>JASVEL010000284.1:0-503087 GCA_032618575.1 Nicotiana noctiflora | reverse complement strand
CGTATATCAATGACATAATCCAACTAGAAAAATCAGCTGATAGTAAAGTTAAGAGAACCAACCTTTCGAGTACTACTCGGTTACCACAAATATCACAACTTATACACAGCTTAATGGTACCTCCACTCTCCAATTGAATAAAATGGAGCAAATTCGATTGAGGCCCCTAAGATGAGGAAAACAAAAGAGAAAGAAAAAGTAAGATTTTGGTGAGACTCACTTCCCTGCCAGTTACCGGAGCACCCCAAGCCAATACCATTCTAGCATGTAAAACACATATATAACATCACATACGAATTATGTACGGAGTATATAAATAAGTCAGGAACTCTAATACTTTGTTGAACATTTTCTAATTACCAAATTAAATAAAAATAAGATCGGATGTCAAACTCGTATTTCTAACTTTACTAAGCAAACGTGAATAGCATACATATTATTTTCATCCACACTGTGATCGCAATTAGTGCTTCTTTCTAGGCCAAATACATATAAAGCCCCCTAAAGCTGGCATTAAATTTTACTTTAACACTTTATCTGAGACTTGTTCCAATATTATGCATGTACCATCTATCGATATAATATGCTAGCACAAACTAAACAATCTCTTTGTCTAGAATATCTCTTTCAAAAGTCTTTGACTCAAATGTGTTGTCAGTTATATATTCTTGTCTAATAGACCGGCCCACGACAAATACATGCTCGCCTGTGGGATGTGCTTTTTTTGGATCTTTACACAAATAGTGAGCCCAATTTACTGTTTAGTCGATATGTATTAAATATAAATTAATAATAGGGCTAGCAAGAAATTTTTTTTTTGTTTTAGTTCGACCTGTCATTATATATGAAATAACATACATTATAAATTTAACAACCCCATTTCCACCGGATCCATTGCAGGAAAGGATTTTGATGAAATCCAATGACATTCCACCCTTTGGTCCAAGGTGTCTTCCAATGGCAAAGAGGGTTCTCACCTGGCAGTTCACAGTGGTGAGCTCAGCTATAAAAGGAGAGGCCGGCCAGGCGTTGGATGGAAGGATTGAAACTGGGTTGATAAGCCTGCATTGGGGGCGAGGGAAACTGACCTGGGCTCCATTTCTTAAGACCTTCTATCTTTCCCCTACCCCATCTTCCTATTTAGGGGGTTGAACGTGAAGATGCTCTTATTTCATAGGAGGGGTTTGAATTAGCTCCTCTCGATTGTTTTCAGTCTTCGAGAGTGAGTAGTAAATCTAGGATTCAAAGTCATTGGGTTTTGCTATTCGTATATGTGCGTTTTTACACGCATAAATATACATAATCACAATTAATTATTGAACCCCTTGTGTTTAGTCTATCGCCACTATACCAATCATGTCCAATTATAAGTAGCTTATTATAAAAATTGACAAAATTCATAAAATATTACTATTATTAGTCAAGTTTGCTTTCTTTTGAGTGAGTGTTATTAGAATATATTGGGTACATGTAAGGAGCTTGATGTTTTGGTGGAGTTTTGCTGTGGTTTGAATTAAAAATTCGAAGTAAAAGATGAACATGAAAAAAAAATATGTGTATTACACTATGTATTATTTGTGTATCACACACACACACACACACACACACACACACTATATATATATATATATATATATATATATATATATATATATATATATATATATATATATATATATATATATATATATATATATATATATATCAAATGTGCAACACATGAATATCCATCTATAAATGTGTGTGAGATCCAAGAATAATATATGTTTGATACATGTGTCGTAGAATAGTTTTTTTGAACACGAATTTTGACACCAAATCAGTCGAAATCACCTCCAATCTTCCTCAAATTTTGTATATTGACTCGTCTATATATTTTCAATGAAATTCAACCATATCCATTGAAAATATCTTTTTTTGCTTAGATTTTTGAAATCTTATATATATATATATATATATATATATATATATATATATATATATATATATATATATATATATATATATATATATTGCAACCTCATCAGTGAAATTTCCTTTCCGTGTTTCATCTAGATTTCATCTAATGTTATTGATTACGCTTAAAAATATGGAAGGAGATCTTTGCGTGTGATTCTTGGAGAAAAAAAAAACTTTATTTATTTGGGTTTCCAATTTTTATATATGTTTGGCTATTTTTGATAAGTTTATGATTAATCGCTAGAGGTTGGTAAGTTGGAATTTACTTGAGACAATTCTGTAAGATTCCCCAAAAAATACACTCATTATATACGATAATATACATATTATTCATGAACTATACATATATTTTATATTTATCAACTATTTTAATAAATATCCTTTAATTGATGTGTTTTAGTTGTGCTCATTAATTATGTTCATAAGCTTTACCTGTCATTAATGTAAATTTTGTTGCCATTTATGGAATAAATAAAGAGTAGTATTATTTTCTTAAATATTTTTTAAAAAGTGCTTACCCATGTATTTTTCCCATTGTGTAAGCAGCTATTTAGGTCTATTTTTTCCTGTAGTGGAAGGAGTTTAATATGGGCTGGGTCCGGCCCGTTTAATGTTACGAGTAATTGTTTACAAATTATCCCCTAAAGAAAAAGTTATTTTCAGTTAGTTACATGAATTAGAAAGAGCATATATAAAGGGTAAAGGTACAAATTCTCCCCTATGCAATTTCTCAGTGCTCCATTCTCTGAAATCCTTCTGTAAAAACCCAATTCAGCTTTCCGGATTTTGGGAATGGACAGCGCGGCAAACTGGTCGGAGAAGGTGGAGGATCTCGTCGATGGCGGAGAAATCAATGAAGCCATTTCTTTGCTAGAAAAAATGGTTTCAAAGCTAGAAATGGAGTCCCAAACTTCTCCATCAGATTCTCAACTTGTTAAACAGCTATCTACTGCTCTACTGGATTTGTCCCAACTCTATTCTACTAAAGGCTTATCTTTACTAGCTGATCAGACGCGCTCAAGGGCACTTGTCATTAAACAGCAACAAGATTCTATTAAAGAAAATAGGTCAGAATCCCAAAGATTTTCTTGTCCCTTTCTTGAGTTTAAATGACATAGGTATCGATTACTCTTGAGCTTCTTATTCGGGTTTTGGTTTTCCAGAGATGTAAATGCAAACAAGGAGTCAACTGGTGATGGAACTTCGGGAGGTGGGCTTTCACAAAACGAGGCTTTTGCATTTAATTAGTGTTCCTCTTTATTTGGCCTTTGCCTAAATTCTTGATTTGTTATTTGCTAAACTTCAATTGTTCGATTAACATCAAATGTGCTAAAAGGGGAATAGTGATTGCTTTCTTAACAAATATCCAAACTGTTATTCATATCAGTTACAATGGTCAACTTCTAATTATCCCAAATTTGTTCGAGTAAAACATTTTCCATGAAAAAAATATTTTCGAATTTATTTCCTTCTTTCTGCATTTGTTGTTTTCGGACTTATAAACTTTGCCTCATTTTTCAGGTGGTAAAGAGGATCACCTCGGCTTGCAAATTGATACCTCACAGAATGATGATGCGCCTGATGATGGTACATACCCTACCCTCTAAATTAGAGACTCTTAAATGTCTTTATTGAAATTAGGCTATTGTATTTGAAATAAGAACATTTGGAATTGGATATATGAATATCTTATTAAAAAAAGAAAGAAAAGAATTGGTTGTATGAATTCTTTCATGGTGTTGCATGTTAGTATTTTGATTTCGGCTTACCCACCAAAAGGATACAGCTTCTAAGACAGTAGAGATTCTCAGTTAAGTGCTCAGTTATGGATATGATAACTATCAAAAACAATATATTGTTTGTTGACTAGAGAACGATGTGGATTTCATGTATTGTTCTTTTCCTGCATGTTAATATGAAGAATGTGTCACATTAAGCTTTGCATACATTTGAAATGTTCGTTTCGCTTGTGAACTTTGCGAGCCACCGGTTAATACTACAAAATGGGTTCAGTGTCAATTGGTATAGGAAGTTGGCTTTTTGCCCTTCCGTATTGCCCGTTACTGGCTCATAGTTAGTGTATATTGAATTTTGAAGAAATAATTTTCTGGTGAATACAGATTGGGAAGCTATTGCTGATCGTGCTCCAGATGAATTGCTTTCCCCACAGTACTTGCCAGAAGTCTCAAAGATCTCTTTGCAAGATTCAAAAGTTCAGGGCGTCTCTCAGGGCCCCAAGCGACGTGGAAGGGGTACATTTGCCTATCAGAAACAAAGTCTCTATAGTGATCAGCAGTCTGATGGGCCTGCTGTTGATGACTTTGAAGATGAAACTGTTTCCCATGCTTCGGAAGGGAGCTCTGATGCAAACAAATGTAGGGCTGCATTCTTTTTAAGCAAGGCGTCATTTGGACATCAGCTGTTATCATGTCATTGTTTTGGTTATCAATACATTTCTTTTTCATTTGAGAAAAGATTTGGCTATCAGCATATGCCTAGTCAACTTAGTTTTTCTGGTTACAGAATATACTATATTTGTATGTGTTTCAAAATGCCACATTAAGCAATCCAATGTGATACTATTCTCCGTCACAGTAAGTATTAAAGATGTAACAACATTTTCTCATTATTGTTTGATATTTTACTTAACAGGAAAGAGGAAAAGGGCTTTTATGAGAATTTTACTCTATTTTTATTTTTCTGAATGCAGTTCTTGGAGGGGTTGCTCTGATGGTAAGCAACCCCCACTTCCAACCAAGAGGTTGTGAGTTCGAGTCTCCCCAAGAGCAAGGTGGGAAGTTCTTGGAGGGAAGGATGCCGGAGGTCTATTTGGAAACAGCCTCTCTACCCCAGGGTAGGGGTAAGGTCTGCGTACACACTACCCTCCCCAGACCCCACTAAGTGGGATTATACTGGGTTGTTGTTGTTGTTGTTGTTGTTGAATGCAGTAATTCCTAATAGTAGGAAAATAAATGGAGCAAGGGTAAACTTCTGAATATAGTCAGTGGCGTTACACAACAGTGGAACATATGAATTATTGTTGTGTCCTTGGTTTAAATGTGCACAGTCGCCTATCTGTATTGTAACTTTTTGTTAATGGGGACATGGAGATATTGTTTCTTAAAGGGCTAGATTATCATTCAATACTGATGTAAGGCTAAATATTTTATCAGAAAACAGAATGCATTGAGTTTACTCCTACCGATTTTCCAGAATAGACTTACTTGGATTCTACCAAATGACACTTCAAGAGATTTTGGCACATAAGTCACATTTGCTAGATTGCTTAAAGACACCTTAAGTACTGCAAAATCTATTAGGCCAATCCTGTTTATATTTTTGTGCGTTGACTTGTATTATGCATATATGAAAACCAGCTATGTTTGACTAAATATGCTTTATTGCTTTCTTTTCTCATTTCTGCGGCGTGTAGCTACTTGCCATTTGGTACTGAAGCAGTGATGTCTTTTATGTTAACTTGTGGTGTCGGCTTGATTCTGCTGTTCCCAACCAAGTACTTCAAATTCTGTAAGCGCGGGTTTGTTTGTTTTGACATATGGTGATGTAACAAGTTGAATTGGCCTTTCTCGCCTACTAATGCCGATAAAGCATGTGTAAAAATACAAATGATGCGAATAAGATTAGTTTATTGTGTCTCATGTGAATGATAGACCTTGGTGGAAATTAAGAATCTTCGCTAGGTCTTAGATTCAAATGTTGAGCACTTAATATTAGAACTGTTCCCTACTTATAATGATAGGATGAGAGCACATGACAACAACAACAACTACTACGCCTCAGGCCCAAACAAAGTTGGGGTCGGCGATATGAATCCTCACTTCTTTCTTCCCTCAACTCATATCATCATCATGCGAATATAAAATAATAGTAGTGGAATGAGTGCACGTGAAGTCAGATATATTTCTGTAGAATTTTTCTCACTGTTTCTGCTGAAATAATCTCCATCTTGTTGCATGAGAACATTCTCATTTTGAGTTACTCCTCTCCCCCTCTGTGGCTACCTTTTCCTCCCTCACTTCTTTTATGTATTTTTGCTTTTGTAAATTTCAGTAGACTATGGAACACGCCACGTCTTGGTTCTGGCTGATTTTTCACCAAGAACTAAAACAAATGACCTCGAGAAACTGTTGGAGAAATTTAAAGACGATGTTGCAATTTGCTGGGTCAACGATACAGTTGCACTTGCAGTTTTCAGAACACCATCCCTTGGTAATTTAGTTCATTCTTTTTGTCTGTGTTTGAAATTAAAATTGCTTCCCTCCAAAGTCATAGCTTTCTGTGCTTTCTTGATGATTAATTTTTGTATTGATGTCTTGGTTCTATTACAAAGGGAACCCTTATCCTAGTTTATTTGATTGTTAACTGCAAAGTTGAGAGTTAATATGTCTGAGTTTCTCTTCCAAATGAATTCAACTAATCGTCAGTCCTTTACGCTATCAATGACCAGGAAATTATTTTGCTTTTCTCCATAGAAAGATGTGTCAGATGAAATTGGAGGTCAGATTTTATATTTCTAAAGTATGGTATATGAGAGCCGTTTGGTCTAGACTGAAAATGGGAAGGGCCAAAGGGGATGGACATCACTGTCAATAAAAATCTTATAGTCTATAGTACAGATGGGTTTTGTTCTTGTAATGATTATAAAAAGAAGGGGTTATACGGATGGAGTTTTGTTCTTGTAATGATTATAAAAAGAAGGGGTTAACTTAAATACGGAGCAAACACATTTCAAAAGAAGCAAAAAATATGGTTAGTCAAATTTTGGTTGAGCATAAATGTCACTAATGGAAAAAGAGAGGCTAATATTTAGATTTTTAGATAAGAAAATTAAAGGAAAGGTTTTCCAGCTAATCAAATGTTTCTGTCTACCTCTTTTGAAATAGGAGATGAGCACAAAGTCCTTCATAAACTTTGAGGCTTATCTAGTAAATGAAACACCATTTCATTTCAAAATCTTAAAAGCAGCAGTAAAAATGGTATGTTTTGTTTCTTTATCTTCTTTCCTGAAAAATGTTTTTGAAAAGAAACCCAGATTATGGACCCTCCTTACCGTCCCTTCTTTAAAGGCAAAACTCTTTAAAGGAGAAGTGTGAGCAGGGAAAGGAGTAATTACTTCCTGTCCTAAAATACTTCGAATGGATAAGCTTTGAATAGATTGATATGCTCTTCAATGTTTTGTAACCTAAAAAGATTCTTTTTGTCGATTTATCAAAGAAATTCCCTACCTAGAGTTTTTCCTGTTTTAGGTATGTTGACTTAGTTGATATCTGGCGGCAGACAATACAAAAAGGAAGCTCTGTCATTGTTGTGACACATTTCCTACTAAGATTCTCTTCAAACACGAAGGAAACGGACCTTTTTCTTCAAGGAAAAAGTAAAATTGCTAACGTTAAAAACCTTACACCACGCATAGGCTTGTTTTTTTATTTTTTATAAAATAAATGCTATAACACAACTCTGTCCAGCGGCTTTTAGGTATGGTTTGAACCCCTGCATCCATTAAATACATGTTTAAAATCTCTGCCCAAATCAAAAGAACTAGTTTCCTTCTTAAACTTGATCCCCACATCAAAACATACTTGGCACTTCATTTTTCCAAACTTCTTGATGCTTGGATAGCCAAGGTTTTGGTGGTTTTGTGGTCTACTATAATGCATGTGACATCACATTAAGCACCGAGGCTTTGATGCTTTTCTTATTTTATTGGAAATATAAGTTGATAGAAGCATTTGTGTTCTCCTAGGATTGGATTTTCTTTTTAATTTCCAAGCCTGTGTACATTCTACTGTAAATACACAGTTATGACGAATTTTGCTGAACATTGTGTATTGAGTCCATTTAAGTTTGTGTCATACAGCTCTGATAAGGCGAGAAGAGATTGTGCTTACTGGCTCCAGGGAGATCTCTCTAGAGAAAATGTTCCAAATGACCCCATGTACCCCATCTATTTAAAATATAAAAACAAGCATTAAATGAGCACTTATATTGCAGAGTTCAATTTTCCATTTCCTTAAAATATTTCGTCGCAGCAGGGAAAATATTGGATTTGAGAAGTATAGTTGCTAAGAATAATTAAAATGGAGAAAGATAAATTTCCATTGAATAATGGGTACAAAGCAAACTTAATTTGATAGTTCGAGGGTAATCGACTGAGATGTACAAGTTGATGGTACTCGTTAGAGATGCTAGAAGAATTTACTGAAAATCCAAGTTGAGCAAGGAGGTGGAAAAATATTTAACTTGTGTACACAATTTTTAAATGTTCCTGATTAGAGAACAATATTATTTATCATGCTCATAGTTAATGCTTGTAAACATGTTTCAGCTAGTCTTATCTTGTGATGCAGCATTACAGGCCAGCAACTCGATACAATGTCCATTTACAGTGAGAGTACTGTGTGAGGAGGATGAACTTTTGAGCTCAATTCCGCCAAGAGGTAACCTTGCCTCCTCTCCTCCAATTTGCTTCAGCACCAATTCAGATCAATGATCTAAAAAAAAATCTCCTTTCCCAACACTTTTCGATATAAACAGTTTGAATATTTGACTTGACAGTAGGCTAAAGGAGGATTTATTTTTGTTAATTGAAATTGTCGTGAAAGTTTTAAAGTGAAAGAGAAAAATAAAATCCTTAGCAGGCAGAAAATAGGTGAAATTGTGGCAACAGAGTGAGATGCAATTTGAAATTTTTTATTGCAGATTTCAGTTTTCTTTCATGAAAGTTATAAGACACTGGGAAAAAGTGAATACAAGTATCATAGTGATTTAATGTTTATAAAGTCTCATATTTATGTGTCATATGCTTGTATTTAACATATACTACACCTCTTTGCCGGAAATTATACTATTTTGCTAGATGAATTTTTTTTGTTTTATGTATATTTACTATACTCCCCTTGACTTTCCGATGTATCTAATTATTTATATGTTGACACCCCTTGATGAAAATTCTGGATCCGCCACTGCATATGGGTACGTGTATGTGCACACCCATGTACGTATTTGTGTGTGACCATATATATAGAGTAACATCTTTGATGTATTGAAGAGGACCGAAAAGGGTGAAATTGTAGCACCAGAAATCTCACTACATCATTATGCGCGATTCTTTTTAGTCCATTAGGGAGCAGAAACCTGACCTTGTATTTAGGTGTGATATGCTTGTACTATCAAATGGAGAAGCACTACCAGTGAGTTATGTGATAAAATTTATCTACCAAAGTGAAATGTACGTTCGGAACAGTTATAAGACCGGCATATTCACAAGATGCCGGTATTGATGTTGGGCCGCTAAAATTCAAAATATTCACAAGATGAATGTTGTAGAGATGCGGATGCTAAGATGGATGTGAGATCGTATAAGATTAGAGAAGATTAAAAATGATAACATTCACTAGAAGGTGCAAGTAGCAAACATTGATGATAAGACGTGAGATGATTTGGTGATGTCCTGCGTCGACCAGCTCCATAGGTGTGAAACTATGGTGAGTGAAGGTGTTAAAAGGGGACGAGGTAGGCCTAAAATATGGAAGGAAGTTGACTTGAGAGATAGGGCACAATGGAAATAATCCTTATACGTGATATCTACTAGTTGGGAATAGGTTTTAGTCTTGTTAGTACGTTGATTTACATGCCAGTAACAATGTAGAGAACTTTTTATATTATTATTATTATTATTTAGATGTATTTAACTTTATTTTCACTACTACATTTATATGGAAATCCTTGTGATTCAAGGAAAGTATATAAATGTTGACTGAACATGCTTTGTTCTCATCTGCCAAAGTTTTCTTATGCTTTTTTCTATCCCTGCTTATCCAGTTATTACTGGAAAATTTTGTTGTGAGATGCTTTCTGGTTCATTTATGGTACTCACTAAATGTATTTTTTAGATCTGGAGCCCCCTCGTAGAAGACCCCCGACGTCAGCTAGAACCGCCCAGAGATTGATTGCTCATAGTATGGGTATAAAGTTGCCTTCTACAGACTTTGAATCCAGTGAATATAGGAGACAGGAGGAAGCGAGGAAGAACCGGATCGTTTCAAGACAAAATATGAGGAATGATGCTTGGGGTGATGATGCCAACTAAGGATTCATTTGTTCAAGCTCTCTAAAAATTTCATTTTTTTCTTCGGTATGCATTAACCAGTGTTACAGATCTGAAATCCCCATGCATTAACCAGCCTTACTTTTTGAGTTTTGCATATCTTCACCAGTTTTGAACAGATGAATAATATCCTGAGGAATTCTTGATATTGTGGTTAAAAATGTAGGTACTCTTACTCATCCTTGTATAGCTACAGCAGTGAGCCAAACCCTATTCAGTTCTCAGTTTTCTGATGTATATCTCTGATGTCAAAATTGTATCATTTGTTTTGGCTGGCAATCTTATTGAAGCTTTGACATATCCATTTTTGGTGTTATTTAGTCGAGTCAACATGAAATTGATGTGCTGATTGGCGCAAAACATAGGCATGGGATGTTCTTAAGTCCAAGAAGTGTCATATTTTGACCTGCGTGGTTTTAGACAGAGCTAAATGGAGAATGAATGATACTGGTTTGGTGCCTGCTGGGGTCTTCTCTATGAGAGTTAGCTCATTCTGCACAACTCCTTATCATTTGTTGCATATTCTATGGCCTGTATCAAAGTCAAATAGCACTCAATGGTGTGGCGTAGTGGTGAAAGTGTCAATACACAATTATGAGAGAACAAAGTTCAAATTTTAGCTGAGAAAGAAAGTACTAGGTAAGTGATTTACTTCCATCTGCACAGATAGTATCTCATATGTGTGTTGGTAGGAAGTAGTAGGTATTCTGTGAAACAAGTTGGTTTAAACATCACAATTATCATCGGAATTTTTACCCAAATAGTAGTTGCTTATTTTTCTTAGTCGGTATACATAAATTATAACTAATTATATATGATTATATACATGGATCATACATCTGCCAATGGACGGCTATTTAAGTTAATTCTTAATTATCTATCTATCAAAGCCAACTCAGGGGTGGTACATGTTACCTTGCTATACTATGAGTCTCCTTGATAAACTCAACATGCAAGTTAGTGAACTGTCTTTATTTTTTCATCTACTGATTTAGGGTGTGTTTGGTATGAAGGAAAATGTTTTCCATGGAAAATGTTTTCCTAGAAAATGTTTTTCTGGAAAATGAGTGATTTTATCACTTATTTTCTCTTGTTTGGTTGGTAAGTGGAAAACATTTTCCGGAAAATATTTTCTATGTTTGGTTAGAGAGTAAAAAATAGTTTTTTTAGAAAAATATTTTTTTTACAACTCTTCTACCCCTCCCCACCTCCCCCACCCTCCCCTTCCCGAAGTCTTTAAAAATTGACACAATCTAAAGGAACTAATGTGATGATTTACTTTTTAGCGCAAAAATCGCGTATTTTCGAACCGGTAAATTTATAATTTCTAAACCCGTAAACTTCCGAACTCATAATTTTGGAACTTGTAAAAGGGGGAGGGGCAGGGGGTGGGGGCTGGGGGAGGGGCAGAAAAAAAACAAAAATTTAAATTACAAAAAAAAAGTAAATTTTTTTTTTGTAGGGGGGGGAGGTGGGGGGGTGGATGGTGCATAAAAATAATAAAACAAAAATTTAAAATTATAGAAAAAAATTAAGGTAAAAAAAAATTTTTTGCGGGGTGGGGTGGAGGGGTAGTAGGGTGGATGGTAAAGGAAAAACTGAAATTTAAAAAAAAAATTGTTTTTGGAGAGGGGGTAGGGTGGGTTGGTGAGGGTGAGAAAGGTTGAGAAGGAGCTTTGGAAAATGTTTTCCCTTCTTTTGATAAGGAAAATATTTTCCTAATTAGAGGAAAATGAATTGATAAGGAAAATGTTTTCCAAAATATTTAAGCCAACCAAACATGGGAAAATTGGAAAACATTTTCCAGAAAATGTTTTCCTTCATACCAAACACACCCTTAGTCTATTCAACCGATAGGTTGTGAGTTCGAATCTTCCCAAAAGCAAGGTGGGTAGTTCTTGGAGGGAAGGATGCCAGAGGTTATTTGGAAACAGCCTCCCTATCCTAGGGTAGGGGTAAGGTCTACGTACATACTACCCTCCCCAGATCTCACTAAGTCGGATTATACTGGGTTGTTGTTGTTTTTATGATATTACTAACTTGATTATTAGGAGAAAAAAAAAGTATTTAATTTCTCCATTCAAATGATCTAATATTAAAAAAAACATTTAATATTGCTAACTTGATTATAAAATGAAATGACATACAGAGGATCAAAATACCATTGAAAAAGTCGTACACGTTTTCGACTTCCACTTTTCAAGAAAAATTTTCCTACATCGTTTACATTTTCACGTATCTTTACTTGTTATAACCCATAATCCTTTTTATATTTAGTTTTAAAAATCTCACTTTTTAAGGAATCTTATATAGAAGTATTAAAAAATTAGTTATCAATCTGGCAAGAGCGTGGATATATGTAGTGGCTGTGATAATCTTTTTGTTAGACATCATTTTCACAGGATTCCTGATTAATAATTTATTTACTTTTGAATATTCCAGTACCTAAAACTCTAGACCCAAGTCTTTCCTAGTGGTAATGTGACATGGAATATTTATACGAGTTTACCCCTGACGGTCTATACCATGGCACGGTATATATAATAAGTCATTATTTATACACATCCCTGAGGGAGTAATATTGTTTCATTTGTATAAATATTTCAATTAAAAACTGAAAATGTTCTAATAAGTCTACTGTATGGTGTTGCATTGTACTTCTTATTTTAATATTAATATTTGAAACGCCACAAGGTTTTTAATATACTCACAATTATGAATAATATTTAATATACATGCTTTCAAAAGTTTCAAGAGCACTTTAACAATTCAATTCAAAACATGATGCATTTATTACCAAAAATTAAATGAATTCTTTTCATAAAGCACTATACTATAGTTTAGAGTCTTGTAATTATAGTTTGCATATTTATCATTTATAGTTACTGTTCAATTGTTATCAACTTGTTTTACTTGTATTCAAATGCACAACGAATACAACATCAGTCAATTGTATTGGTGTCTGGGACGAATACAATATGTATCAACTGTATTCGTTAACTCAATTATATTTGTTCGGTAACGAATACAACCTGTATCAGCTGTATTGATTCGCACAACGAATACAACCAACGCTAACCTGTATTGACTGTATTCGTATCGATTGTATTCGTTGCGCCCAAGATGAAATATAGAAATAGAGAAAAATAAAAAGTTCTTGTTGAGAGGTGAACTAAAGATCTCCGCTTACTAAGTGGGCACTCTAACCAATTAAGCTATGAGAGCTTGTTGTTCTCCTGTTGAAGTTCACAATAAATGATCACTTGAATTTCATGGATTTGCTATAAAATTCTCTAGAAATTAATGGTAAATTTGATGTGTCTGTGTAATTTCCCAAAAAATAAACAATGTAAACAAATTTGGAAATTCTGCATTTATCTAATCGTGGAGATATTGGCTTCAAGACTTGGTTCTTGATATCGTTTTTGATTGGGTTTTCAGCTAATCAGAATACAAACAATTTAAGAAAAAGCTAAATTAAAGAATTTCCATTTACTATCAAAGGGAAAGGAAATAGTGAAATAAACTGACTACATGCATTCGCAGGAGGAAATCTTGAAAGTAAAAGGAAAAAAAACGAAAAAGTTAAAATTAATCCTTTCAATTTGTACAAAATATATAATATTCTATTACGACGAAGTTATGTGAAATAGTAAAAATGCTCCATATACTGAATCAATTTTTTTGGACATTGGACAATTTAATAAGATGACGAATACTAAGGACGAGTAATAATGTTTCACATATTTCAATGGACCAAACTCTAGATCGGTCAATTGGTTGGTTGTTTGAGTCTCAAATTTGAGTTAGGAGTTGTGTAAGTGTAGAATTCAAGAGAATTATGAAATATAGGACAAAATAACTTATTGGGTTTGGAAATATTTTACTTATGGATATTTAAAAAAAATTTTAAGAGTTATTAGATTCTGCCAAGCCAGTCAGAACGTAAACTTATAGTTTACTTCCTATAAAGTTGATAGAAGATTCGAATTAATAGAATACACAAAAGAAGACTAGAAAATTGATTATATGTTAATTACTTATAGGTAAATAATTTTATCTTTGAAAAGAAGCATTCTAATATTAAATAAAAAATCAAATATAAAGTTCCTACTCAAACGTACATATTATCATTTATAAACAACAAATAGCGTAGCCGAAACTTGTTTTGCCTCGTATGGCAAACTTGGAGGACTATCCAATGTACCAAAATTCCCATTTTTCACATTAAATTAGTTTAAGAGAATTAAGAAAGAAGCCGTAACTAGTGCATGAAACTAGAATTTTTTTGTCATCGTGCATGCATGCAGTATCTCATATCGTGAAGTACAGGTTCAGCCAATTTTGAATCAGACTTTCCAACTCTGTTAAGGCATTCAACAAAAGACCTCACGTTGCTTTACCTGTTTCTACCACATGCACACTAACTTTTTATTGATAGCTGTGGCGTCCGAGTCAGCTTCCGCTTTCACCGAGTAGCGAAGTTGTATCAGTTTATTATCATTAGGGATGGAGCTACAATGTTGGTCGCGGGTTCAACAGAATCCAATAGCTTTTGTTCAAACCCTGTATTTGTATTAAAAAATCAATGAATATGTACAAATTTTTAATTTAGAATTTAATAACTAAAAATAATTTTAATCTCGAAATTATAACGTTCAAATCCTAGTTCCGTCTCTGATTATCATAATAAAACTTTTAATTGGTTTGAGTTATAATTGTAGCTATTGGTTGATAGGTTGTACCTTCGAGTCCAAATTAATTTTTAATTTGTATTATTTTCTTGTTGTTGATGTAATTTACATATTAGTTTTTGTAAAGAAAATATTGTTTATGTACATATTTAATTTTTGTTCTTTTGTGAAGGGTTGTGGAATTAAGAATTTCTCCTTGTGATTACTATGTCCTTCTCACGAGAGGGGTTGCTTTGATGGTAAGCAATCTCCACTTCCAATCAAGAGGTTGTGAGTTCGAGTTTCCCCAAGAGCAAGATGAGAAGTTTTTGGAGGGAAGGATGACGGGGATCTATTTGGAAATAGCCTCTCTACCCCAGAGTAGGTCTCAGGGTAAAAGTAAGATCTGCATATACACTACCCTTTTCAAACCCAAGATTATATTTGTCGCGCCCCCACTTTGCCACTGTGGTTTGTCTAGAATGTGGAAATTGCAAAATGTTAGAAAGTCAGCAAAAAGTGTTTTCTATGGAGTAGTAGTATATGTTTCAATTGTTCCTCGTGCGTTGACCGACTCCTTCTAGTCCAAACTTTGACCAAAAAATCAAACGAAAAGACAATAAAATAAAAGCAACAATAATTAAAGTACGTATATCTAGAAATTGATTCTTTTCTGGTACATCTTCCTTTGCTTTGTCCATTCAAACAATTCATGCATATATTAGCCGCTTTCTTTTACCACCTCTCAATAGAAAGAGAAAAAAAAAACTCTATTTCTCTCCATTTTTTTCTCTTGTATTATATATAGTTAGATTCTTCTTGTTGATTTTTATTAAATAGAAAATGAAAGAAGTAGAGATACCCCAATATTTCTTGTGTCCTATATCTCTCCAAATAATGAAAGATCCTGTGACAACAGTCACTGGAATTACTTACGACCGTCAAAGTATTGAACAATGGTTGTTGATGGCAGACGAAAATACAACATGTCCAGTAACAAAACAACCTTTGCCTAGAGACATCGAGTTGTTGACACCAAATCATATGCTCGGGCGATTGATCCGATCCTGGACCATTGGCAATTCTGAGAATGGGATTGAGCAAATTCCATCGCCTAAATATCCTATGAATAAATCACATGTCATCAGGCTAATTCGCCAGATGAACAATCACGAGACTTATGTAGAAGCGTTAAGAAAAATGGGTAACTTGGTAAGTGAGAATGAGAAAAACAAGAAGTGTTTGAATGAAGCTGGTGCAATTAAGGCTATGGTTTGTTTCATATTGAGGAGTTTTAAGGAAGGGAAATTAATTGTGGGACTTGAAGAAGCTTTGAGGATTTTCCATCTTGTTTGGAGCCCAACACATGAAAACAATCAACTTGTCAATGAAAATCATGATCTAATTGAAGCTATTTTTGTTGAAGTTTGACAACCAAAATCCCACATCGGTAGTTTAAGAAAGTGGTTTGGAATTTTTCCCTATAAAAGAAGGACTTAATGTTTGGGATTTAAACACACCTCTCATTTGCCTTCTTATCTTCTTAAGGCATTTGTATCTTCTCTCTTTAGTATTATTTCACTTGTATTTTGGAGTGGAATAAAATATTGGTTGTGTCCGAGGAGTAGGCAAAATTAGCCGAACCTCGTAAATTCTGGTGTTCCTTTTATTATTGCTTTATTGTCTTATTTATTATTTAGTGGCTGCCACAATTCTTGGTATAGTAGTTGTGACTCATTCACACTATATACATTTGGCTTCCGCAACAATCGTTTCTAACAGTTCATCAGCTTGCATCATCTATCCAATGAATTGAATCCTTGGTAACCATGACGACCCAAAGGGTCATCACCTGTTTTCCTCACTTGTTCTGCACTTGCAGCTTCGTCTGATCTTCCACATCAGAAAGGAAATAATTTTGATTTGTGTCGTCAGCTATTAAATAATATTTATGTCAAAGACGGGAGACAATAAACAAGAAGAATCTACATCAAGTGTCAGCAATACGTCATCATTGGCATCTTCGCTTATGACAAGAATTGTGTCAAATGCGAAATTTGCGGTAGAAATTTTTGACGGGTCCGGACATTTTGGGATGTGGCAAGGCGAGGTTCTAGATGTCCTTTTTCAACAAGGGCTAGATCTTGCTATTGAAGAAAAGAGACCAGACGGTATTGGAGAAGAAGATTGGAGAATTATCAACCGTGTTGCTTGCGGTACCATTCGATCCTACCTTGCTAGAGAGCAGAAATATCCATACACAAAGGAAACTTCTGCAAGTAAATTATGGAAAGCACTGGAGGATAAATTTTTGAAGAAAAACAGTCAAGTCAAAATAAATTGTACATGAAGAATAGACTGTTTCACTTCACCTATGTTATTGGTACCACGATGAATGAACATATCACGAGTTTCAATAAGTTGGTCACGGATTTGCAAAATATGGATACAACTTATGATGATGGCGACTTGGCCTTGATGTTGTTGGCGTCACTTCCTGACGAGTACGAGCACCTTGAAACTACTCTACTCCATGGAAATGACGAAGTTTCTCTCCAGAGAAGTTTGTTCGGCTTTGTACAGCTATGAACAAAGAAAGAGAGAAAAACAGAAGGGCGGAGAAGGAGAAGCACTGTTCGTGAGGGGTCGTCCTCAAAATCAAACGAGGACAAGAAAGGAAGATCTAAGTCAAGATCTAAACCCACCAAAGATGAATGTGCCTTTTGTCGAGAAAAAGGGCACTGGAAGAAAGACTGTCCGAAGTTGAATAATAAGGCCAAACATAACAATGGAAAGGCCATTATGGATTCAAATGTAGCTGATTGTGATGATTCGGATTTCTCATTAGTTACAATGGAGCCGTCAACGTCATCAGACATATGGTTGATGGACTCGGCTTGTAGCTATCATATGTGTCCCAACAGGGATTGGTTTGTGGACTTTCAAGAAGGAGAATATGGAGTCGTCCAAACAATGGATAACAACCCTCTTACCTCATATGGAATTGGTTCAATACGATTAAGGAACCATGATGGAATGATCAGAATATTAATAGATGTTCGATATGTACCAGGTTTGAAGAAAAATCTCATCTCTGTGGGAGCCCTGGAATCAAAAGGGTTCAAAATTATTGCAGAAAATGGAGTGATGAGAGTATGTTCCGGTGCACTAGTGGTAATGAAGGCCAATCGGAAGATCAATAACATGTACCGTTATCTCGGTAGTACAGTTATTGGGACAGCGACAGTGACATCCAGTGACAACAAAGAGGCAGAAGCAACCAGGCTGTGGCACATGCGCTTGGGACATGCTGGAGGAAAATCCTTGAAAACTCTATCAGATCAAGGATTGTTGAAAGGGTTAAAGGCTTGCAATTTGGAGTTTTGCGAGCATTGTGTCAAAGGGAAACAAACAAGGGTTAAATTTGGTACATCAATCCATAATACTAAAGGCATTTTGGATTATGTACACTCTGACGTTTGGGGTCCTTCCAAAACACCTTCATTGGGTGGGAAGCACTATTTTGTGACCTTTGTTGATGATTTTTCCCGAAGAGTATGGGTGTATGCAATGAAGAGCAAAGATGAAGTGCTGAGAATTTTTCTCAAATGGAAGACGATGGTGGAGAATCAAACAGGCGGGAGGATCAAGTGTATTCGCACAGACAATGGAGGTGAATACAAAAATGATCATTTCAATAAGGTCTGTGAAAATGATGGCATCGTCCGACACTTCACTGTGAGACATACACCACAACAGAATGGAGTGGCAGAACGCATGAACCGGACCTTGCTGGAGAAGGTACGGTGTATGTTGTCCAATGCTGGCTTGGGCAAAGAATTTTGGGCTGAGGCAATTACATATGCATGCCACCTCATTAATCGCTTACCATCTGCTGCTATTGATGGTAAGACACCATTTGAAAAATGGTATGGAAAGCCTGTTGTAGATTATGACTCTTTGCACGTATTTGGCTCAACTGCATATTATCATGTGACGGAGTCAAAATTGGATCCAAGGGCAAAGAAGGCTATTTTTATGGGAATTACTTCTGGAGTCAAAGGACATCGTTTATGGTGTCCTATGACAAAGAAAGTAATATTCAGCAGGGATGTTACCTTCGATGAATCTTCTATGGTAAACAAGGTAACAAATGAAGATACCAAAGAAAATGATGGTGCTTCTAAGCAGGTGGAGTTTGAGGGAAAATTTATTTTTCCTACACAAGAAGCATAGGAGGAAACAAATGAAGATTATCCTCTGGAAGGAGAGCCAGTAGAGGAGATTCCAACTCGGGAACCTCAACAACAACTTGAATTAATAGCAATCAGCAGGCCAAAAAGAAAAATTATGAAACCTGTTCGTTTTATAGAGACAGTTGCTTGTGCAACCGCAATTGTAGCTGATGATGTTCCTACCACTTATAAAGATGCAGTCCAAAGTTCAGAAGAAGATAAGTGGAGGATTGCCATGAATGATGAATTACAGTCCCTTCATCAGAATCATACATGGAGATTGGCCAATCTCCCGAAGGGAAAGAAAGCAATTGGGTGCAAATGGGTATTTGCAAAGAAAGAAGGATTTCCTAACCAAGAAGATGTTCGCTACAAAGCAAGGTTGGTGGCCAAAGGATATGCTCAAAAGGAAGGAATTGATTACAATGAAGTATTTTCTCCAGTTGTAAAACATTCCTCCATTCGAATTATGTTGGCTTTGGTAGCACAATTGGATTTGGAACTAGTTCAGATGGATGTAAAACTGCGTTTTTACATGGAAACTTGGAGGAGGAAATCTACATGACTCGGCCAGAAGGATTCAAAGTTGCTGGAAAGGAAAATATGGTTTGCAAACTTGAAAAATCGTTGTACGGGTTGAAACAATCTTCTAGACAATGGTACAAGCGATTTGACAAGTTTATGTTGCAGCAAGGGTACAAGAGAAGCAAATACGATCATTGTGTGTATTTGCGCAAGCTTAAAAATGGTTCATTTATATATCTTCTCCTATATGTTGATGATATGTTGATAGCTTCCAAGAATTCGGAAGAAATTGATAAGTTGAAGATTCAACTGAAGAAGGAGTTCGAGATGAAGGATCTGGGTGAGGCGAAGAAAATTCTTGGCATGGAGATAATAAGAGATAGACGTTCAAAGAAACTATGTTTATCTCAGAAAGAATATTTGAAGAGAGTACTACAACGTTTTGGCATAGATGACAAGACTAAGCCAGTTAGTACTCCACTTGCTCCCCATTTTAAGCTAAGTACTACTATGTCGCCATTGGATGAAGCTGAACAAGAGTATATGTCAAAGGTACCATACGCAAATGTTGTTGGTAGCTTGATGTATGCAATGGTCTGTACGAGACCTGACATTTCACAAGTTGTTGGAGTTATTAGCAGATATATGCATAATCCGGGAAAGGAGCATTGGCAAGCTATGAAGTGGATTCTACGGTATATTCATAATACTGTAGATGTCGGGTTAGTTTTTGAGCAGGAAGGCAATCAGTCTGTAGTTGGATATTGTGACTCAGATTTTGCAGGTGATCTGGACAAACGAAGATCAACTACTGGTTATGTGTTTACTTTTGCAAAGGCACCAGTTAGTTGGAAGTCTACTTTGCAGTCAACAGTTGCTTTGTCTACAACAGAGGCAGAGTACATGGCTATTACAGAGGCCGTGAAGGAGGCAATTTGGCTTCAAGGATTGCTAAAGGAGCTTGGTGTTGAACAAAAAGGTATCACAATTTTTTGTGATAGTCAAAGTGCTATTCAATTAGCGAAGAACCAAGTTTATCATGCAAGGACGAAGCACATTGATGTTAGGTATCATTTCGTACGAGAAATCATAGAAGAAGGTGGAGTCACGGTGAAGAAAATTCATACTACGGAGAATCCTGCTGATATGCTAACAAAGGTGGTGACTGCGGTCAAATTTCAACATTGTTTGGATTTGATCAACATTGTTGAACACTGAAGATTGAAGATGAAGACACAACCAAAATTTGTTGTAGAGAGAAAATTGAAGATGTGGAATTTTTGTCAAGGTGGAGATTTGTTGAAGTTTGACAACCAAAATCCCACATCGGTAGTTTAAGAAAGTGGTTTGGAATTTTTCCCTATAAAAGAAGGCCTAATGTTTAGGATTTAAACACACCTCTCATTTGCCTTCTTATCTTCTTAAGGCATTTGTATCTTCTCTCTTTAGTATTATTTCACTTGTATTTTGGAGTGGAATAAAATATTGGTTGTGTCCGAGGAGTAGGCAAAATTAGCCGAACCTCGTAAATTCTGGTGTTCCTTTTCTTATTGCTTTATTGTCTTATTTATTATTTGGTGGTTGCCATAATTTTGGTATAGTAGTTGTGACTTATTCACACTATATACATTTGGCTTCCGCAACAATTTTATGGATTTTGAAGAGTGAAATGATCATCAACAACAACAACAACAACAACAATCAAGTTGTAATAATCAAGACTCATGCAATTATGGTCCTGAAAAATGTGATCTCAGTATCAAGTTCAAATCTATTATCAAGTCTAACACCCGAATTTTTCCAAGAAATGTTGAATATTTTGCGGAAAAACAGCAAAACTAAGGTGTCTCAACAAGCTACAAAAGCAGCTTTACATGTGCTAATAGATGCATGCCCAAGAGGAAGAAACAGGCTAAAAATGATAGAATTGGGGGCTATTTTCGAGCTAATTGAACTCGAATTAAGCAACAATGAGAAAAAGGTAACTGAATTAGTATTCAGTCTTTTGTTATATTTGTGTAGTTTGGCTGATGGGAGAGCAGAATTAATGAAACATGCAGCTGGAATTGCAGTGATTTCTAAAAGGATACTAAGGATATCTCCAGCTACAGATGATAGTGCAATTCAGATTCTTGGATTGATTTCTAAATTTTCAGCTACAAAACAAGTGCTAATAGAGATGTTAAGAGTTGGGGCTGTGTCAAAACTTTGCATGATAATTCAAGCACATGGTGAAGCATATTTAAAGAAAAAAGCTATGGAAATCTTAAGGACACATTCTAATGTTTGGAGCAATTCTCCTTGTGTACAAATTTATCTCCTCACAAGATATCCATAGAGCTTTAAAATATTGATACTTGTATTAGGGTAGACCGATACATCACATCCTCCTTGGAGTGCGGGCCCTGAGTGAATGTAGGATGCTTCGTGCACCGGGCTACCAATAGTAAATAATAATATTCACTCCTAAATTTCAATTCTTTTTCTGTGATATTTTGGGACCACAGTATAATTGTGGGGTCTGGGAGGGTAGTACGTACGCAAACCTTACCGGACCTTGGAGTAGAGAGGTTGTCCTTCCCTCCAAGAACTTCCCAACTTGCTCTTGGGGAGCCTCAAACTCGCTATTGTATGATATATGTATAAATTTTATCAACAACATTATATCCTTTTTATTGTGCAAAACAATATGCAAAATACATACATTGAAATCCCATACAAAAGTTATGAAGAAATTAAACTGTTTACTTGCCTCTTTAGTTATGTTACTCTAACAACCAGATAGATGTAGAGGAAGACAATGGTGTATATATATATATATATATATATATTTGAAAAAAGTTTACCTCATACATTATTTTTGTCCTTTTATTTTTAATATAAATTCTTCTCGGTGGACATGACTCGAGTATAATAGTGGAAAAGAATGGGTAAATTTCACAAATGGTCATATAACTATGACATTTTTTCACTAAAGTCATATAACTTTCTTTTCTCACACAAAAATCATAAAACTTTCACTTCTTTACTCAAAAAATCCTAGTGACCGGCAAAGACGATTCACCGGTCATTTTTTGATTTTTTTTTTTTTTTTTTTACATTTATTTGAAAAAACTGAAAATATTTTTTCTTTAAAATAAAAACTGAAAAAATAAGATAAAACTAAATGCTTTAAAAAAACTGGAAAAAAAATACTTTTCAAAAATGAAAATATTTTGTTGAAAATATTTTTTTCAGCTTTTAAAAAACAAAAATATTTTATTAAAATTATTTTTTCTAGTTTTTACAAAAGAAATGCTTTAAAAAAACTGAAAAACATTTTTTTTTTGTAAAAATTGAATTTTTTTTGTAAAAATTGAAAAAAAAAACTTTACTAAATTAGTGGACTATTGTTGCATTAGTTTAAAAAACGAAAAATATTTTGCATTTCTTGAAAATGTATCTTTGTTGGACTTTATTTAGTTTGCAAAAATAAAAATATTTTGTTGAAAATATTTTTTTCAGCTTTTAAAAAATGAAAATATTTTATTAAAAATAATTTTTCTAGTTTTTACAAAAGTAATGCTTTAAAAAAACTGATGAAAACTTTTTGTAAAAATTGAATTATTTTTTGTAAAAGTTGGAAAAAAGAAGAAGAATAAGACTTTACTAAATTAGTGGGCTATTGGTGCATTAGTTTAAAAAATAAAAAATATTTAGCATTTCTTGAAAATGTATCTTTGTTGGACTTTATTTATTTTGCAAAATATTTTTCGTTTTTTTAAACTAATGCACCAATAGTCCATTAATTTAGTAAAGTTTTTTTTTTCAGTTGTTACAAAAAATAATTCAATTTTTACAAAAAAAATATTTTTTTCAGTTTTTTTTTCCAGTTTGTTTAAAGCATTTAGTTTTATCTTATTTTTTCAGTTTTTATTTTAAAGAAAAAATATTTTCAGTTTTTTCAAAAAAATGTAAAAAATAAAATAAAAAAATTCAAAAAATGACCGGTGAATCGTCTTTGCCGGTCATTAGGATTTTTTGAGGAAAGAAGTGAAAGTTTTATGATTTTTGTGTGAGAAAAGAAAGTTATATAACTTTAGTGAAAAAATATCATAGTTATATGACCATTTGTGAAATTTACCAGGAAAAGAATGATCTGATGAGAATTAAACATTACACCTTGATAATATATAAGGAGTATAACAACATACTAGTAAAAAACTCGAAAAATTGTTACTATTGCCACAAGGATTGCTGATAAATTTTAAGTTATTTAATTAATTAGTGATGATTTCAGTATTACACGGATCTGTTTTTTCCTTTTTCAAGTTTTTTCAGTGTTAGCCAGTAAGTATAGGTGCATCATGACGTTGAAATAGCTCATCTAAAACGATCAAGACTTTTTCTTTCATTTTTCTTTTTCTTTTTTTATTTTGGGGGAGGTTGGAAGTAAAAACTTGAAGAAAAAGGACAAATTAATTCTTAACAAATTCACAGTACTGTACTTCACTTCTACGTTCAAATTCATTTTTTTTTTTCTAACAACTGAACATTTCCATATTTACGATAATTATTAATTACATAATTTTTTGAGTTCTCAAAGCATTTATGTTATTATTTTATTCTGATGCTCCTATTACATGGAGTACAAATTATAAAAAATATTTGCAGCACATATTCTTTATAATATTTCAATAGCTTTATCTCAGTTTTCTATATATCAGTATCAGATAATCGTCAATTAAAAATATCATTTCATTTATAAACTTTAATATTAATTAGGATATAAATTATATACAACAGATTAAGTACGCTTAATGAAATCATATTGACGAAATAAATTGAATCTGTTTCAACAGAAGTCCGATGACGACGAACAAGCTGAAAAAGCTCATCCAATTAACAAATCAAAGACTTTTTCTTTTTTTGGGGTTAAATATCCAAAGACTTACCTCAAAGAGAAAACAACAAATCAAATAACAGCAAAGCCAGATCAAACTTTTTCACTTGTTTTTTCATTCTCATTCATTTTTCCTCACTGAAAACAAGACTCAATATAAATGAACATGCACAATTTTTCAGGTCATAATTGTGGCCTAAACACATTATTCTACCTAGTCATTTTCCCTATTCTCTTCAATGCATCCACCACTTATCAAATATCTAATTCTAGTAATGATCATTTGGGGGTCACTAATATCGAATATACTAACCGTAGAAAGCTTTTATCCTACAATGGTGATATTCTTGCCATCAATCCATCACTTCATTTTGAGAATTTTAGGTTAAAGAATGCATACATTGCATTACAAGCTTGGAAAGAAGCTATTCTCTCTGATCCTCACAATATAACCGCGAATTGGATAGGATCTAATGTGTGTAACTACACTGGAGTTTTCTGTTGGCCATCTCTTGATGAACCCTCTGAACTTACTGTTGCTGGTATCGATATCAACCATGGCGATATAGCTGGTACTCTTCCACATGAATTAGGCCTGTTATATGATATTGCATTGTTTCATATAAACTCAAATAGGTTTTGTGGTACTATTCCTGAGAGTTTCTTGAATTTGAAGCTCCTTTTTGAGTTAGATGTTAGTAATAATCGGCTCGTTGGCAAGTTTCCTGATGTTGTTGTCCAATTGCCTAATTTGAGGTTTCTTGATTTGAGGTTCAATGAGTTTGAAGGCGAGCTACCAAGGCAAGTTTTTGAAAGGAGATTTGATGCTTTGTTTATTAACAATAACAGATTTTCTTCTGAGTTGCCTGATAACTTTGGCAATTCGCCTGTTTCTGTCATGGTTTTGGCAAACAATAAGTTTGAGGGATGTATACCGGTTAGTTTGGGAAAAATGGCTAAAACATTGAATGAATTGCTTCTTATAAATAACAATTTCCATTCATGTTTGCCTAATGAGATTGGAATGCTGAAGAACTTGACAGTGTTGGATTTGAGTTATAATCAAATTGTTGGTACTTTACCTGAGAGTATTGGAAATATGGAGAGCTTGGAACAGTTGAATTTGGGTCATAATATGTTGTCTGGGAAGATATCTGACAACATATGTAGACTTCCAAATTTGAACAAGTTTGTCTATGACAACAACTACTTTTATGAAGAGAGTCCAGCTTGTCTAAATCTGAATGCAGTTTCTGATCAACAGAATTGTCTTAGAGGAAGGCCTATGCAAAGACCTGCATTGGATTGCCAGAGATTTTTGTCTAGAAAAATTGATTGTAACACTTTCAAATGTGCATTACCGCCTCCATTACCTACCCCTCCACCAACCAATTGTTGTTCTTGTTCACCTCCACCACAACCATCACCGCCCGCACCATCACCGCCACTGCCATCACCATCTCCACCGCCACCTACTAAGCCGCCATCATCTCCACCACCACCTTTATCACCTCCAATTTATTCTCCCCCACCTCCAACATTGTCACCTCCACCACCTCCAACTCCTTGCAATGCTAGTCCACCGCCACCTCCTACATTCTCTCCACCTCCACCAAGCATATCATCACCTCTGCCACCACCTTCTCCACCCCCACCAACTCAAATATTTTCTTCACCTCCACCACCAAACATTCCACCGCCTCGACCTTCACCTCCACCATGTGCAGAACTGGCAATACCACCAAGTCAAGATATGTCTCCTCCTTCACCTTGAAGTGTAATATGATCACAGGTTACTCTTCATGGTTATTATCTCATCTTCCTCATAGAATGGAAGTTCAAATCATACTTCATTACAGGCACATCTGCACTACAGTTTTGTTAGAGAACTATGCAAAAGGAGTTGTGAATTGAGCCTCATTTTTTTGTAGGACTAGTGTAGAAGAGATTCTAGATGAAACCATTATTCATGTTATCTAACTTGTCTCCAGAATTTTTAATAAAACGCCGAACATGTTGCGTGAATTGTTGGTATAGACTAGTTTTTCTCCTGAAACAACAACATTGTAGTTGATCACAAAAAGGGGACAAGCTCCTTTTTTTTTTCAAAAAGAATTCAAGAACATCTCTGAGGTTACACTGCTCATTTATTTCAATGCTTTCACTATTCACTTAGTTTTGCTCTTTCATAATCAATGTGTTCTATATCTGCAATTCACTTAGAGGAATAATCAAATGAAAATGTCTCTAATTGCATGAGAATAGTGTAACTTGGACTGTCATCACCTAACTTCCAGTATGAACAAATTCTCATCAATCAGCTTAAATACCAAACATTTCCTACCTGCATAGCATTATCTTCTAACATATTTCCTCTACCCTTTCAGAAGTTGAAGTTTTAACAATATTTTTATAACTAAAACAGATCAGCTAGCACCATGAGTTCAAATGGCTGACTCCTCTTCACATATCTTTTGCCTAATGCAGCCGGTATTCTGCATAGGTACAAACAAACAGTCTCAAGCACAATATATAGTTCATAATCAAGTGATCAATAGGAAAAGTCATGAATCGAAAAGAGTACTCCAAGTAGCAGACAAACTTCACATCAACAATTAAATTACTTTGAAGTCTGTCATTTCATCAATACGATTCACTTAGTTCATGTTATTGTAAAGGCACTAGTAAGAATGGATCAACATCCTGCTGATCGAATACAATGCATATGATTGGGTTTTACACTGTTTTTGTGGAGGTAAAACATCTTCTTCTAATCAGCAACTAGATTAACTGAAACACCAAGAATCAAAAGGAGTAATTTGTATAAAATCTTAGATATTACATACCTCTAGACTCTAAAGTGCAAGGTAGTTAAACCAAGTGGCGGATCCAAAGTATGAGATACGGATTCACGGGAACCAGTAGCTTTTGTCTAGACTTTGTATATTTATTACAAAATCCACTAAATATCTATAGATATTTCATTGTGAACCAATTTATTTTTGGGTAAAAGAAAATTTTATTTATCTTCCCCAGACAAAAAAGTATTTACAACTCAGTAATTATGCTATTACTATAAGCTAACCTCCTAATCTCCTTAAGCTTACTGCGATGCATCCCTACTAGGTATGCTTACTCTGTAGTATACTATCTATACAATGTATTTGTCCATTCTTTTTTTTTTTCACTAGTATTAGTACCACACGATGCACGGACATTACTAAAGAATATTAATTATAACAAAGTATAATCTAATTTATTTCAACATATTCGATCATACATTTTAACTAAATCATAATTATCGTCTAATCTGTCCAGTATTCATTGCAATTAAATTAAATAAATTATATGATTATCAATTTCCCAGACCCCACTTTGTGGGAACATACTGGGTAGTTGTTGTTGTTGTTGTTGATTATCAATTAACTTCTAAATGATGCTCAAATATCTAATTATATAGATTGTGCTACAAATAATATAAAAATATAGTATGATTCACGAAATAAAAATATAATATGACTATATGAATCTAAAAAATTCTTTGTTTACTAATTATCTAACTTCATTTGTTATATATCCATCATCACCATTACAATTTTTAATCCCTTCTTAATTGTAACTCAGTGATGAAAATTATAAAGTAGTTTATTTATAAAACAAATATTTTCTTAGAAATAGTCTCATATGAATAATAATTCATCTTGACTTATAATGAGGATAAAAGAATTATGCAGTAGAATTTTATTATTCATATTTTACGTACATTTCAATCAAAGCTCAAAAACTATATATATAGATTCAAATTTTATCCTTCAATTTAAGAATCATAATTTTAATTAGATTTATCTTTTATTTTGGGCGAGAGTGTTTTGTTTTATCTAACTAAACTCATCTTTTGAGTACTTTCAATTTTTTATTCTACCTAGAAAATATATTTTAAGTGTAAAGAATAAGAGTAAGACTCTTTAGGTGGGAGTGATTAAAGTTTCTGATGATCGAGTTCCGAGAAATAATTATAGGTAGCACCTTCGGAAAACTCATGAGGTTGATAGCATGTATTATCTCTTAATTACAGAAATGCACATTAATTTTTGTAGATTTTGTTTAAATGCTTTGTTACGTTTATTTAATACTGCAATGCATTGTTTTCTTTCTATAGAAGTTTGTCAAACATGATGAGTATATCTAGTGGCAAAGTCTCACCATTAGGGCTACCTATCAAGTATTAACCTTTACACAATCAAAAATAAAACAAAAGGCCACATCATATGCCATTGGGTAGATTGTTCTTGTGGTAATATCACACGTTTTTAAAGCATTGATTCCATTTTGTTAGGAATCGATCTAATAGTTTTCGATCTTGCATTAACCACTTCCACTTATTAGGTAGGCTTTAAAGAAAATCGGTATACCTGGTCTAACCATACACATCATATAACTAAATCATAATTATCATCTAATCTATCCAATATAAAAGTTCATTGTAATTAAATTAAATAAACTATATGATTATCGATTAACTTTTGAATGATTCTCAAATATCCTAATTATATAAGTTGTGCTACAAATAATATAAGAATATGGTATGACTCACGAAATAAGAATACAATATGACCATATAAACCTAAAAAATTCTTTGTTTACTAATTATCTAACTTCATTTGTTATATATCCATCATCACCATTATAATTTTTAATCCCTTTTTAATTATAACTCGTGATGAAAATTATAAAGTAGTTTATTTATAAAATAAATATTTTCTTAGAAATAGTCTCATATGAGATAATAATTCATCTTGACTTATAATGAGGATAAAAGAATAATGCAGTGGAATTTTAATATTCATATTTTATGTACATTTCACTCAAAGCTCAAAATTATAAATATAGATTCAAAATTTATCCTTCAATTCAAATTAATTTGAATTTACCTAGATGAAGTTAGAATTATTATAAGGGTCCAGCATATCTTATAACGAAAATCATGTCTTATTTAGTAGTCTATCATATTATTTGTCACTTTATTTAAAAATGACTTATATTTTTCAAAAATTATTTTTCATTTTTTTCTTCCTTTCTGTATTTGTATTTATTTTATAAAATAAAATAACCAATCGAAAAGTATATAAATATAAAGATATAAAGTTAATATTTTTTCATCCTTTTCTTCCCTTCAATATTTGTATTTATTTTACGGAATAAAATAATAGGTTAGACTTAATAATTTTTTGTGCTCTACTATACTATTATTATCAGTAAAACCCTTCCTGAAATTTTTAGCATTAATTAATAATTATAATTATTATTGTAATAGTCCGTATAATTTGAAATTAAATTTTCTCTCTATATTATTTTTAATATAATATTTTAATAATAGTTTCAGTTCTTATTAACATGACGTATATACTAACTATGGATGAAGCCTTAGAAGAAACTTTTAACATTGTTTTACATGATTGTTATTACAGTAGTACGAATAATTAAAATTATTTTTCTCTCTGTGTTATTTTTAACATAATATTTTAGTAATAAATCCATTCATTATTAAAATTACATATTTCAAAATTTATTACATTTATAAAGATTTAATGGTCTTTAAAATTACATTAAAAATATACCACTATTCTATTAATATATGTATATGATAAATTACATTCAATGTTTTATTTTTATTTTTTAGTTGTAATAATCCTTTAGCAATGGAAGGGACTGATTTAATTTGAATGTAATCTTCCTCTTAGAAGTGAAAGATCCAGAAATCTCGTATTTTAATTGTTGGCTCCTTGCATTCTTTGAATTGGGACATTTAACGTATTGGACTATTCTTACTTCTATCAATATATGTAGAAAAACAAAATAATAATACATTACAGAATAAACTAAAATAACTATAAATACATGTAGAATTATGTAAGTAAACAATACCTTTTCACCATTCTTATGTCATTCCCGATTTTCAGTACACAGATTTCAATTGCAGTTATTATGCAGTCCATCTCTTGTGATTTTTTTAGGGGAATATTCACGATGATTCCATCATGGAAGAAACTATTTCATATTGCAAAATAACCAAAACTTGAATTTATCTACTATTATTTTCAAGTTGAACTGTGTAAATGTTAAAAAACTGTATGGGAGACCGATTGTATATAGGAGTTTTATTTTAGATTCAAAATTTTAACCACCTTTTTAAAAATTGGGAGTTATCTAGAGACTGGATAAGATTTAATTTTTTTTTCTTTTTTGCAAAAGCTTTAACTCAATTCAAAATTTACTCAAGAATTATAACAACTACCTCATTCCTTCGTGGGGTTATATATTTTAATTTCCAGTTTTATTATTTTGAGTGGAGAGATTTGTGCCTATGATTTAGGAGAATATCTTTAGAGAGGGGAATGAAAAAAAAACGTGGGAGGAATCAAGTGTATCAAAATCGTGGGAGGATTGGGAAAAAACATGGGAGGAATGGAAGTTTTCTAATAAAATAAAATTTAACTTTATTTTGCTGATTTGTAGTTTGAATTTGAAACTCCAACTATCTTGGAGAGTTGTCCTAATTTTGGACATGTGTTAGAATTGTAGGTATTCCACTTATCAGCCTAACATCATTTTGCCTTTGTTATTCTATATAGATAATTTTTCCTACTATCTTTTATCTCATGTCCTCTATACATGCTGTCTTCCTTGATTCCTTGCCACATCTTTTCTGGAATCGATAATGCTTTATTCCACAATGCCTCATTCATTGCTTTCCAAATCCCATATATGATTGCTATGATGATGAATACAACAAACTTCCTGCATATTCTTCCTTTGATGCATCTTCGTATCTTCCTCCATATATTGCTTTGATCTGACATGTTTATCTTAACCTTCAGCCACTTGCTTAAGTATTCCAACAGCCTGTTTGAGTAGATGTATTCAAAAAACAGGTGTGTATTGTTTAATCTACTCTTTCATATAGGATACATGTCTTCTCTTAGCTTACCCCGATCATAAACAAGTGATCCCTCGTTAGTAATCTCTGCTTCATGATTAGCCATCCAATAAAATAGTGCTTTGGAACATCCAGACTGTTCCAAATCCATCTAGCATATGGCCGTTTGATTGCTTCTCCTCTTCTCTAGTTATAGCCATCTTTAGTTGTGTACTGTTTATTCTTCCCTTTCCATCATCTTTGTTCAAATCCAGCTTTAAATCTCTCTTTGATGTTACGTATTTTCTTCCAGTACCATGTGCAATCCTGTGGTGGCTTATACTGCCACCACTCCTTCCTTTTTATGCATATGCGATTCACCCATCATACCTATAGTGTATCACACTTCTGCTCTATATTTCATACATTTTGCGATTGCTTCTTCATTCCAGGCAACGTAATCATGTATCTCTAGTCCTCTAGTCTTTCTTTGGTCTGCATATAATATCCCAGGCTACCAATGGAGGCTTGTTGGTAATCACTCTCCCATCCCATAGATAATTCCTGCAAATAGTTACTATGGTCTTCATCACTTTCTTTGATTCTTATTAGTATCTTGTCAATTAATTTTTATAATACACTACATTCAACTTCTTAGGAGAAATGGGGACTCCTAAGTAGTTCAATGGCAGCTTCCCTTTCTTGTAGCATGTCATCCTACTTAAGTCTTCCATTTCTTTGGTGTTCATGTTTGCACAGAATATGTTTGATTTCTCAGCATGTACTATCATCCCTGATGTGTTGGAGAATGTCATTAGTCCTCTCAGCATTAGCATTGCAGAGTTATATTCCCATTTGCATAACAGAATCATATCATCTGCAAAACACATGTGTGTTAGTTTCATCTCCTTGCATTTTGTGTAATACCTGAATTCTTTCTGCTTTGTGACTTGGTCCATCACCCTTGTGAAATATTTCATATAGATGACAAATAGAAGGGGTGATATTGGATCCCTTTGTCTTAGTCCTCTCCTGCCTTTTATATCCCCATAATAGTCTCCATTCAAGTATATGAAATAGCTAGTTGTAGTTATACACTCCATTATCCATCGATTAAATTTAGTTGGGAAGTTAAGAGCATGTGGTATTTCCCTTACAAATTCTCATTCAATCGGATCATAGGCTTTCTTCAAGTCCGCCTTTATCAAGCAACTTTTTGTTGTGTTATTCCTATTATACAATCTTACTAGATCCTGGCATACCAAAATACTCTGTACAATTGTCCTCCCTGCTACAAATACACTTTGATTTTGTGATATAATCTCAGGTAGCACCAGTTTCAATCTGTTGCACAGCATCTTTGAAATGATCTTATAGAACACATTACAACAGGCTATAGGTCTAAAATCACCTACTGTTGCTGCGTGTATAGATTTTGGTATCAGTGTGATTGATGTAGTATTTATTGCTCTGAGCATCTTTCTAGATTGGAATAACTCTAGGTTGCTTCAGCAACATCTTTCCCTACTATGTTCCAACTCTCTTGAAGAATTGGCTTCCATATCCATCAGGTCCTGCTGCTTTTGTACCATCTATTCCCCATAATGTCTCTTTGATTTCTTCCATTGTAAATCTCTTTATCATCTTTGCTCTTTGTTCTTCTGATACCAGTGGTCCTGCTTGTACTACTCTACTTACTAGACTTCTTCCTTCTTATCTATGCCTAGTAAATTGTCATAGTATTCCACAAAGGCTGCTGCCACCATTTCCTTTGTTGTTTGCACTGTGTTCCCCTGGCTATCATGAATAGTGAATATTCTAATTGTTGTTTTTTTGCCTTGATCACACAATGGAGGTATCTTGAAGTCATATCCCTTTGTTTAATCCATTGTACCTTACTTCTTTGTTACAAGTATTTTATTTTTGCTTCATTCCACTACATGTATTCCTTTGTCAGCTTCCTCTCCTCTATGCTTAGTCCTTCATTCCTAGGATCTTTTTATATTTTCTCCTCACGTTTTAGTAGTTTCTTCAAACAACTTTCTTCCTTTTTCTCGACTTCACTAAATCTGTCCTTATTTAGTTGTCATAATACTTTCTTGAGTCTATTCAGCTTCCCCGCTATCTTATACACTTTTATCTTTGGATAAGTTATTTCCAGCTTCCTCCTACCTTGCTCATAAATAATGTATCCATGCTCCATATGTTGTAATATCTGAATGCCTTTTGTCTTGGTCTATCATTATTATATTATTTTGGACTGTGATCATATTCTCATGCTAGCAGATACTGTACTTCAACTGTTGGTAGTTTGTTCACCCATTTTGTATTTATGAAAACTCTATCAATCATGCTCATTACTCTGTCCTGCCCTTCCTGCTTATTACTCTAGGTGTAGTAGCATCCTGATGATTTTATTTCCTGTATTCCACAGTATTCCACACATTCCTTCAAGTCTTTGATTTCTGCATATGTTACTTTGCTTTTCACTCTTTACTCTTTGTTGAGGATTGATTTCAAAACCCTCATTATTGCCCATGTCTTGTTCATTTGATCTGCTATGCCCCTGATGTCTCTCCATAATTCTATCCTTAGTGCTTGATCATTGAATCCATATATCATTGTAATATTCATATTGTTTCCTGTACTTCTATGTGTCATTGTACTATGAACAAGTTGTTCTGTCATTTTTTCCACCTGTATAGTGAAGAATTGTGGTCTCCACAACAACCAGATCCTCATGCATTATACTTTGCATTATTAGTAGTATATGACCATTTAGTACATAGATTAAGAGCAGTTTTGTTGGCCTTAGCTCTCTTAATCTTAGTTTCCAGGAGCCCAAACATTCCAACTTGATGTCTTTGAAGGAACATGTTCATTTCCTTCTATTTAGCTGGTCTATTTAGGCCCCTAGAGTTCCAGAATCACATTCTATCCATTAGGGCATTGAGGTTAAGGCCCCCTAACCTGCCCTTTTGTTATTTCTTCCTATTTGATTTTAGTATCTCTTCTCTTTCGTTGTTCTACTTCATCAGTTCTAATATTACTTCTGTTTCTCATATTAGTGTCCATATTCCTATTTTGCTGATTATTGGATTTGTTTCTCCGTGTCTTTTTTCCTTGTACCACTTGCCATTTGTCCTGCTCCATTACAATTCTGCCTGCTTCCTCACCCTACTTCGTTTTGTCCTTTTTTTTCCCTCTACAATCTCATCTTTCTCTTGCCGTTTTTCCTTATCTATCTCCTTGTTATTGCTTTATTTTTTGTTTTTCATTCCATTCATATTCTTTTCCTTTTCATCTTCCACTCTTATTTATTTCCTGCATTCTGTGATATCATATCCATAGTTTCCACAAGCTGCACAATATACTGGCTTCCATTCGAAATACAATTCCTATTCCATGATTGCACCCCTTTTATTCTCAAACATGGTTACTTCTGGAAATTCCTGATCTGCTTCCACTTCAACTAGAATTCTAGCAAATTGGAGCCTCTACTTCTATGCTGTAGCCCTATTAGCTTTCAATGGATTCCCTATCATCCCTGCTATTTTCGTTAGTGAATTTTGTCCCCAATATTTGATATCTAAGTTCATCAACCTAATCCACACATATATTGTCTCAACCATCTGTTTGTTAAACTTTACATATGGTATCCATAGCTTCACTACCATAGGTTTTTTTTGTCAAACATTCTTATATATCCCTTCTTCAACTGCTTTCTCCTTACTTTCTAGCGAATGAAATCTTACTATGAACACTCTTCGATTCACTTGTGCAATTTTATCAATTCCTAGATTTTCCCATATCCTTTTGAAATAACCTTCCATCACAATTTGAGGAGGATTTGAACCAAGCACATAACATATAACTGTCGATTTCCGGTATATTAGTTCTTCCTTAATGTCATCCGTAGTGATTTTCACATTTCATGTTATTTGTTTTCCTCTCCTCTCAGTTAGATCATATCCTTCACTCGATTTTCCTTTTCCTACTATTTTACTCCAATTCGTCTCAGTTTTGCATGGCTATGTTCTTCAGTTAGATTTAGTTCGTTTACCTTATCCTCTACTTGATCTTCCCAGGGTTTGCTAATCGATGTGCCTTCCGCCATTGTTGTTTGTGTCTCCATCGATTCCTCCAAATCTAACGGTGTAATTCCTTGAATTGCATTAAGATTCCTGAATTTCCTCGCTTCCGATGACTGTGGAACTCGTCGTGGCTCTCTTCCTGTTATCTCTAGTTGATATGCGCTCCTTCCTCCTCCTGATTTGGACTTCCTCGCCATTTCAGTTGCCTGAGAGAAAGTTTAGTTTCTAGAGAGAGAAAGTTTCATTTCATAAACAATACATTTGCTAGCTATGTGAATCCATTTATTATTGTATATTAACATGAGACTATTGTAGGAACCCATAAACTTCAAATTTTGAATTGTCACGGCTCAAAAAAGCGAAGAACTTCGCTTGTTTGAAGTCTTCATATCATCCCTTTTAGTCAACAAATTGTAGTTTAAAGCTATACCGTATACCCTGCCAATGTTCGTGTCATCATGTGTGTGATATTCCTGTTGATGATGTTTCCAATTTTGTCGATCCACAAATGTTAAAATTTTTTGTTGCAGCTATAGTGAGAATTGACCCCGTGACCTTGTGAAGGTTTTAAATCCCCTTGACCACTAAACTATACTTTTGGATTGTATTAAGGGGATCAAAACTTAATATATAAAGATAAAAACCAGATTTTTCCTTATATACACAATATAATTTTTCGACGGAGAGAGTTCACTCCGCTAAATCCGCCCCTGGGTACAACTATTTGATCTTGTTTTCTTCTTGGCTTCAAAGCTAAACGTTAAGATTGGCCAGTTCTCTACATTCAGACTGTACAACATTATCTTGTGCATATGAATATTTGACGCATTGATTTAACAAGAATTTCAATAGATCTGCAAATGAGTATCTAAGATGCGAAACTCCAATTAATTTTCAAATGAATACCTAACAACTTTTGGTTTTGCTCAAGTATAGTGGGAGTGGTTTAAATACTTTATATGCTACAATAGGATCAATTACTTGTGTGTTGTCTCATTCATAGCGAAAGAAGCATTTATCTCCTAAACTATTATTAGCACCCAGCTATTTCATTTTATATTATCTCAGTAATATAATAAATTCAATTTGAATACTTGAATTTAGTAGTATGACAAAGAGAGACGGGGGACTAAATAAATGAACTACACAAGGAAAAAAACGAACTAACAGAAAATGAAAGCCGAAAAGCCAACTAGCAGAAAGAAAAAATAAATTTAATTTACCTGGGCAGATAGTATGATGAGGCACGCCAATGAAATAATTCTTAAGCTTTTCATATCGAACAAAACTAAAATGAAATTGAGACGGGGAAGCACTATATGATGTATTGACGGATTACAGTACGTGTGACGACTGACGATCCGATCAGTTGTTTTGCTGTCTAGATTCCCGTTTCCCTAAATAAGACTCTCCGTATATATTTTTAATGTTTTATGACTTGCAATGATGGTTAGTGTGGGTTTGGAAGAGTTCGGGTTGAAATTGGAACTCTTAGTTCCTTAATATTGGCTTTAAAGGGGTTTGACTTAGATCAACATTTTTAGTAAACGACTGAACCAGGAATTGACGGTCTCATTAGGTTTGTATGCTAATTATGTACTTAGGCACGTTCGGATCGGGTTTTAGATGACCGCGAGTGTTTCGGCACTTAATATTAAAAGTTGGCACATTGAAGGTTTTTCAAGTTCTGTAAATTTGGTTTGAAGTTGGTTTTGGCTTTATCGAGGTCCATTTGGGATTACGAGCTCGGGAATAGTTCCGTATGGTGACTTAAGACTTGCACGCAAAATTTGGTGTCATTCCGAGTAGTTTAAGTATGGTTCGGTGCGTTCGGAGCAAGTTGGAAAAATATAAAGTTCATAAGTTGATTCGATTTGATTTGGGGTGTGATTCTTAGTTTTGGTATTATTTTTCCGCATTTCGAGAGGTTGAGCGGGTCTGTCTTATGTTTACGAACTTGTTGGTATGTTTGGGAGGGTCCCCAGGGCCATTCGGACAATGCGGGGACCAAATTTGGACTCAATGGAACTGGTGCGTCCGCACCTGTGAGGTTTTTGCCGCAGGTGCGAGTTTTAGACCGTAGAAGCGGCCTGGCATAGGCTGCACAGGGACCGCAGAAACGAGATAGGGACCGCACCTGCAAAAGCGCGGGTGCGAAGTAGGCAAGTGCAGAAGCGGGCAAGGCTACAGGTGCGGCACATACTATATAGACGCAGGCTTGCAGAAGTGAGCCATTGTCCGTAGTGCGAAAGTAAGCCAGGTAGGGGAGAGCCGCATCTATGATGCACATTTCGTAGATGCAGAGCTGCAGAAGCGATTAATTCTCCGCAGAAGCGAAAATCACTCGGCAATGAGGTTTATTTAAGATGGGACTTGGGCCATTTTTGTTCATTTATTTCACTTAACGGGGCTAATTTAGTGCTTCTTATAGAGGGGTTTTCACCTATCTATTTGAAGGTAATTAACTTCTATCCAATGTAAGTTATATATATAGACTAAGGGTAGATTTTAACATGTAAAATTATGAAAATTATAGGTTTAGTTGAAAAAACTAAATTTTCATAAAAATGGGATTTAACCACAAAAATGATTATGGAATTGGGTGAAAAATGATATTTTGAGTTTGTGAGGTTATGGGTAACAATTATATTTGAAAATTTTCGTAATCCGAGCACGTGGGCCCGGGGGTGAATTTGAGGCTTCTTCCAATTAGGTGTGCGTAATTATCCTAATAGTTAAATTATGAACTTTTGAGTATATATTAACTTATTTATATAGTATTTGGCTAGTTTTAGATTGTTTGGAACTGAGTTAAGGATTTAAAGCGTGCTTGTGGATTGAAAGTGAACTTGAGAACGAGGTAAGTCTCTTGCCTAACCTTATAAGAGGGAACTCATCTCCTTAGGCTTAGTCTTATTGTGAATTACTTGTGTGGGAAGCACGCACTAGGTGAGGAGAGTCCGTGCATAGCTATATTCCATGAGATTTTCGGATAGTCTTGGATTTGCATCATACTTTGTTTGTACTGTTATGTTTATTATGCATATTAATTGTCTTAAATAAAGCTGAGATTAGGGATTGTAAGGTTGACATTTTTCAATTTGGATTTCTTAGTGTTGGGAAGAATTGAGGAAAATATAATAACTCTAAGAAATCCATGTCCACTCGCGTTGCAAGTACTTCCGCGAGCGAGGTAAACTTCTCTACTCTCATGGGAGCGGGACGTTCGCCCCAACAGTTTAATAGATGCATTTATGGTTCGTACCATGCGAACCTCGGCAGTGCACACAATATATTTTTGATCGGACCTTACATGCTCGACATAAATCATGCATGATAATACTCGAAGCCTAGTTATACTTGATTTCATCTTATGGGCTTGGGAGGTTATAATTTATTTAATGACAGAAATTGATTTGGAGTTAGTAAGTGTTGTTTAGAGATGTTGGAATTCAGTATCAGTGGAAGAATCATTTATTCAATGCTTGATTATTTGTTATTATTATAATTTACCTAGCCCATACTTATTTACAATTTATGTATTTTATTTGTCGGCCCATAGTAAGTGTCGATGTCGATCCCTCGTTACTACTTCTTCGAGGTTAGACTGGATGGTATATATTATTTATGTACTCACGCTATACTTCTGCACTAACCGAGCAAGATCTGAGGCAAGTGCATCATTTAGTCATCCTGGCGCGCACCCCCCATACTCCGAGACTTAGTGGTGAGATGCTTTTCGAGTTTGTTCTGCAGCACCTGAAGTCTCTCTTTTGTATATACTTTCAATCTACTCTATTTCAGACAGTAGCTTAGTGTTTTTGGTATATTCTACTAGTAGCTCAAACACTTGTGACACCAGGTCTCGGAATTTTTGTTAATAAACATTGATGATTTTTTTGAGTATTTTTTCACCACACCTGTCCTTATAATTGTTACACTTTATTTTATTGAATTTCTCACATTTTACTTATTTAATAATGAAAAATCAATTATTCCAAAAGTATTAAAAAGAACAAATACACGGGTAGTTCACCGTTGGCTTGCCTAGCGACGATGTTGGGCATCATCATAGCCTATTGGAAAATTTAGATTCTGACAACGTGGTATCAGAGAGCTAGGTTCATGTAGGTCTCACATGTTATGAGTAGGTCTAATAGACTAATAGAGTCTTGCGGATCGGTGCAAATACGTCCGTACTTATCTTAGGGTGTGAGGAAGCTACATTTTTCTTCATCTCCTATCGTGCACATGATGTTTTGCTAAGTATCTTTCTCTTATTCTCTCACAGATGGTGAGAACGTGCGATGCAGATGCATCCGACTATGGAGGAGCTGCTCCCCTTGTGACCAGAGGCCGAGAGAGGGCTCTAGCTTGTAGTAGAGGACAAGGACATCCTAGAGTTGCTCTAGTTATACCACCAGTGGACCCAGTAGACGATCCTATTATTGAGGAACAGGGCGAGGTGCCTGTAACAGAGTCAGCCCCAGTGGATTTCATGTCTGCACCAAGATTCCAGAAGGTCATGGGCTGTAAGTTGCAGTTCATGGATTCTCTTATTCGGGCAGGTTTATTTCTAGCACACCCATCACATCTGAGGCGGGAGGGGGAGCACAGACCATTACTATTCAGGCTCCTGAGCATACAACTACCGTATATCAGACCCTGAACGCACTACCCATGGGCAGAGCCCAGCCAGTTGTAGCAACTATACCTGAGCCCAGACCAGCTGCGATTGGTGAGCCGCATAAGCTATTGGACAGATGGACAAGGCTACACCCTCCTATCTTTGGTAGTGAGTGACATGAAGATCCCCAAGACTTCATTGATCGGTGTAGGGATAGACTGCACAACATGCAGATATTGGAGTCCCACGGGGTGGACTTTACCACTTTCCACCTGGAGTGCCGGGCCCATAGGTGGTGGCAGTCATATCTTCTTAGCATACCAGTAGGTTCTCCTCCCTTGACTTTGGACCAGTTCGCACATATTTTTCTGGATAGGTATATTTAGTATAAGTATGAAGTAGAGAACTTGAAGAAACACAATCCTCAATGCTTGTAGTAAGAATTGGAGATAACATATAGGTGAAGTTGGGATTTTGTAACCGATGAAGAGAACAGAGAAAAAAGTCACAAAGGTAAATAGAGCAGACGGTGATAAGATGACAATGATCATAAAGAGAACAGCACAGGCACGCTAAAATTTGCTAAGCAAGCTCACCTCAAAGCAAGAAGAAAAGCGTGTATCTTATTTTGTAATAGGTGGAGGGCTGAGGGTTTTTTCTAATTTTTCAAACGCTACTATACGAAGTAATAGGACCAAAACAGGAATAAAGTGAATTCTTATGCGTTTTTTGTAAAACCACGTTGACCGGAAGCAGGTCTCGATTCTTCTTCTTATAAAGTAGTAAATTTTCTGACAAAGCGGTATCACGTCGCACCTGTACAAGAATTAAAGGAATAAAAAGCAGAATAAAGCAATGAAAAACAAGGGAAAAAAAGAATAATAAAAAAAAAAACTCAATAATTTAATAATGACTCTTGACCAATCAAGAACATAGTTTTTAATATGATTAAATGATTGCATGTATCTTTTGATTCGGTCGAGCTGAGTTTTTAGCCAACAACATTATCTTTAGCCAAAGCCAGCTCTCATTCCATATGTACTTGTCAGGTTGAGTCACTTTCATACATCTAACACGCGCCGATCCTGCGCTTCTATTAAATCCTTATTGTTTACGAGGGAACCCCTCCCGTTGAAATCGGAACCGGTTATCACCGTTGAAGCTGTTGTACGCTGTAATATCTTGTACAGTGTAAATCGCGCCTCAGGACTTGTACCCTGAGAGGTAAAAATAAAGTCCACTGTAGTCAGATTTCTTCATAGCCATCAGACAGATGAGAGAGACAGAGATACTTTATTTGCAGAATAATATCATATGAATACAGATAGATACATCTAAATGTGCGCCTATACATACATTTAAATATTTGCAGAGAGAAAATGAGAGCGAGTCATCGAGGATTGAGGACAGAGAAGAGAGAGTTTTAGTGTGAAAAGCTGTTCGGAACCGCCTTGAAGTTTCTTCAGAAAGAAGAAGAGAGAGAAGAAAAATCTAGAATTTTCTCTCTTTTGGTCTGTAATTTTCTCGTAAATTTTGGATGTGTTTGAATCAGAGGATTTGAAATTGTGATTTTCGACATTTAGGGTTTGAATTAGATTGGATATGTTGATCCGAAATGCGCATGGTTGAGAATTTGAGCTCCGATAAGCTTAAGAATCTAGGGTTTGGAGGTGGGGGATATGGATGTGGATTCAATGATATCGTCGGAATCCGATAACGATCAAAATAACGGCGCGTCGTCGGAGCAGCTAAACGGCCAGTCATCGGCTGGAGGATGTCCGCCGGAGACTCCTCAGGATCACCAGCATCCGGTAACTTCTCAGCAGCAGCAGCAGCAGCAGGACAGTACTCCGGTGGCGGGGCCGAGGTGTGCTCCAGCCTACTCGGTGGTGCACGCTGTTCTAGAGAAGAAGGAGGATGGTCCAGGGCCGAGGTGTGGGCATACCTTAACGGCTGTACCGGCGGTTGGAGAGGAGGGTAGCGCCAATTACATTGGTCCCAGGCTTATTCTCTTTGGTGGTGCAACTGCGCTTGAAGGGAATTCTGCTGCTTCAGGGACTCCTTCTTCTGCTGGAAGTGCTGGAATTCGTACGTTTCCTTGAAGTCTCCAAATTATCCAACATGTACCCTTTTTTCTGAGCAATTTTTGGACTCGACTAGGATATGATCTTTCCAGTTATGCAGACTAAATGCAACCAGTGAAGTGACTTTTACTAGTCTCAGAAAACCTCTGAATACAATGTTTATGCGTAAAAAAAAGAAGAAAGAATTTGATTTTGTAGAATAATCAATTGATAGAAGAGATCTTAATTGCAGGTTTAGCAGGTGCTACAGCTGATGTGCACTGCTATGATGTTTTGACAAATAAATGGTCTAGGTAAGTCGCCTATTGGTGTCACTGATAAGCTAGTTTCAATTTTGTGGTTTACTGAGAATAGATAAAGTATGTCTCTGTTTCTTAAATCTTAATAATCACAGGATGACTCCTATAGGAGAGCCGCCCACACCAAGGGCTGCTCATGTTGCTACAGCCGTTGGAACCATGGTTGTTATTCAGGTTGGTAGAAACTTATAGTACTTTGTTTGACTCGTGCATGATCATCTACTTCAGCTAGTTGATGCTCTATCTTATCCATCCCAGGGTGGAATTGGTCCAGCTGGGTTGTCAGCTGAGGATCTTCATGTTCTGGACCTTACACAACAACGCCCGCGATGGCACAGGTTAGCATTTAGTAGTTCAAGTAATGACTTAGTTTCAATGAACGTGGTGCATGCTGGTGAGGTGTCAAATATAGAAGTGCTGATCAACTACTGAAATAATTCTGATCTTTTCAGGGTTGTGGTCCAAGGACCTGGTCCAGGGCCACGTTATGGCCACGTCATGGCTTTGGTTGGGCAAAGATATCTCATGGCTATTGGTGGAAATGATGGTCAGTCTCGTTAAAAGGCCCTCCCCATCTTTTAAGCAAATGAAATTTTAAGAAATAAAAAGTTGATCCATTATTTCAGGAAAACGACCTCTAGCGGATGTTTGGGCTTTGGATACAGCTGCCAAGCCATATGAATGGCGCAAATTGGAACCTGAGGGTGAAGGTCCACCCCCTTGCATGTAAATTTCATGATCTCTTTCTTGAAGATGTGTATTTTAGTTCCTAAATGTACATGACTTCCATATTTTCTTGTTACTTTTGACTGTATTCAATTTGCTTTTCTGAACTTTATGTTCTTTATTACATGGTGAAGAACCTGAAGTTTTGTTTGTACATATCAATCAAAGAAGTAGCATGTGGTAAACAGTGGCAGTCTTCAGTGACTGTTTGGTTATGATTTATTGCTTAGAATAATGAACCTGATCCCTTGACAAGGGAGGGATGGCCAACAGGTAACTCTCTCCTCCAACCACAAGGTTGGAGTTTCAAGTCACCAAGGAATCAAAGTGGGAAACAATAATTGTTGGGCTCCTACGGGGTTTGTTTGTGGGGTTATCCATATAAGAAAATGCACCTGATCTTTTGTACTGTATTCATAAAAGAAAATGCCTCATGGTCATTTCTTGAGACTTACTTACACGGTGATGATTTTGTTATCTATACCAAGTTCCAAAGTCCAATAATCCAGCTTTTTTTTTTCTTAAGGGAGGGGGGTGTCTTCATTTCTTTGGCTTATATAAGTATGTGCTAACACTTAACAGAGAGGAATAGTGCTTGTTTCGAGAATAAAAGGAACCACATCTCTAGAGTCAGGAACCTTTGTTTTCAAAATCTGTTTTTTTGGTGTAAAAGTAGTATACTAGATAGTATTGATCAGTATATGGAATTTTTAGACTCACTTGAAAATATGTAACTAGAGATTTTTAGACTCTCTTGTTTGGTTGTAATTTTAAGTACCTTCTTGCTACCTTTATTAATATCTAAAAAAAAAAAGTATGTGTTGACTTATTAGAATTATGGTGGATTATTGACATCTAAAAAGCTGGCCAGTTTCCGAATGGTGTGTGCATTTGACGGTAGATAATTTAAGGAAATGAAATTGCATCATAGTTCGTTGTTTTTGCTGGCGTATAAAGTAGGCAGGAAGTGAACCATCTTCTGGTGCACTTTTGTGATAGAGTTATTAGCTTTGTTCCTTTTCATTTTCAACAATATGTGAACGCTACCTGAAATAGTTGCAAAGTCCTCAACTGGTTGGAGGATGAAGAAGCTGGATACCAGAAATAAAGAGCTGTGGAAGGTCATTCCTCATTTTCTTTTCTTGTTAATTTGAACGTAAAGAAAAACGATACTTGAGTGTGTAGAAAATCCTTTGAGGAGAGCTAAGAGCTCCCATTTGTTTAATATATGCTTTTGGTGTTATAACAATATTCCATAATGTATTTGATATAAACCATACTTATCAAATACTGGAGGAAAACAACAGATGTTTTGTAGATACTAGCAGCTCCATTCAAGTAGTTAAACTGAATTGTATTTTAGATCTTAACTTTTGGTGTAAACTGTAAAGAGTCTTCTGTAGTAGATGCTTAATCTATATTTTTGGAAGCCTTGTAAAATGCACAAGGGCTGTAGCTTGTAAATTCTGTTACCCGTACAAATCGAATAAATGTTGTCATTCTAAAAAAAAACACACTTTGTGTGGGACGTGATAGTGGGAAATTGCTTAGATCTTTTTACTTTTAAAAAGAAGTATTGAGCTTGCCATAATTGCAAGTGCAATATTAGACAAGATCATTTGAGATGGTTTGGTCATGTCCTACGTTGACCTTTAGATGCGTATGAAGAAAGTTGTTTCAAAGACGTAGAATCCCTTGAATTTATGCAGACTTGGAGAAAAATAGGTTATAATGGAAGAAAATGATCCATATATTTGATACCAATTTGTTGGGATTGAGGCTTAGTCACATTGGTAAACTCACTTTAGGTTCAATATTTTTTTGGAGTCCTTTAATAATGTTGGAAATTTGTTACCCGTAGAAATTTATAGCTTTCTAGTGTTAGAGAGCATAATTTTTTTATACGAAAGAATTACAAAGAAAATACATGTGACTTCACAACATAACAAAAAATGACCCATGTTTTTAAGTTTTACCCAACCTAGCCCATATTGTACATATTTTGAAAGCACTAGAAAATTCAAAACTTGTGTTCTTACAACCATTGCTTCTAAAAGCTATGGAGTTAAATTTGTGTTCTCACAACTATTGCTTTTACACTCTCTTCTTCTCACATCTTCTACATATGCTTCGAGGGGCCGTGTGTTTTCTGCTTCTCCCCCTATGTCACCTGGTTGCAATGTAAGAAAATTGGAAGAGTAGAAGTCCACCATCGACGACCATTCAAACCTTTGCTTTCGAAAATAAGATTTTTTTGAGTTTGTTAGTTGTTTGGATTGGGTATTGTTCCAATTGATTGAAAGAAAAGGAGTTCAAAATTTTAATTTGAAGTGATTTAGAGTAGATTTGAGCAAGATCTGAGTTAAATTTCAGAAAAGACGTAAGGAAGAAACGAAGTCAGCTTTTTGTATAATTATGTATAATCTTGCATAATAGTGTATGAGTGTATAAACACGTCGTATACACTATTATACACTTTTATACACTTTTATACAAGTCTCCATAGATGTACTTCTTACACGATTTTCAGTTGCAATTCTTGTTCAAAACCAGTCCAAATCTCCTTTAAATGACTTCAAATTTAATATACAACCTCCTTATACTATTTCTAACAAGTCCAAATTACACCCACTCCAAATTTCTCACAAAATCAAATTCGAAATTTAAATCCACATATTTAAGCTTGTCAAAAATCTAATTTTTACCACCCAAATGGATTTGGTTTGTTGAACTAATATTTGAGTCACAGTTATTGATTCGAAAAATAACTTAAAAGTTTGAGCAACCTTTTTTAAAATTAAATAGTAATTTCGAGAACCTATTAGAGTTGGATGGTTAATCTTATCCTACTATTTTTGGGCTATTGGTTGTAAATTGAAATATGGGCTATAAGATTGGAAAGTAGTAAAAAATTTCATTTTTATAATTTGAATAGAACGAGTCGAAATGAAGCAATTTGGATAGTAATAATTCATATAGCGAGCTCAACTAGCTTCATTGTGAGACTGAGTTGTTATATTGGTTAATTATTCCAACTGATAATTTACTTGGAAGTATTTTCCATGAGATTTAAATTTAGCTTTTAGCGTAGCATGTGATGTGTGGATTAGGTGCATGTCACTAGTTCAAGCCTGGCGCAGACAAATGCCTGATATTTAAGTGGAGAATGTTAGGGGCCATTAGCCACCGAGTAAAATTGTGTGCCTCTAGCCACTGGGAATTTCTTGGCTATAAAACACGAGTTATCAATTCCTCTTTACCGGTGCGCAACGCAAACTTCTTTTCCGTATTAATGTTGACATGAGATAACTTGTGGAATTTGTTCACTCCACAAGAATCAAAAGGCGTTACTACGTATTGTAAATAAAGCACATAGACTACTTAATAAAGACTTGCAAACCCTCAGGGGTTGGCCTGGTGGCAATTGATTTGAGCCTTGGGGTTTGCTCCCTTTCAAGGTCTCAAGTTCGAAACCCACTGGGTGCAAACAATTTCTGAGGGTCATCGGACTGGGTAAAACCTGAATTAACCGTGGTGCACTTGCGGGAAACTCCTTGCCGAGGGCCTGTGCACCCCCGGGATTAGTCGTGGCTCGAAGAGACTCGGACACCCGGTGCTAAATCAAAAAATAAAAAAATAAAGACTTGCGAGGATAATGACATTCCTTTTCTAGTGTTGTCTTTAGAGGAGAGAAAGCACATGGACTACTTAATAAAGACTTGCGAGGAAAATGACACTCTTTTTCTAGTATTGTGTTTAGAGTAGAGAAATAGTCATTAAGTTTAAGAAATAGTTCCTTTAAATCAATATTTTAAAGTTGTAAAGTTGTTATACATTTTAAGTCACATGCTTTTTACCATATCCTTGATCCTCTGTTAGCATTTCGTTCACTTCCTTTCGTTCACTTACTTGTATAACATTCGACACATCAACATATAAATTTACCTCCAAACACTCGAAAGATTTGGTGTATCAAACCATTAGAGATATGATGGTAGGATGGAAGTTCAAATGGACGAGTCGAATAAGGAGATCACTCATGGGGATAATATGGTAAGAAGAGAACCACGGAGCATTGAAGGAGTTGAAAATATTGTCATACAACTTAGTGGAATCTTCTTATTTTTTTTTGAGTAAGGTAACGATATATTCATCAGCACCAAGTTGGCTGGTATCCAAAAAAAGAATGTACAAATTACAGAGGGCCTTGTATCTTACAAACAACAACAACAATCCCACAAGTGGGGTTCTGGGGAGGGTAGTATGTACGCATATACGCACCTTACCCCTACTCCGGAGGAGCAGAGAGGCGGTTTCCGATGGACCTTCAGCTCAAGAAGATGAAAAGGGACAGTGGAGCAATAATAGCAGAGGAAGCAAGAAATCTTCAAGTAATTCTACATCCTCTGTATTGTTCTCTTTACACCAGAATTAAAAAGACAAAAAACAATTCAGCTTAATTCTGTATGGAACTAATTTTATCCTTAACACATTGGTGATTCCTTTCTGACCATATACATGCTGGCACCATTCTCCACCATAGTTTCCGACTCCTCCTTGTTTCAATATAACTCTAGCACCACAAAAGGTCCTTGGTATACTTTGGAATTACCCATCGTATTTCTGCCAGGGAAAGGAATAACTGCCACAGAGTATCAGTTACTTTGCAATGTAGAAAGAAAAGGCTATTGGTTTCTTCCTCCTGCTGACACAAGAAACATCTGGAAGCCATAGGAATCCCCCTTCTCCGCAAAACTTCATGAGTAAAGACAAGCTTTCCTGGCCACCAGCCAAGAAAAACATGTGACCTTAATCTTCCATATGTATTTCCATGGTTCAACTAGATAATTAGCACGTTCTGACAAAAATATACGGAACTGACTGAAAACCTTCTTGTGTTTCCTTCATTCCATATGCTGTATCCTCAACATTCTTGGTACCATGAAAATTTTCCCGAACCTTCAGCATTTCAGCCACCCTACCGATTTCCCAATCATTTAGGAGCCTTCTGAAAGAAAAATTCCAACCTTGTAAATTCCATGCCCTTCTATTGTAGATTGAGGTGTAGTTGTTCAGCAAAATAGGTCTGGGAAAAAATCTTTCAAAGGACCATGCCCTAACCAAGTATCACTCCAGAATAATATTCTTCTTCCATTACCAACTGAGCATACTCCTCCCAAATCTTCCCAACTGCCTTCCAGATGCTTGTTCCATAGGAAGAGTTGACTGGAGGGGTGATCCATTGCCCTTGCTACCCATCTTTGTGGCTAATCACTCTCTCCATACGGCACATTCTTCTGTGTTTAATCTCGATAGCCATTTCCACAATAAACTTCTATTATGCAGTCTGAAATTTCTGACCCCTAGACCTCCTTCTTTCTTGCTGGACATGACAGATTTCCATCTAACTAGATGAAAACATCTAGTCTCCTTGCAACCTTGCCCCCGAAAATTCCTTCTGATAGAATCCAATCTTTTTTCCACCATAGTAGGCCGTGGAAAAAGAGACATAGCGTAAGTTGGCAAAGCATCCAAAATGCTGTTAATCTATATGATCCTGCCCCCCCCCCCCCCCCCCCCCCCCCCAAAGATAGATATTGAGCCTTCCATTTTGCTAGTCTCTTCTCACATTTATCAGTCACACCATTCCACATTTCCATAGCCTTATTTTTTGCCCCCAGGGCCACACCCAAATATACAGTAGGAAGCTTCCCAATGTCACAATCCAATGTCCATAGCCTTAGTGGAATCTTCTTATTTTTGTTTTTCTCTTTTTAACAGATAGGAGTGCACGTGATTTTGATGACTGATGCTCTTGGCAGAGCATTTTGTTATTTGCATAAGTTTCTATTTGCATCTCGTGTGCAGGAAAAAGAAATAAATTTTGACTTCATAAATCACACTCAAAAAGTCTGATGTTTTCGGAAGTGGTGATGGTTGTTATTGTGCTTAAGACTTGCTCAGAAAACCATACTGTATGGAGAATTATTGGTATCAGCATTTCCGTGGATAAGTCCTTACTTTTGAAGAGGTAGATATCATGGAAATGTTTGCCCTGGTATGATTTTAGGAAACTAAAACTTGAAATTCCACAAACTATTGCTACCATTTGATGGTTGAGTGTCTCAATTTCGCACCTCGTTGGCATGTTCTTGGTTTCAAATCAGTTTCACTTGCTGACGGCGTTGCCAACTCTCTAGAATAGCATATTTTCTTGCACCTACTTTTCGGTTTTCATATATGATAAGGGGAGCTCCTTTTCTGAGGTTTAATAGTGAAGTAAAATTACGAATTCTCGATATCATAGGAAAACAAGTTTATCCTTCTGGTGATGTTTCTTATAAAGTTTTTCTATGACCTAGAAGAAAATAAAGAATTCAACGAAACAAACAAGATATACCTTGGCTTTTCTAGGGAGTTTGTTTAGGCATAGGATAACAATATGGCCATTCCAGGTACAAAATTGAAAATCTGCCACTACACTCAGTGTGAGCCCATCTGCTGTAGTCATTATTGGCAGGTCTTTGTTACGTGTGCTTATATTGCAGGTTGTCTTGGTTGATTAGTTTAGGTGCATGCTCGATGGCCCGGCCACACCAATTTTGAAACATAAACATGACAAAGGCTCAAGCAGTGGGATGCACATTTTTTTCTTATCCGAATCTGAAGATGGTTATTTGATGAACAGTGTGCCAGTTTGAGCATATGTTGGTCTCTTAATCTTTCGAAACTTCTACATTTTCTTGAGCAGAGTCTTTTTAGACTGTACTATTTGTTGAATTGAAGCTGTCGGAGTGCATTTTACACATTTGCATCTTCATCTATTTCTGAATTTTGTTTTTTATTCTCACTAGTTTCCTCTGGTGGTGTCCAACTGAAGATAAATTCTTGTGAATCTAATCTGCTCCAAGTGTCTAGGAAAGTAATGAAGTCCTAATCCGCTCTTGTTACTTGGCTAGGTACGCAACTGCAAGTGCGCGATCTGATGGTCTTCTTCTGCTTTGTGGAGGGAGGGATGCCAATAGTGTGGTGAGCGAAGCATGCTTTCTGATGCAAAAAAATGATGGATTTTATACTGATTTACTTGTTCCCTTGATTTTTATCATTAGCATTTTTACTTGTACTTGGAAGGATATATCGCTAGAAAGATTTTTCTCTTTCTAGAACAAATCATGCTTTCTTTGTCTCAGCCCTATCTTCTTCTCTGACTCCTCTTCTATTTCAATTTCCTCACATAGAGTCATTCTCTTATTTTATTATGTGAATCACCTCTTTTAAAAAGTTTTGCTGCTAGGGAAGGGACTCTTTTATTCATTTACTTGTCTTTTCTGCATCCTCATATGTGAGGCAAACTACCTCATCGGCCAAGTGCATGCAAACTGCTTTTCTTATGATAGGTTGCATTGAGAAAAAAATTGCTTAGACAAGGACACTTTTGTTTACGTAATTATGTCTGGAACCATTTTATGTGAACATCCTCTGTTTCTCTGCCCCAAATTTTGCACATCTGTTGGTGATTCCCTTCTCCCATTTCATGTAACTACTTAGTGGTTAATTGCTTTAATGGATAAAACTTGAGTGGAGATCTTTATCTTTTCCATTTTTGTTGAATATACTCCTTTACTATTTCTATGGAGAACGGTGTGTTTCTTTCCCTCACTTTTTTGTCATGTCCTCTCACCTTCCTTTCTAGCTTGCCTTATCTCTCATGATTGCACTCCGCAGATCTGTCTAATCTCTAGCCTGCTCCTTCTTGATCCCTACCTTGGTTGTACTCCATTGTGTTGCCACCTTGATCTCCCTGATCTACCCATCTGCCCAACCTCTGCTGGGAAACCGTTCTCCCGGTGCCAGCCTTCCCCTCCCCCTCCCCTTCTCTGGTGCCTAACACAATCCTCATTCCCATGATCCCTGGAACCTTCTGCTCGGTGATACTCCATTAATCTGCAGCCCCTCTATTTTGCCGCTTTGACTTATGTGTGGTAGAACCTAGCCTTACACTTGGGGAAAAGTTCATTGCCAAAAAAATGATCCCCACCCAAGAACCTAGTGAAAGAAGAACAAGATTTGATCTTTTCACAATTGGCTTTATGTGCAGTAAAATCTTAAAAACATAGTAAAAAGAGATTGTCAGGGTACAAAACTTTGTTTCCCACAATGCCTGCTCAACTAAATGTTTGATTCTGTTGTAGCCTTTGATGTTGCGGAAGATGCAACTTCTTCTCATACTTTGAGATATCCATTGGTGGATTTGTTTACTGAAGAGAAAGCCGATTTTCATATATAGCATTGTTTCTATATTATTATTGTAAGTATTTTTGTTGGTTCTGTTGTCTCTTTCTGGTTTACAAAAGGCATATGAGTGCAAAGCTAGTTAAGAAAGGGGAGAGAGGACCAAAAAGAGGTTATGTGGCCCATAAAATAAGGGGAAGTGTGCTAGTAACTAGAGGCGTGTAAAGTCCTACCGTAGTCCCTAAATGCTTTGCCAACAACTTATGATCGAAATCTCATATCATTTTGACCTTTAGTTTTATTTGTTTTTCATTAGGTTATGATGTTTTCCTCCTCAAACTACATTTCTAAAGACATTTCCTCTAACTTAAGTAATGCAAAGCCCCTTTTTCGCTATAAAATTAAGGACATAAGAGTGAAAAGAGAGATTTCCATTATTTGTATTTTCTGTAGTTGTTGAGTGTTGTAATTTGATGTGATATCTTGTTAACATATCCTGTCTGTTAGATACTTTCAACTATTGTTTCTGTACTCTTTCCCTAAGTCACTTAAAAATAAAAGACTTATCAACTATCTTTCTGGATTTCTATGCCCAAGAAACTGTCAGTGAAAATGATGCTGTGTTGAGCTTCACCCACTTAAACACTGCAATAATAATTTGAGTGGTGGAGCGGATTTGTGATTTGAGATTAATGAACAATGGACGTCCGGGGCTTGAGGTTAAGGAAGTATATGCAGCATGATATGATGGTACTAAAGAAAACTGGTTTTTCAACTTCCACCATGCGATGGGTTTAGTTGGATACCTAAAAGGTTATGGGGATTATAGTGCAATCATGCAGGGCAGAAAAAATTTGTACTGAATATATGAGTACGTATATGGGGTTGCATAACTGTCCAGTGAAGTATCTGGTTTTTGGTATTCTTAGTGTATTCTTTAGAGCCATAAAGTATACACACCTACACTACACCTGTTCGACATGGGTTCGTCAAAACAGATGTGAAGATCCATGTAACATAAGTGATGAACTCAAGAGTTCTGGTTTTTTGTTTGCTCTTTCATTTTCATTTGGTCTAATTGATAATTGGATGGCCCCCTGAGCTTTTAAACTGTTACTTCCTCGTATGCTCATGCGCTCATTGGTTGATGTACTTTTCCCGCTGCTTTGTTGATCCACAGCCTCTGGCCAGTGCATATGGACTTGCCAAACATAGAGATGGCCGCTGGGAATGGGCCATTGCTCCCGGTGTGTCACCATCCTCTAGATATCAACATGCTGCTGTACGTGTTTGTTTCATTCCTTTTTTTAACTGCATACTTTCACAGGATACAATATTTATCAATTATGTTCTGATATTATAGGTTTTTGTCAATGCTCGGCTCCATGTATCTGGAGGGGCACTTGGTGGTGGACGCATGGTGGAGGATTCATCTAGTATAGCCGGTATTTTTACTTTTAGTCGATACACAGTGGAGATAACACTTTTTGCACTGTTATGCTCTTCCCTCACTATCATGGTTCTTTACCCCCTTCTGGCAGTTCTTGATACTGCAGCAGGAGTGTGGTGTGACACGAAGTCTGTTGTCACTAGTCCTAGAACTGGCAGATACAGTGCAGACGCAGCTGGGGGAGATGCTGCAGTTGAATTGACCAGACGTTGTAGACATGCGGCTGCTGCTGTTGGTGACTTGATATTTATTTATGGTGGTCTGCGTGGTGGTAAGACTATAAGATAGACATCAATCCATGTTCTTATATTTGCTTTCAATTTTGATTTCAGATGACAATCATTCTTACTTTTTCTTGGATAGTAAAAAAGAAATTGTGAAGCAACGAAAAGAATCTTCTATCTTCTATCTTCAACTCCAGGAGTGGTGCAGGGTGTGCTATGGTTTAGGCATTCTTAAGTGGTCTTCACTAGCTAAATCCCATTCTCTAGTGTGCATATAGCCTGTTAAATTAAAGGTTTTCATGACACAGACTCATGCTGGTTCCTGTGTCTTTCATCGATGTAACGCTTATCCTGCCACTGGTGCATAGCAAGTTATCTCACTCAGTAATTTGATATCACTGAAAAATACTCACATTGTCACTGTTCAAGTACTGTATTATTATTATACCTTTCTTCGCCTTTTGGCTAAGGTCAAGTGCTGAATTAATAGAGGGCATATATCTAGTCGGGTGTAAAAGGATTTCATTCAAGTGTTTGAGAATTGGTCCACTTTAGCTGTAGTGATGGGGTGCAACTCATACTGATAGGTCATGTTTGCACCTAGATGAACAACTTTCCCATTCAAAAAATTAACTGCAGTGAGGCCAGACTAGAGAGGGTAGCTCAAGTGGCAAAGGTCGAGGGACTTGTGTCTTAGGTCATAGATTCGAGCCTTGCGCCAAGCGAACTAACTCTGCTATTTGAATGGAGAAGGTTGCCGGGTTCTGAACACTGCAGTTGACCTAGAGGCTCGGCTCAAAACGGATTTTTCGGTCATAAAATAAGAGAAAGGGTTGCTCAAGTGGAAAGCACTCTCCACTTCCAACATTTACGGTGTGGGTTCAAGCCACCATGTTACTCCGTCAGATGTGAAAATCATACTTAGCCTCAAATGTATCTGTTGCATGTTTCCTACTGTAAGGAAAATAAGTAGTGTAATGAAAATACCTTGGAGAAGTTATTCAGACCACTTCCTGGTTTCTGCAACAAGTTTAGTGCTGCTGTGTTTTGTCGCAGGGGTATTGCTAGACGACTTGCTTGTCGCTGAAGACTTGGCCGCTGCTGAAACAACTAGTGCAGCTTCACATGCAGCTGCTGCAGCTGCCGGGAGGATAGCAGGAAGGTATGGTTTTGGTGATGAAAGAGCAAGGCAAACAGACCCTGAGGTAGTTAATGATGGCTCAGTTGTACTGGGAACTCCTGTTGCTCCCCCTGTAAATGGTGATATGTATTCTGATATAAGCACTGAAAATGCGACGCTTAAAGGATCTCGGTGAGTTTGCAGTTGCATAGGAACAACATCATCTGCTATCTGTTTTATGTTAATTGTATGATTGGTTTCTAAAGATCTATCGTGTGGTTTGTTTTGCAGGAGACTCATCAAAGGTGTTGAATATCTAGTGGAGGCTTCTGCCGCAGAAGCTGAGGCTATTACTGCTACCCTTGCAGCTGCAAAAGCTCGACAACAAGGTAATGGAGAAGTTGAACTTCCAGACAGGGATCGTGGAGCAGAGGCAACGCCAAGTGGAAAACAGGCCCCTACTTTGGTCAAGCCCGATTCTGTCTTTTCAAATAATTCTGTCCCAGCTGGAGTCCGGCTACATCACCGTGCTGTCAGTGTTCAAATCCTTAATGCTATGTTAGTCTTAGTGCTCATAAGGTTGACTAATGATGTGCCTTAATGCATTGAAGGTGGTTGTAGCTGCAGAGACTGGTGGAGCTCTTGGTGGCATGGTACGACAGCTTTCGATTGATCAGTTTGAAAACGAAGGCAGGCGAGTCAGCTACGGAACCCCAGAAAATGCAACAGCAGCAAGAAAACTATTGGATCGTCAAATGTCCATCAACAGTGTTCCCAAAAAGGTAAATGATTTGTCTCTAGACGCATCGCCTGATTACATGCCACAATGTGGCTTACCATTATTTGTCTGATTGTTATTCAGGCAAGTAATTTGCTATATAAGTTACTGTGTTGATTATCATTAGATCCGTATTTGGCTCTTGCCTCTTTTTCTTTGAGTGTAGTTGCTTGAAAGACCATGTGTAACATCGGAATGGCTCATTTGGCAGCACAAAAGTATATTCCCCCCTCCCTCTCCCCCAAAAACACACACACACACAGAGCATAGCTCTATAGCAGGAGGAAGATAGGTGTCTGGTGATTGCACAAAATGGATGAATGGCTGTTTTGTCATTTATTTATTTGTTTTGTTCCCTGGAGAAATGGAGCTACCTAATAGAGGTCAGAGTTGAAAATGAAAATGCATATGGTGGAATGCATTATGTTGTTCTTTAAAGCAAAATTGGAACTAATGTCAGACTGCCCATGTCTTACTCCTATCATTTTAATTTCTTCTTAAAGAATGTAACTAGATTTTGCCTCTAGTGAAAAGCAGTGTTCTACCAGTTCCCTGCCTCAAGTTAACAATTACTTTAGTGTCTAGTAGGATTGAATTTTGAAAATGTGATAGATCATAATGTACACGTCTTTTCTTTGAGTTGGAGAGCCGAAAAATGGAGAGGAGTGTCTTGAAGATACCACCTGATAAGTTACTTTTCTTTCATCTTTCAAAACTGTCAAACCTCTTTTCTTCAAAAGAGTCAAAACCCATCAAAATTGTACCTTCCAGACTTGATAATAGAAGTATCGCAGAAATATGCTAGGTTAGCTAGGTCTTCAACCTTATCTTTTGACCGCTTATCATTACTAATTGTATTGTCAGCTCTTTTCATTGATTGAAGGTTTCATTTTTTTTCGTTAGATCTCCTAGCCAGCAACAACACTAGGTTTTCGATGACCTTGGTTGCATCTAAATTCCTATTTAATGTTTCATTTGGGACGGAAAGAAAAGGATTTGCTGATCTCTTAGCGAGGATACTTCCTTCAGCTTGAGCTGACCCTTTCAGAACAGTTTATGAATGGGCACAACTATTAGAGCCATAATTCATCCAGGTTCTACTAATCATGAAGTAAGGAAAGAAGAAAAATCCAAAAGGAAATTTTAGAAGCAGCAAAGTGAAATTTTTGTTGCTTTATCTAGTAAATTTGGGTCCAAACATAGAAGTGAGTAGAACTCTAGGTCTCTAAGAAGTTGAATGAAGAACTGGAGACTGGAGAGTAAAAGTGTGTAGCAGTACTTTGAAGGGACGAAAGTGGGAGAATAATTTTTTTATGTCCTTGTTTGTGTCTTGTGGCCTTGTGGGGGAGTTCATTTTTTTTTTATGGGGGGGGGGGGGGAGTGTGACAAGAGGTGGGGATGCATACAATTGGACTGTCTGCCTTGATTCAATCAGGGTAACTAGTCCATAACCATTCTGAATCTCAAGCAAAGACTTACCTGCTCTGTAAAAAATGTAACTGCCATCATCTTTACAACTTAAGCTGTTCTTTTTGTATGAAGACAAAGAACTGCATTTTGTTAGTTATATCATGTCCTTTCCTTACTGTTTCAGGTGATTGCCCATCTTTTGAAGCCTCGTGGCTGGAAGCCGCCTGTTCGGCGGCAATTTTTCTTGGACTGCAATGAGATGGCTGATCTTTGTGACAGTGCCGAAAGGATATTTGCGAGTGAACCTAGCGTTTTACAGCTTAGGGCTCCTATTAAGATATTTGGTGACCTGCACGGGCAATTTGGTGATCTTATGCGACTTTTCGATGAGTATGGTTCCCCATCGACTGCTGGGGATATATCGTAAGTGCCTTGACTCAATCTAGCTTCTACATGTTTTGTTTTTTGTCCAAGCCATTTGACAGCATAAATTCCTTGGATTGAGTATTATTTCAACTTACCCTCTTTTTGTTTTGAATGGATATTTTGATTGAAAATTGCGGGTGTAGCAGTTTGCTTGCTGTTGTAACTTTCTGGTGTCTCGTACGGGTATCAGAATTCTGATACTGATTTTGTGGAAAACAGTCATATTTACCCTTCTGCTATTGAGAGTTGTTCATATCTACCCTCCATTTGAGTATTCGACTGTGTATAGCCCTACTGTTACACATTGAACACAAATATCACTCAGCCGTTAAGAGACCCGAACCCATCATTAAAATCAACAAGTGGAGGGCAAATAGACATTTTAAAACACCCAGTTCATTTTTCCAAACTCATTATCCGATCCATCAGAAAATCTGTTTTAATTCGTAATGTTTACAAGGTCTGAATTATCCCCAATTGCTCAAATTAGGAATAATAATTGTATTCTTCTTCTGGGCTGTGTTAGCCATATACTATGCTTTTGTGCTATGGAACTATTTGATTGTAAAATCCTTTTGTCTTCAATTTAAGGGAAAAGATGAGACCAATAAACCTCTTGGTAAAAGTATTGTAGCATAACCAAATATCCCATGTAGCAGATTATGTAGCCTTTATTCATCAAAACTAATACTCTAAGGGACGCTTTACTTGGTCTCAGGTGAGGCTGTCACAATGTTCTCTTGGTGTCTATTTGCTGTCTCTCATGTCATTCTGACTCCTGGAGACTTGTACCATTTTTTGGATTGATCTATCACTTAAAGCAGTTTGATGTGTCAAGATTTGTTCTTCTAATTTGATACTAATTTTGGTAAGTGAATACCAGGTATATTGACTACCTTTTCTTAGGAGATTATGTTGACAGGGGCCAGCACAGTTTGGAAACGATAACTCTTCTTCTTGCTTTAAAGGTACCTCTTGTGTCTAATTCTTCTTGCTTTAGAGGTACTCTTATATCTGGATGTTTGTATGCTTTCAACTGCTTAGTTACTCTGTGATTTTGATGATCATAAATTGATGCTTTAGGTTGAGTATCCCCTCAATGTACATCTAATTCGTGGGAACCATGAAGCTGCAGATATTAATGCGCTTTTCGGCTTTCGAATTGAGTGCATCGAACGTATGGTATGTTATGATTTACTGGGTGAAGCTTGTCCTCGCTGTCCAAGCTAGATACTGATATCCATTTATGCAACAGGGTGAGCGAGATGGAATTTGGGCATGGCATCGATTTAATAGATTGTTCAACTGGCTTCCTCTGGCAGCATTAATCGAGAAAAAGATAATCTGTATGCATGGTGGTATTGGAAGGTCAATTAATCATGTTGAACAAATAGAAAATATCCAGCGTCCTATCACTATGTGTAAGTTTTAGCTACTGCAGACTTGTTATTTGATTGAATGCACAACTTATTTTCTTCATTCATTTCAAGGGAATATATACAAGTAGGATAATACAAGTAGCAACCAGCTAGGATCATAAACAAATAAATATGAGTTGTTGACAACATGCTAACAGGTTGTTCTAACTTTAATAGCCTGTTCTAACTTTAACAGCATATGTTCTAACTTTAACAACCTGTTCTAACTAACACTCCCCTCAAGTTGGCATATAGATATCTGTCATGCCTAACTTGCTTACAAGAACATTAAAATTTGGCTTGAATAATCCTTTAGTGAACATGTCTGCCACTTGAAGATTGGTTGGGACAAATGGTGTACAAATGCTTCCATCTTCAATCTTTTCTTTGATGAAGTGTCTGTCAACCTCCACATGTTTAGTTCTATCATGTTGGACTGGATTGTGTGCAATGCTAATTGCAACTTTGTTGTCACAGTAGAGTTTCATGGGTAATTGCATTGGCACTTCTAACTCTGTTAAGACCCTTCTAAGCCAGATAGTCTCACAAATTCCTTGTGCCATTGACCTGAACTTAGCCTCTGCACTGCTTCTAGCTACAACTGATTGTTTCTTGCTTCTCCAAGTGACCAGATTTCCCCAAACATAGGTACAATAACCTGAAGTAGATCTCCTGTCCATTACTGATCCTGCCCAGGCAGCATCAGTGTAGGCTGCAATCTCCCTGTTCTCTGTCTTCTTGAATAGCAAACCTTTTCCTGGAGTATTCTTCAAATACCTCAAAATTCTGTGCGCTGCTTCTAGATGTTCATTCTTGGGAGAGTGCATGAACTGACTGATCATACTGACAGGGAATGCAATATCTGGTCGTGTATGAGAAAGATAGATGAGTCTTCCCACCAGTCTCTGAAACTGTCCACAGTCAACTTCTTTTCCTTCTTTGACACCAAATTTGACATTTGGATCAATAGGAGTTTCAGCTGGCTTACATTCACTCATCCCAGTTTCCTTTAGAAGATCTAGTACATACTTTCTCTGTGACACCATGATACCATGTTGTGATCTTGCAATTTCCATTCCTAGAAAGTATTTTAAATTTCCTAGGTCTTTAATCTCGAATTCCTCAGCCAATTTCTGCTTCAATCTGCCTTGTTCAATCTCATCATCACCTGTAAGAATAATGTCATCAACATACACAATAAGAACAGTCATTTTACCCTTTAGTGAGTGGTTAATGAACATAGTGTGATCTGCTTGCCCTTGCACGTAGCCCAGTTTTTTCATATACTGAGTAAGTCTATCAAACCAAGCTCTAGGGGATTGTTTGAGACCGTATAAGGACTTCTTCAGTTTGCACACCTTCGTTCCTCCAATTTCTTTACTGCCTGGAGGGGGATCCATGTAGACTTCTTCCTCAAGCTCTCCATTAAGGAAAGCATTTTTCACATCTAACTGCTGTAGAGGCCAGTTCAGATTAGTTGCTAGGGACAACAATACTCTGATGGAGTTCATTTTTGCTACTGGAGCAAATGTCTCCAAGTAATCAATGCCATAAGTTTGAGTATATCCCCTTGCTACTAGCCTTGCTTTGTACCTTTCCAGAGATCCGTCAGAGTTGTATTTGATGGTGAACACCCATTTACAACCCACTGTTTTCTTTCCTTTTGGTAGATCAATCATCTCCCAAGTCTTATTCTTCATTAGTGCTTTCATCTCCTCCCGAACTGCCTCTTTCCACTTAGGATCATTTAGAGCATCATGGATAGTTTTTGGAATTTCTAGGCTGTTTAAGTGAGATACAAAAGCTGTAAAAGAAGGTGACAGTCTATCATAGGAAACATGGTTAGACAAAGGATATAATGGTGTCTGTGTACATTTTCTAACACTTTTTCTTAGAGCAATAGGAATATCTAGATCATTAGGTTCGAATTCTAAATCTGAAACAATATTTAATTCAGAATTACCTGGTGTTTGAGGCACAATGGCTGGAGAAGATGATTGTTGAGAAGTGAATTTGTCGTCTCTTTCTCCCTTCTAGAGTACACCTTCAATGGTTTTATTTGATTGCTTAAAACATCACCATTTTCAGATATAGTTTCAGTCATGATTTCGGTGTTACTAGGAACCTGCGTTATTTCTTATATATTAGGGATTAAACTCTGAGAGTCAGATTCAGACTTTTTAGACCAATCTAGATCTAGGTCTTCATAGCAATTCTCCCCCTGAAGACCAGTGCCATAGAACATCTCATCTTCATTAAAAGTAGCATCTAAGGTTATGATAATTTTCCTAGTTTTAGGATTATAGAGTTTAAAACCTTTCTGAGTTGGGGCATATCCTACGAAGACACATTTTTGTGCTCTAGGATCAAGTTTGTTTCTATTGTGATCATGAATATGAGCAAATGCTACACATCCAAACACTCTCAAAGGTAGGTTATGGATGAGCTTAGTAGTAGGGAATTGTTCTAGGAATACTTGCACAGGTGTTCTAAGCTGTGCATTCAATCAAATAACAAGTCTGCAGTAGCTAAAACTTACATGGTATCAGAGCCTATTTTTTAGATCCAATTAATGGTGAAATCTGCCAACATTGGGCAAGATTCATCAGATTCTGAGGGGGAGGGTACTGAGAGTTTAGAAACAATTACTGGGGAGTACTACTAGTGTCCCTTCAGTCATCAAAATGAGCAGTAACAGCAGTGATTCTAATAATACTTCCATTTTTCCAATATCACATAGGTTGAATGGGAAGAATTATTTAGAATGGGCTCAATCTGTTAAGCTTGCTATTGCTGGTAGAGGTAAGCTAGGTTATATAAATGGTGGTGAGGCAAAACCTAATATAGAAGATCCCAAATTCATCACTTGGGAATCAACAAACTGCCTAGTTACATCCTGGCTCCTAAACTCAATGGAGCCTTCTATTGGAAGGCCATATTTGTTCCTACCCACTGCAAAAGATGTTTGGGTAGCTGTCAAAGAAACATATTCAGATCTGGAAAATGCTTCTCAGATTTTTGAGCTTAAAAACAAGCTCTGGAACAACAAGCAAGAAGAAAAGGAGGTCACCATCTTTTACAACGAGATGGTTTCCATGTGGCAAGAACTGGAACAATGTTATACTCTTGAGTGGAATTGCACTAAAGACAGTGTACAAGCTAAGAAACAAGAAGAAGATGAGAGAATCTACTTGTTCTTAGCTGGCCTGAATAAAGAGTATGATGAATGTAGATCCAGAATCTTGGGAAAGAAGCCACTGCCACCTTTAAGAGAAACATTCTCAGAGGTAAGGAGGGAAGAATCAAGGAGAAGAGTGATGCTTCAAGACGCTGCGGGTGAAGGATCAAAGGGCCTGGAATCATCAGCCCTTGTGGTTGAAAACAGAGAAGAAAAGAACAAGCCTTGGTGTGAAGTTTGCAAAAAATACTGGCATACTAAGGACACTTGCTGGGAAATCCATGGGAAACCAACAAATTGGAAGAAGAAGAACACCAAGGAAAGAAAGGGAGGAAGGGCCTATTTAACATCAAATACAGAGGATCAATCTCAAGCATCTTCAGAACTGAATCTCTTCACTAAGGATCAGATAGAGTTTTTGCAGCAACTCCTCAAACAAACAGGTCAAAATAGTAACCCTAGGTGTTCTTTTGCCCAAAAAGGTAATATACATATACCCTCAGCCTATGTTAGTATAGAAAAAATGAAGGATGACTCTTGGATTATAGATTCAGGTGCTAGTGACCACATGACAGGAGATTCAAAATTTTTTTTTACCTATAAACCATCTGCAGGCAATCAGAAAATTAGGATTGCTCTGATGGCACTTTTTCAGCCATAGCAGGGAAAGGAACCGTTAAGCTAACACCTCTCATAACCCTTGAAAATGTTCTACATGTACCTAAACTATCCTGCAATCTGATATCAGTTTCTAAGCTTAACCAGAATCTGAATTGTAAGACTATATTTAACTCAAATTCTTGTGTATTTCGGGACAAGGGCTCGGGGAAGATGATTGGCAATGCTGAAGAAGTTGGAGGTCTCTTTCTCTTGGAAAACAGTACACCTTTAAAGTCTGTATGCTTTCAAACCAATCTTGTTAGGAATAAACTTATGTTGTGGCATTTCAGATTAGGACACCCTAATTTTCATTATCTGAAGTTATTGTTTCCTAAGTTTTTTATCAATGAAAATCCTTCTTTGTTAAAATGTGAATTTTGTGAATTGGCTAAGCATAAGAGAAGTAGCTTCCCTGCTAAGATATATACTGCCACTAAACCTTTCAACTTAATTCACAGTGATGTATGGGGTAAAATTGAAACCACTTCAAATAAAAAATGGTTTGTCAGTTTTATAGATGATCACACGAGATTAACTTGGGCTTACCTGATGCAAGAAAAAGGGGAAGTAAAAGGGATCTTTGAAAAGTTTTATAAAATGATTGAAACTCGGTTCAATGAAAAGATAAAAATTTTCAGAAGTGACAATGGAAAAGAATTCTTCAATAAGGTCTTAGGAAGCTTCTTTGTAAACAAAGGGATTGTTCATCAAAGTTCATGTGTTGATACTCCTCAACAAAATGGGGTAGCTGAGAGAAAAAACAGACACTTACTAGAGGTTACTAGAGCCTTGTTGTTTACAGGTGGATGTCCTAAAAGTCTGTGGGAGAGGCTGTTTTAACAGCCACTTATCTCATAAATAGAATGCCTTCTAAGGTTGTAGGCTTCAAAACAACCTGTTCTAACTAACACTATGGATGCTGGCTCAATTGTTCTTATGGATTTATTGTGGTTAGTCTCTCTCTTCTCTTGTGCTTCCTTCATTGACTTTACACTCATATTTTCTCACATCAGTGTGTGTTTCTAGGTCTGACCCAACAGAAAATGATAGCGTTGAAGGATTAAGACCAAATGCAAGAGGTCCAGGGTTGGTCACCTTTGGGGTGAGTAATTTTCATTCCGTATCAATTTCAGGGAGTTAATTCTCTTGATCTTGTTTTGGCGTAGTGTAAATCTTTTCTTTTCTTTCAACTACTGTCTCTTATTTTAGGAAGCTGCAACATTCTTATTACTGATTAGTTAACTGGAGTTACTTAAGAGGGCCCACTGCAGAAAAATATGATATTTCAAACATAAAAGTTCAGATTGCTCCATCTGCCCTCTTTTTCCACTTTGACATTCTATGGGCTGTCATTTTCTTGAGTTTGTTTTATGCAAATTGCAGCAACTTGAACGTTTTTAATTTCTCTGTCCAACCTCTTTTCATTCAAGACAACTGAACTCATAAGTCCTTGAAGTCACCTATCTGTTTGCTGAACTGGAGTTTTAGTACTTCAGTTTCTGTGGTGCTTGAATATTAGATATCACTGCTATCCTGTCTCAGGTGTCTTTAGTGATGTAGTTTCTCTAGCATTTCCTGTCGCACTAATGTAAACACTTGCATACATGCAGCCTGATCGTGTGATGGAATTCTGCAACAACAATGATCTTCAACTGATAGTCCGAGCGCATGAATGTGTGATGGATGGATTTGAACGATTTGCTCAGGGACATTTAATTACACTTTTCTCAGCCACTAATTACTGTGGTATGATGTTACAAACTTTGGATGTTTGGAGGTTTTCTACTTTATATATATGGTTTTATCTGTATGCAAAATATTAATGTTCTTTTTTCTTTCTACAGGTACTGCTAATAATGCTGGTGCTATCTTGGTATTGGGTAGAGATCTTGTTGTAGTTCCAAAACTTATTCACCCGCTGCCGCCAGCAACATCTCCTGAAACTTCACCAGAGCGCCATATAGAGGACACTTGGATGCAGGTTTGTTATTTACAGATCTTCGTCGACCCACATATTCTTTGCTCTGATGTGTGTCTATTCACTCTTACACTTGTTGGGATAGGAGCTAAATGTTAACAGACCCCCTACACCAACTAGAGGACGTCCTCAAGTTGCCAACGATCGAGGTTCTCTCGCTTGGATTTAGAATATAGTTCGATTATTTTGCTATACTTCCAGGCTCATGCTTACATGTAGGATTTCCAGTGATATGTACATAGCACGACACCATTCAGAGAGTTCCACGGAGATGCTTATCCTCTTGAAAAGTTGAAGGCTTGAGGCACCTTGGGGATTCTTCCACAGAAAAGATACTTTCAGAGGATCAGATTTTGAGATTGGAGGTTGCAGGTGCATGGTCTATTCATCATGATGCAGAGCAGTTCGGGGTTTCTGATAGTTGCCCTCTGTACATTGAGCCACAAGCAGGTAGAAGGATTTTATCATGATGCAGAGCCAGTTCCTGGTGGGTTTTTATTGTATTTTATTCCTTTTTAAGAGCTAGTTCCGGGTGGGTAGTGCTGGGTTTTCATTGTATTTTGTTCCTTGTTAATCCTACATATTTTTTTCCTCGTTTAGGGTGTATCATTTTTGTCTATGGTAGAAGAGGACTTGAGTCGTCCCCCACATATGATCGCTGAGATATATAATCCTGAAGATCGCTGTTGTAATTCATGTATCATAGAGGTGGTTGCTTTGTGTAATTGTATTGCTGCCTTGTAAAATGTTACTTCCACGTAAACAAGAAAAAGATACGAAAAAATATATGGTCATCTACTATTTTTTTTTTTTTTTTTTTTTTTTTTTTTGTCTTCCCTGGAAAAAATTTAGAAACTCAGTTGACAGCATAAGCTCCTTGTTTATTGCATACAGCGCCTTTAGATGTCATTCTTTGGGTTTCTTCGAAAACACTTTACTTTTATCAGTACAATGTTAGACTATCCTTTCATCCAACAGCTTTACAAACTATTGTCAGTAGCAGTATCTTGTTTAGTACTGGAGATTGTGTTGTAATACGCCTTTACCTTTGATTTGGGTGTTGATGTCTTGAGGAGTATAAGCGACCTTCTTTGAGTGAACAAGAATTCGATTGAATTTAACAATAACAACAACAACTACTCAGTATAATCTACAAGGTGGGGTCTGGGGAGGGTTACACAGGTCTTATCCCTACTCGAAAGGACTGTTTCCAATTGATCCTCGGCTCGAAAGGAAAATAAAAACAGAAGCGTTATGAATAGAATTCTATTTGGAGTGAATGTTTATCTTGTAGAGGTTTTACTTTGTGACTAAGTCATTTTTTCCCTATAAATAAAGGGGTTTTACCCCATTGTAAATCATCCCAAAATTCAATAAGAATTTCCTCTCTTTCTTTGCAATATTGTTCTTGTTCTTTTATTATTTTATAACACGTTATCAGTACGAGATGAGAATGATCATAATGATTGTCAATTATTCTATGAACTTCCTTCATGATTAAATTCTAGATTTAAGGTAAGTATTTTACTTTTCTCTTTTAAATTTTTTAATTTTATACTTTGATTTTATATACAAGCAAAGACAACAAAGTTATTATAACTCGAATGGAGTTTAAGAAATTACAACCAGTAGTAAAATTTCTATGTTTTGCTATGATTAAATTCATGTATGATTGTGGGCAAATAATTGAAAATACGTCCCATTGAATTTGCTCCATTCTCATTCCTTTTAGAAAATGTGATAGCAGTATGTGATAAGTCTGAAAGAAGACAAATTTATTACCCATGAATAATCAATGGATGTGGACGTGACAATAGACGAAATTATATCGTCATCATTGTGGTAATGAGAACAATAAGGATTCTCAAAATAATCTTTCACTATGTGAAAGTAATATTTGTCATCGATTTGATATGAGATTTTATAAAGCACGTATAGATGATTATGGTCCATTCATGATGTGAATGTGACAACATCTGATTTATGAATACATATTCATTCTTCAAAGAATATGAACGTGCTAGTGGTAGTGGATATACCACACTCACCTCTAGAATGAGGTTTGAGATATAAGAAAATAATATCATTACTATGACATTAATGGCCATTGGTCACGTACCTATTGTACGCCAAAATATTTTGGCAATGTGATTATTAAAGGACAACAATAATGCAAGAAACATATCTTACATATAATTTTGGCCATGACCATAATGGTAAGTTTCTCTTTAAAAGAGATATTCATCATATGAGTGTTGATGATTATGTGGTACTACAAATTAATTGAGAGCTCTGGAAGAGCCAATTACCACTATATTAGAGAAATACAATTGATTACCAATAATGTATTGTGTTGTAGTAAGTTTCAAAGAAACATATTCAGTTTTTAAAATATTCGCGAAAAGCGGTTGATTATATTGAGAGTATAAATAAATGAAAGATTTAATATCTTCTATTACTACAACTTGTAGCGGGGTAATATGTATGTGAAAAGCTACCCGCTTCATCTCCAATTTGTACGACATAAATAAAAGAATATCACAATGAAGTGGATATTTTATTGATATAAAATTCATACCATAATAAACTTGGAGTTTATTCATAATTGCACACATCATGGTGTAAATATGAAGTTTATCAATATTGATAATTTATTCAGTTGGCATAATTGGTTTAGCCATATCAATTTAAGTATGATGTGCAAAAAAATAAAACAGAATTCACATAGGTAAATATTAATAAACTAGAAAGTTTTTTACGAATTCTCTTACATTGCTTGTTCTCATTAATTAGTAGACCAATTAAAATTTGGATTGAATCTCGTGAATACTGAAAATATCAAATGTGAATATGGACTCATTCACCTGCCATGTATACCACATAAGATGCATCTTATGAGATGGTTACATGTGCGATTATTAATCGCAACATAGTATTTTGCGAGGTAACTTGCTCAATAATTCAATTTTGAGCATAATTTCCAGATTTTCTGTTCAAGAAGTCCGTCTTGATATGTTGGTTTACTATCACAATTGGTTTAGTAAAATGATTTATTGAGTGCATCCACTTAATAGCTAAATTATTACTTATGAGAACAAAGTTATATCTATCAATTTGATATATACAAAAGTATATTGCATTCTCCCCTCACAAGTGGTTTAGGGCCAGGAACCAAATAATTTCATCATATTATTATTGATGTGCAATGTATATTTTTATTAACACCATAATACACAAAGATGAATTTCCAAAGTTGAGGAAGCAAGTTAGTTTTTCTAACACGAGGGGGAGACAAGATACAATAGTTGAGAAAAAGTTACATGGAATGAATTATCATTTATACACCTTGATCCTCGAGTAAGATAATATAAACTTGAAGTTCTTAAAGGGATAATTCATGTGCAATATATTGCAAAGCATGCCAGGCGCATTTGCTGACCCAAAGAAAGTAACTATATTCTCATTGCAAATGCTCCTATAAAGTCCTAGAAGGACAAAGTCTATGGTAAGCTTAAAGCGTATGGACAATCGGTTTCAAATAAACTTCTTGATAAAGAAGAAGAGCAAATGATCATAATAAAGGAGGCAAGTGATCTAGAAGATCACATGACAAAACACTTCATATTATCTCATAAGAGATTCAGGTACCTAAATATATGAATGAAGAGATCTCTATGTTATGTCATTATGAAAATATATTGAAACTAATATAAAATCTTTGTCGACGTCAACCTTCAAGAAGCTAGTGCACAAGATTGGGATGTGAAAGCTCAAGGATGTGAATTGATGCTCTCATCAAGGGAGTTAATGCGTGTTGTACTCTTTTTCCCTTACAAGGGTTTGCCCACTGAGTTTTACTTGTAAGGTTTTTAACGAGGCAACCAAAATGCGTATTATTAGATATGTCTACCCTTTTTCCTTTTCTAGAATTTTTTTCCTATTAGGTTTTCTTTTAGTTAAGGTTTTAACGATGCACATTATCATTGAATAGACATTCAAGGGGGAGTGTTATGAATAGAATTGTATTTGGAGTGAATATTTATCTTGTAGAGAGTTTTACTTTGTGATTAAGTCATTTTTCCCTATAAATAGAGGGGTCTTACCCCATTGTAAATCATACCAAAATTCAATAAGAATTCCCCCTCTCTTTTTCTGCATTATTGTTCTTGTTCTTTTATTATTTTATAACAAAAAGCAAAAACAAAAAAGCAAAAACAGGAGAGTATTAGTACCTCTATGAAAAATCACATAGACAATTATCAAAATATAAACCATAAATAAAATAACATCCAGTAATCTCAAAACATAATTCGATTGAATTTAAATTTTACCAATTTTTCTCTTTCTCGTACTTCTTCCATATGCACAGCACCAATCAAATTATTATCAGCCATTTGAAGTCATACATCTTTAACTCCCATATTTTCTTGCAAACTCGGACATGTTTAGCTACTGATGAAAGATTAGAGGAATGATAGCGATGTAATTTAGGGGGAAAGCGAATATGTCTTTCTTCAGTATATGCAGATTACCTTAATAAATGTATATTTGTTTCAGATTTTGCATACGAAGAATCATTTACTCAATTGGAGGTAGAGAACACTGAAACACATGTACTTGATAATAATTTGCTCCTTTCTTAACCTGCAGAAAAGCATGATGAAACTTGTTCAATCATTTTTACTTCAATTATAAAATGCTTGCCACCCACATCCTGTTCTTTACCATTACAATCAATGATGCTGCCCAAGATCATCTTTGTTAAAGGAAGAGCCATGACTGAAAATATTCTCTAGCACAAGAGCTCATCAATGATGTTGGCTAACCTAGGAAAGTAGCTAATATGGTGATTAAACTCGATATAGCTAAAGCCTATGGCAATTTCTCTTAGCCTTTCTTATGTTTTGTGCGGAGGAAACTGGGATTTGCGGAAGAATGGATTGAACAAATTATAGATTCATTTCTAACTATTGGTATTCCATCATTGTAAATGGTGGCAGACGTGGCTTCTTCAAATCAGCAAAGAGGCCACAAAAAGTAACAACAACAAGATAATAACATAATAGTGTTAGAAGCTTCCTCCAATTTGCTTATTGATGTAAGCAATGACATCAATAAATGGTAGGTGAGATGGGAATATTGCAAATTGATCCTTCTTGATAGGTGAGATTTGCACTTTTGGTCCCTATCTCAAAATTATAAATACCCCCTTCATCTCATTGTTTTAAACACACCAAAAATATTCAATAACTCAAGTATAAGAGTTAGAGAGAAAGAGAGAGTTTGTTTTTCTTTAGGAAGTTTTTCTAAAGGGGAGTGACAAAATAGTGAGTAAAATACTAGTCGGGTATTTTCGGAAAACACTTTTGTGTGCGCCACTATTTTGGGTAGAGCTCGGGAAATTGTTGTACCTCCAAACTATTGGAGAAGTCTCTCTTTGTAAGCCTACTAAAAGTTTTAGTGGAAGTTGGTGTCGGGTTTGTGGACGTAGCCTAAACGTTTTAGGTGAACCACGTTAAATTCTTTGTGTCATTTATTTTTCGTTGATCATTTATTTTTCCCGCTGTGAAGAAGTGTTTAGTGCCACCGGGTCCTAACAAGTGGTATCAGAGCTTTGGTTAGAATACTACTCATACGTACGGTACTATTCATACGTACGGGTACTATTCATCCATACGGGCACTATTCATACCTACGGTTACTATTCACCGCCGGAAATATGGAGGCAAGGACAAGCAAGATGGTCAACCTAAACGGCACAAATTACCACTTATGGAGAAACAAGATGAAGGATCTCCTGTTCGTGACGAAGATGCACCTGCCGGTGTTCAGTGCTCAGAAACCTGAAGACAAGTCAGACGAGGACTGGGAATTTGAGCACAACCAAGTGTGCGGCTACATACGACAATTTGTTGAAGATAATGTGTACAACCACATTTCTGGTGTGACACATGCAAGGTCGTTATGGAACAAGCTCGAGGAGTTGTATGCCTCTAAAACGGGTAACAACAAATTATTTTACTTGACAAAATTAATGCAAGTAAAATATGTAGAAGGGACAACTGTGGCAGATCACCTTAATGAAATACAAGGGATTGTCGACCAGTTGTCGGGAATGGGCATAAAGTTCGATGACGAGGTACTTGCTCTTATGGTGCTGGCAACACTCCCAGAGTCATGGGAAACCTTGAAGGTTTCAATCACCAATTCTGCACCCAACGGTGTGGTAAACATGGAGACAATCAAGAGTGGCATTCTAAATGAAGAAATGAGACGCCGATCACAAGGATCATCTTCTTCATCAGAGGTGTTGGCTGTTACGACCAGGGGGAGAAGTCAAAACAAAGGCCAGAGTAACAGAGATAAAAGCAGAGGTAGATCCAACAAATTTGCACATGTTGAGTGCCATTACTGCAAAAAGAAGGGCCATATCAAAAGATTTTGCCGACAGTTCCAAAATGACCAGAAGAAGAACAAAGGCAAAAAGGAGAAACCCGAAGAAAGTAGTGATGATGAAGCGAACTCCTTTGGTGAGTTTAACATTGTCTACGATGACGACATTATCAATTTGACAACCCAAGAGACGACATGGGTGATTGATAGTGGAGCTACCATTCATGCAATGCCACGGAGAGAACTCTTCTCATCTTACACACCGGGAGACTTCGGTCGTGTAAAGATGGGAAATGCCAATTTCTCAACAGTTGTAGGCAAAGGAGATGTTTTCCTAGAGGCCATGAATGGGATGAAGCTACTTTTAAGAGATGTCAGGCATGTTCCAGATATGCGCCTGAATCTGATCTCCGTAGGCAAGCTTGATGAGGAAGGTTATTGCAATACCTTTCATAATGGCCAATGGAAGCTCACGAAAGGCTCATTGGTGGTGGCGCGGGGCACGAAGCAGTCAAAGTTGTACGTGACCCAAGCAAGCATCTCCCAACAAGTTATAAATGTTGCGGAGAATGATAGCAATACCAAGTTGTGGCATAGACGTCTTGGCCACATGAGTGAAAAGTCAATGGCGCGTTTGGTGAAGAAGAACGCCTTACCAGGTCTAAACCAGATCCAGTTGAAGAAGTGTGCTAACTGTTTAGCTGGGAAACAAAACAGAGTTTCATTCAAAAGATTCCCTCCTTCCAGAAAGCAAGACGTGTTGGATCTGGTACACTCAGATGTATGCGGGCCTTTCAAGAAGTCCCTCGGTGGTGCCCAATATTTCGTGACCTTTATTGATGATCATTCACGAAAGACATGGGTATACACGCTGAAGACCAAGGATCAAGTGTTTCAAGTTTTCAAACAATTTCTGACCTTGGTGGAAAGAGAGACCGGTAAGAAGTTGAAGTGCATCCGGACAGACAATGGCGGTGAATACCAGGGTCAATTTGATGCTTATTGTAAAGAGCATGGTATTCGACATCGGTTCACACCTCCTAAAACTCCACAGTTGAATGGCTTGGCTGAGAGGATGAACAGAACCTTGATCGAGAGAACCAGATGTTTACTCTCTCATTCAAAGTTACCAAAGGCTTTCTGGGGTGAAGCACTAGTTACAGCAGCCTATGTGCTAAACCATTCACCCTGTGTCCCTCTTCAGTACGAGGCTCCAGAAAAGATTTGGTCAGGAAGAGATATCTCTTATGATCAATTGCGGGTATTTGGCTGCAAAGCCTATGTCCATGTTCCGAAGGATGAAAGGAGCAAACTTGATGTCAAGACAAAGGAGTGTGTATTCATCGGCTATGGTCAAGACATGCTTGGCTATAAGTTCTATGATCCGGTGCAGAAGAAGCTCGTTAGGAGTCGAGATGTTGTGTTCGTTGAGGACCAAACAATTGAAGACATTGACAAAGTAGAGAAATCCACTGATGATTCTGCTGAGTTTGAGTTGCCTCCAACAATGGTGCCGAGACAAGTTGGAGACGATGTTCAGGATAATCAAGCTGAAGCCCCTGATCTTCCAAATGAAGATGAACCAGCAGATGCCGAAGGTAACGAGGATAATGGTGATGATGATGCAGACGAGGATGATCAACCTCAACCAGCAATCCTCAACAACCCTCCTTATCACACAAGATCTGGAAGAGTTGTGCAACAGTCTACCGGATATTCTCCACATGAGTATGTGTTACTCACTGACGGGGGAGAACCCGACAGTTTTGAAGAAGCTGTTGATGATGAACATAAGGAGAAGTGGATAGAAGCCATGCAAGACGAGATGAAATCCTTGCATGAGAACAAGACGTTTGAGTTGGTGAAGTTGCCGAAAGGCAAGAGAGCTTTGAAGAATAAATGGGTGTTCAAGATCAAGCATGATGAAAACAGTTCCTGTCCGAGATTCAAAGCAAGATTGGTCGTCAAAGGTTTCAATCAAAGGAAAGGTATAAACTTTGATGAAATATTCTCACCAGTTGTGAAAATGACCTCAATACGCACGGTGCTGGGATTAGTAGCAAGCCTCAACCTGGAGGTTGAGCAGATGGATGTGAAAACCGCCTTCCTACACGGTGATTTGGAAGAGGAGATATACATGGAGCAACCAGACGGTTTCCAGCAAAAGGGGAAAGAGGACTGCGTTTGTAGATTGAGGAAAAGCCTCTATGGCTTAAAACGGGCACCAAGGCAGTGGTACAAGAAGTTCGAGTCGGTGATGGGGCAACACGGCTACAAGAAGACAACTTCGGACCATTGTGTGTTCGTTCAGAAGTTTTCTGACGATGATTTTATCATCCTATTGCTCTATGTGGATGATATGTTGATTGTTGGCCGGAATGTTTCCGGAATTAATAGCTTGAAAGAGCAGCTAAGCAAGTTCTTCGCCATGAAAGACTTGGGGCCAGCAAAACGGATCCTTGGGATGAGGATTATGCGAGACCGAGAAGCCAAGAAGTTATGGTTGTCTCAGGAGAAGTACATCGAGAAGGTACTTCAACGGTTCAACATGGAGAAAACTAAAGCAGTTAGCTGTCCTCTTGCTAACCACTTTAGATTGAGCACCAAGCAAAGCCCGTCAACAGATGATGAGAGAAAAAAGATGGAGCGGATTCCATATGCTTCAGCAGTAGGAAGTTTGATGTATGCCATGGTTTGTACACGGCCAGATATCGCTCACGCTGTAGGAGTGGTAAGTAGATTTCTTTCTAATCCAGGAAAGGAACATTGGGATGCTGTTAAGTGGATTCTCAGGTATCTTCGAGGAACCTCCAAACTATGCTTGTGATTTGGAGAAGACAACCCTGTGTTGGTTGGTTATACTGATGCAGATATGGCCGGAGATGTTGATTCTAGAAAATCAACTTCAGGATACTTGATTAACTTTTCAGGGGGAGCTGTGTCATGGCAATCAAAGTTGCAAAAATGTGTTGCACCATCAACTACTGAAGCTAAATTCATTGCAGCAACGAAAGCTTGGAAAGAACTGCTATGGATGAAGAAGTTCTTAACTGAACTTGGATTTTCGCAAGACGGTTATCACCTATTTTGTGATAGTCAAAGTGCTATCCACCTTGCGAAGAATGCCTCATTCCATTCCAGATCCAAGCATATTGATGTTAGATATAATTGGATCGGGGATGTGTTAGAGAAGAAGATGTTGCGGCTAGAAAAGATCCATACAGATGAAAACGGATCAGACATGTTGACCAAAACTCTACCAAAGGGTAAATTTGAGTTCTGCAGAGAAGCTGCAGGGATAGGAAACTCTCCAAATAGTCGGAAGGGGGAGAGTTGTTAGAAGCTTCCTCCAATTTGCTTATTGATGTAAGCAATGACATCAATAAATGGTAGGTGAGATGGGAATATTGCAAATTGATCCTTCTTGATAGGTGAGATTTGCACTTTTGGTCCCTATCTCAAAACTATAAATACCCCTTCATCTCATTGTTTTAAACACACCAAAAACATTCAATAACTCAAGTATAAGAGTTAGAGAGAAAGAGAGAGTTTGTTTTTCTTTAGGAAGTTTTTCTAAAGGGGGAGTGACAAAATAGTGAGTAAAATACTAGTCGGGTATTTTCGGGAAACACTTTTGTGTGCGCCACTATTTTGGGTAGAGCTCGGGAAATTGTTGTACCTCCAAACTATCGGAGAAGTCTCTCTTTGTAAGCCTACTAAAAGTTTTAGTGGAAGTTGGTGTCGGGTTTGTGGACGTAGCCTAAACGTTTTAGGTGAACCACGTTAAATTCTTTGTGTCATTTATTTTTCGTTGATCATTTATTTTTCCCGCTGTGAAGAAGTGTTTAGTGCCACCGGGTCCTAACAAATAGAAGCATCATCGGCTATCAATAAAAATTAAGAATAAGAAAATAACCTGTCACCCTAATCTTCAATATTCACACTCCTATCCAGAGTTTTGTCTTCAATAACCATGTGAATCTGAATATGTACATTATTAACAAGCTAAAGAAAAAGGCACCATATTCATTTAAGTGGTAGCCTAAAAAATATTATATGGCATAATTAGTTGTACCCTCCTGGATCCTTGTATCTGCACACAAGTTCCATGGAGTAGAGTGAGTACTTGAGTTTTATACCGCTGTTTCTATTACCAGCTGAGGAGACATCGAGGTAGCTGCCGGCGTCCGCAGGACCCGATCTCTCCCTCATTCTATTTATATCTTTTGTTATTCTACTTAGACTTGGATTGTATAGGGTGTTCTCTTTCTGTTAGAGGCTCAAACTTGTGACACCGGATTCATTGGGCTGTACTGCAATTATTTCTATTTCCATATTATTATTATTGTTATAAAAACAGGCTAGTTATCTTAAATGGAACAATGTTATTTAATAATTGAACTAGTTATCTGGAAATTGGTCGAGCTTGCCTAGCAATGTGTTGGGCGCCATCACGACCGGGGTACATGGCATAATTAGTTGAAAAAGCCAAACATGGGCGAGGGTTGATCTAGGTTAGTCAATTTTTTTGTTCCATTTTTAAAAATCATTTTCGTTTTTCTTTTTAAAATAAGAAGTGTATTTATTCATTAAAATTCAGACAATATTATTGAAAATAATATAATAAAATTTAAAATAAAAAATATTTCAAGAGTAATAAAATATATACTTTTATTATGTTACAAAACAAAAGTAGCACACAATAATATTAAACAAGTAATATGCTAATAATTTCTATTAGCAATGTAATTATACTAAACATTGGATAGTATATTAAGGAAAAAATACAGGAAAAAGTTATTCGATGATTATATAAGTCCCATTAATTTAATAGAGATTTTATTAAAATTCAGACAATATCTATTCTATCTATATATAATAAGAAAAGCAAAGCAATATGATGATGCCTAAGTGTAACAACAAAAATTTAACAAGTGTCAAATTTTAGAACAAAGCTCTGACAAATTTGGATATTCAATCATTATTTAAAAAATACGACACAATTTTAAAAAAGACACAAAGAAATTAATTACCTAAAATTAACTACTTAAACATGGACGAAGGTTGTTTTAGGTAGTTAATTTTATTATTATTATTATTATTATTATTATTATTATTATTATTTTATTTTTGTAAAATAAAAAGTATATTTGTTCATTAAAATTTAGATTATAATATTATTGAGAATAATAGAACAAAAAATATATATTTTAAAAGTAATAAAATATATCTTCTATTATATTACAAAACAAAGAAGCACACAAAATATTAAACGAAGTAATATGCTAATAAATTTTTCTATTTACAATGCAATTATACTAAACATTGGATAATATAATCTTTTTATATAGAATAGGAGAAGCAAATCAATGTGATGATATCAAGTGTAACAACAAAAATTTAACAGAATTTATACTTCTGGCCTTAAATAAAAAAAAAATGACTGACAAAAAATATAAAGTAAGAACAAATCCAATATTCAGTATCTTCTTGCTTCGTGTTGGAAACGAAGAAGAGCATCCAATAAAAGAAGATTTGGTTCTTCCTGAACACTTGGTTATCAATCCCAAAAGTAGTAGTAATGCATTTAATAAGAGAAATATTTCTATCATTAGATCAAAATGCAACTTGTGCAAATCTCATGATAGAATAAAAAAGATATCTTAGCTAGAGAAAATTAATATGTTGATCAATTAAATAAAAGGTTGATTGCAAAATTTTGTAGTAAAAACAAAATATTTTTCTGTTTTTCGCTCCAGAAAATGATACTAATAATTATTACCAAGAAAAATACTTAAATACTTTAATACCAAATGACCTTCTAATACATATTGTTGTCAAATTTATTACATTTCTTATGTATCTTAGTGTCACCGTTTAATAATAGACTAAGCTAAATTTGATCTTTCGTTGTATATAAGTTGATTTTGAAGAATAATATGACCATCGTGCTACTGAAAAACCTAGATACGTCGAAAAGCTTATGCAATAACACACATATAGTATATAGATGTTTTGATAATAATGCCATACATGCAAAAATTATCGTACTGGTCAATGTGGTTGAATGTATATTCGTATCCCTGAATCCATATCTCGTCTTTCAAAACTAAGGAATATTTTATTTGGTTTGTGTGAAAATAATTTTTAGTATGTTTATGTTTTACAAATATAATAAATAAAACACAAGGATAAACATCCTAAATAATGGACTATATTTACCGCAATAGATTTTTTGCACGAACAACTGTATGTTGCACACTTTTGGAGGGATATCAAAATTGACAAAAAGAGTTTTGGTTAAGGCAGAGCAACCAAAGCATTAGGAGGAAATGTACACAAAAAAATATTATCCACAAAGAAGTGTTCATTAAGATATCATCACATCAAATACGTTTAAACTATAATACATAATAATTTAATTCATTTGTTTATGTTCGGATGAGTCATTTTATTTTAAATTCATGTATTATGCTAATGTAATAATATTTTTGTCATTTACTGATTGTTGTATTATTATACATAAAAAAATTTTCATTAATTAATTTTAGTGTTATTTCTTATAAATAAATATTAAAATCATCATGTGTCATTATTAAAGTGCAACGCACGTTCATAGATACTAGTATAATAAAGAAAAATATAGAACATATAAGTTATTCAATGACTATATAAGTCCCTTTAATTTAATAGATACGTTAATAATAGGTAATCGTATTGACAAATAAAATGATAAGTAAAATTTATTAAAACAATACGATCTAATACGTTCAAACAATCCTACTCGTATTAAATTTTAATATGATCATAATTTAATTTAGTTATTAATATTTTGTTTATATTGATCGGACATGACTTAGGGGTGTTCATGATTCGATTTGGATCAGTTTTTCCTAAAAAGAAACCAAATCAAGTAAGTCGGTTTTTCAAATATTTGAACCAAGCCAAACCAATTAAGTCAGTTTTTTCTCGAATCGGTTTATGTCGATTTTACGATTTTTATTTTTATTTTTTTTGGTTATTTGTCGGTTTTTATACTCTACCAAACAACATTTCGGCAATCACATTTTCAACGTAATACTATCAAATTAATTGCCAAATATATTATTTACCATGATATATTGATGATAATTGAATCAAATAGTGATGAATAATTTAAGGACTCAATTAAAAATATATTATTTTTAACATGAAATAGATTCTTACACTTAATGAAAGAAAATTACCAACTAAACTAAAATATAAATGTAAAAAATTGTACTAAAAGTGAAAATGATTAGTATTTATTATAAAAAATTTCAAACTTCGCATAAAAGTATACATATATATAGGTGTAATAATAAATTTAAAATAGTTATTCTTATATTCTATTTGATTCAATTTTTTTCAATTAAAATTAAAGCCAAATTAAATTGGATCGATTTTTTAATTTTAAAACCAAAATTAAATCAAACAAAAAAGTATTAATTTTTTTGATTGATTTGGTTCGGATTTTCAGATTTTTACGAGAATGCCTACTACTAGTTGAGAAACTGATATCGTCTTTACGTCAGCTGACCAGCAAAAAAAGGGGTCCCTATTCTACGCATCACCTAACCCCCTCGCAACAACTCCATTCACAACCAATTTCTCCACTCCATATTCTGTCTCTCTCTCTCCCCTCAATCTTCCTTCTATCCCTCAAACCCTAATCTCAAACCTCACTTCTACTCTTCAATGGAATTTTCACTCTAAATTTTGTCCATCGCTCATTTTTCCCCACAATGTTGAATTTATACATCCTTATCCCATCTCTTACACTTCTCATCTCTATCCCAATTATCTTTCTCTTAGCCCCAACTATCCTCCCTCCCCACCAGCTACCCATTTCTCCCTCCGATGAACTCGACGATCTTTCCCTTTTTCATAAAGCCATCGCCGCTGATTCCACTTTCCTTAAAAAGCCCTCTCATAGACGTCCCTCCAACAAATTCCGTCTAGGTTCCACCTCCATCCGCCGCCCCAAAATCGCCTTTATGTTCCTAACAAATTCCGATTTACACTTCGAATCCTTATGGCACAAATTCTTCAATGCTTCCGATCCGCATCTGTATAATATCTACATACACGCTGACCCTACAGTGAAAATCACACCTCCAACGGGTGTTTTTACTGACAGGTTTATACATTCGAAGAGAACTCAACGCTCATCGCCGACGCTCATTTCTGCCACGCGACGCCTTCTTGCTCACGCGCTGCTCGATGACCCAGATAATGCTTATTTTGCTCTAATTTCTCAGCATTGTATCCCTTTACACTCTTTTAATTACTTTTATAACTTTCTATTGGATACCCAAAAGTTGTCCCAAAAAATGGAGTACCCTAGTTATATCGAGATCCTTAATGAATCTACTTCGCTATTGGATAGATATAATGCTAGAGGGGAAAATGTGATGGAACCAGAAGTAAGCTTTGATGAATTCCGGGTTGGTTCACAGTTTTTTGTGATTACAAGAAAGCATTCTTTAATGGTGATTAAGGATGTTAAATTTTGGAGGAAATTCAAGAAGACTTGTGTAAAAATCGAGTCTTGTTATCCAGAGGAGCATTATTTTCCTACGTTGTTATCAATGGAGGATCCAAATGGGTGTACGAAATATACATTGACTCGGGTGAATTGGACCGACTCGGTTGATGGGCATCCACATACTTATCACCCAGTTGAGGTTTCGCCCGAGCTGATTTATAAGCTCAGGGAGTCGAATTCGACCTATTCCTATATGTTTGCCAGGAAGTTCTCGCCCGATTGCTTGGAACCCTTGATGGAAATGGCGGATTCTGTCATTTTTAAGGACTGAATTTGTGTTCTTCATGGTAAGTTCTCTTTGTTCTTATTTGGGCTTTTTTGGTTGATAGCTGAGTTCATTCCGTAGATTTGGTGATTTGAGATGGAGGCTTTTTAATGTTTTAGGAAGTACTAGTAATATTACTAGAGTTAGCTTAACATACTCGAAGTTTTGACAATCTGGGTGGTGAATTCTCTTCAAGGTGGTTTTTCTTTTTCTTTTATGGTGATGGAACATTCTTAGACTGTAACTAGGTTAGACGTGTCGAATAACTGAGCATATATAGGCGAATTGGAGCCTTTCGGATGTTGTGAATAAGATAGTTGTATTTTCGCGGATTTTGTGTACCCTTTTTCTAAAACTAGTTTAACAGTCCTAATGTTGTCTAGAAAATACTACAGTACTTAGTAACTTTCAACTTCAATTGTAACAATTTCAGTCAATCCAACTCTTCTAGATATTAGTAAAGGTAAAAGTCTTGAACATGGTACTCTTTCTTTGTTTGTGGCATACTCACCTTTACCCTCAAGTCTTGAATTTACAACCAAAAGAAAGAGTACTCAGTTCAATGGTTTTATTAGATTTGACTGTTTAAGACACAATTGAGGTATTCTTTTGTCTCTTTTGGACGGCGGAAAATCTCCCAAGGGACAAAGGAAGAAGAAGAAGAAGGAAATTTTATCTCATGTAAAGAAGATAGTAGTTAAATGATGGCATCTGTAGTTTATATGTGGATATGGATTGGGAAAATTAAACCAGATGTCTCAATCATCATCATTAAAGAAATTCTGGTCAATTTTCTTATAAGAGGGGTTGTGTTTTGGTATAAAAGCTAAAACCTGCGTGTTAATGAAGCTAAGTATATGATAAATTCTTCGGTAATATGGTTATTGGTGAGTTTGGATCTGATGTTATACGAACTGAACCATGTTCTTTTTTGTTTATTTTTGTTTATAGCTGATGATGAAGAGGATAAATCTAATGCAAATTGTGATGTGAAGATAAAGGATGGATCTTGGAGTACCACGTGGGAACGAGGTCTTGAAGGGTTTGTCAAAAGAATGCCCTCAGCCTAAAGTAACCCCAAAAGGACTCCAACTCAAAGCTTTCAAAGAGCTTTCAAAGAAAGCAAGTAATAGTAATGTCGAGGTGTAATTTGGTAAAGTTCTTTTTTCTGTTAGGTATATAGTTTCCCACTGCCCGACTAAAATCAGATTCGCGCCTGATAGATTTACCGAGAATGGATAAAGCGAGCTCCCTATCTAGTTGTAGCTCGTGTGTGGTGTGTTCCTCTTGTACATAGATGCAAATAATATTTGGATGAATTATGTGAGAATGATTGGAGGGTTGTTTGTGAATGTTGTATTATGGATTTAGCCATAAGCAAATCAAGAAAGGGCTAAATCTAAGTTGCTTTCCACTTGTGAGAATGAGCACTGGGTCATAATTCCATTTCCTCCCTATTTTTGCTTCTTTTTCCTCCTTTCTCTCTCAGCATTTTATTTACTTTTCTTTTAGGCTATTCCGATATATGAACGATATCTTTTTCTAGTTCGTAATTTATGGGAGTGTTTCCCCTATTGTGATAGTAACACAACAACAACAACAACCTAGTATAATCCCACTTAGTGGGGTCTGGGGAGGGTAGTGTGTACGCAGACCTTACCCCTACCCTAGGGTAGAGAGGCTGTTTCCAAATAGATCCCCGGCATCCTTCCCTCCAAGAACTTCCCACCTTGCTCTTGGGGAGACTCGAACTCACAACCTCTCGGTTGGAAGTGGGGGTTGCTTACCATCAGAGCAACCCCTCTTGTCCTATTGTGATAGTAACACATAGTAGCAAATAACATCCATGTAGTGTCACTTTACAAATATCAAATAGGATCCATCCCATTTGTAATCTCTCTTATATTTTAATGACCCCAGTCTAAATCACTAAAATCAAGAAACTTAACAAGTTTGCTTGATTATGATGCTAATTTGCAACAGCCAAATGAAACCAGCAGCTTTCTCCATCAGCTAAAAGTCCGCAGCAGATTACACAGCTATGAGGAGAAATGCTAAAGTTAGCAGCCCTTTCTGAAAATTCTGTGAGAATTGGGATTTCACACCAAATGTGTCACCTTTTCACATACATTAAGGACTATATATGTAGGGAGTATATCAAGGACCAAAATAAAGCAGCCCCCACACGTTTGAGGACTATTTTGATCATTTTCTCCTTTTCTAAAGGAAGATGCACTCTGAAATGAACATATTCTTAGTTTTTATATACTTAATATCTGGAATGTGCGTCTCAGCTTTTTTGGTTCATGAAGATCCTAATCTTGCTTAGAACTGGGAAAGACAGATGAGTATTAGTTAATCAACATTCAAAATTAAAGGACAATATTCCGCTGTTAATTTTTTTCCCCTTCATCTGAACATTATACTGATTCAAAGAAACGAAAACATTTCTGCAGTTGCTTGTCCATTGGAGGAGAGTTTCCTTTGTCCTCATTGATAGCATTGCGAAATCTCATCCCAATGCTGAACTGACAAAAACCATTCACAAACTGCTGAGACCTGCAAGTTAAAGAACAATAAAACCAATGCTTGACAACAGCAGCCAACATCTAACAATGGCGATAAATCAAAGAGAAGCTGCAGCTTACCTGGTGCAGTTCTGGCAGTGCAAGATTGTAACTGGCAACCCCGTGGCCTATTCCTTTAACCGCTACGTGCGCGCGAATGGTTTGGAACATAAACAATTTCCTTTTTGCTTCATTTCTTAAGTGGTCTACCCAGTATTCTTCTCCCCAAATCCTGTCCCTACTGCCTCTTCAGCTGTTGCTCTTCTACTTGGTCATTTTGCTGTTGTAGATTGTTTGCAGTGACTTTACCAACCTCTCTGTTACCATCCTGGATTGAAAATTCTTCGATCTTTTGTTCCATACTTTTTGGCATTTCTGCTTCTGATAATTCTGTTTGACTTGCCCTTCTCCTTTTTCTGCCACATCTATGTGCATGCCTTGGAACATAAACGACTTCTTTTTTGCTCCATTTCTTACGTGGCCTGTCCAAATTTCTCCTACTTCTATCTTGGACCAGCTCCCTGTTCAGCTGTTTTTTCTCTTCTGCTGGAGAGTTTTCATTGACTAGTTTTTGCTCAATTAGTTCTATAACTCCTTCATCTTCCTGTCTGTGAGGCTGAATATGGACCAACAACTCGGTTTTTGCTGCTGGACAATGCTGATTGTCTTTGCTGTCTGTTCCGTCTAATGGATTTTCTACTTCCATAGCCTCCGGTTCTTCTCTGATACTTAACCTCTCTTCTGCCGCCAAATCACGTACCTCAATCTGAACTTCTTTCAATGAGTCTTTCCAGCATGGCCTATTGCTTCCCTTCCTTAGGGCTTGTCTACGCTCTGTTCTACTTGGCCTAAACCTTTTCTCCATTGATTCCTTCTTCTGCTTCCTCTTCCTTCCCTTTTTCTTTGGCCTAGGACTAGTGTCAGAACTTGAGACATAGCCAGAGCTGCAGCTAGAACTAAGGCAAAAACTGGAGAAAGAATCAGAACTAGTGCAATCACTGGGGCTAGAATAGGGAATAATAATATCGGCAACTGCATCATGAAGCCTGTAGCGACCACAGGGAGTCGCTACAATTTCACCCTTTTCACAGAGGTTTCTCATATGGTGCCTGAGTATGGTAACATGAGCCCTTGGCAAGTCACCCCATTCTCTCAAAATGTACTCTGATATTGCCTTTTCATAAGAACCGCCTTCTTCATTCAACTGCTCAATTGCTCTCTGAATCATCTGTAAAAGAAACCGACAACCTTAATAAGTAGCTGTTAAGCCTGTTATGAAAACTTTTCAAGACGCACTTTGTCTTGAAAAGTTTCAACTGCTCAAGACGCACTTGCAAGGAACAATACTTTGTCTTACAGTTCCATCGTGTGAGTATACATCATTAGAAAAAAATGATTAGGTATATTCATATTTACATGCTCATAACCAGTCATAGTAAAATTTGAAATTTTAGAAATTAAAAAGCTATGTGCTGCTCCCTTTGAGCTGCAGATTTTTCCTCAAACTAACTTCTCTTCTCTATACTACCTGAGGCAATCGGAGTATCAATATTTCTAGCAAAAGCATAAATACCATAAAGTGAAACACCTAATAGAACCAAGAAAATGCTCCTCTAAGGATTGGCCTGCGATCACAAGGAAAAATCTGGAAAATAATGGAGAAATTATAATGTTCCTCTGTTGCTGAGGTTGTTTAGACAAATACAGCACACACAGCACCTGTAGAGGACTTTTAAACCATTATTAAAGCATATCATTATGTTTTTGCCCATGACAACTTTATCTAACAGTTCAAAGGATTTTCAGCAAAACGTTATAAATCATGACAATGTTAAGAACTTAAGTGTAATTTAGCAAATGCTCTGGCACCAAATGTCAGAAAAATGTTATTCTTTTTATGCCAGCCTATTTGTTCTAAATTCTTGGGCTGCATCTTTCTTCCGTTTTTACCATTCAGTTGGATGTTCAGGACCAATTCTGCAGGAATGTAACTCATCAAGCATGAAATTACTGTTTGAGCCGAAGCTTTGCAGTCTAAATATGATTAACTATTCCTGAAATCATAGGTGCATGTCACGGGTTCGAAACTTGCCACAAAAGCCTGGTGTTTAAGTGGATTAGCGGGCCCAATATACTTCTAGCTTCGAAGCAAGGATTTCCCAGTTATGTAAAAAAGAGGACAGGAAAAACATATCTCAAGCCCCCAGGGCCTAGCTCAAGTGGCAAAGGGTGGTGGATTTGTGTCTTAGGTCACAGGTTCAAGCCGCCACACCATGCAAAGCAAAGTCTGATATTTAAGTGGGGAAGAGTAGAGGGGCGGGCCCATTATCCGGCTGCGGTTGGTCCAAAGGATCGGCCCCGGACAGATTTCTTGGTCATAAAAAAAACATATCTCGATTTAAAAAATCGGCGAAATAACATTCATTTCCCCAGACATGCATCTATCTATGGGAGTATAAAGAACTTATATCTTAAACATAGACAATGCTACTCAAAGTATAGAGCATAGAAAAAGCAGATCGAATACACTTTTTAGATTTCTTTTTAAGAATGGGAACTGAACAAATACTCTGACAATATAAAATACAACAACAACGTCCCAATGTATTAAAAAAAGGATGAAAGAAGCACTTAACAGTACAAGATATTAAGAAAACTGAGGCTAAGATAACAAAATAAAAGATGAAAGAAGCACTGAGAACTAGTATAATTTACAAGATAAATTGTAGTAACAAATTTTGAAGAATGCCCTAAAAAAGATAAGACACTGAGAACATGGTTCAATCCATAAATTAGAAAGAGTAGATACATTTTCATAAACATGCATAAAGAATTATTAACGTAGAGTGAGTTACCCAAGAGTAAACGGGGTGATCGGGAGGATGAAAATGAGGGAAGAACTGATGAAGCTTCTGTTCAATGAATGATCTTTGAGTAGAGGAGAGTGATTTGGTAGGAACAGAGGCAACAGCAAATTTCAAGACCAAAGCTTTGAAATTTTCCATTGCATGCATATACTTCTCCTGGTCGTCATTGTGGCTGGCTCTGGCTGAGGAGGATGGCACTTCTTGGGTGTTTTGCGGTGGCGTTTCAGCCGCAGACGGTGGACTTAGGTGGTCCATTGCAGCCAAATTGACACTAATGACAAAGCACACAACTGATCTGTACATTGGAGTAGGGTACTAATTATAAAACTCTAAGAATGTCCCCGTGTATTTACCTACACGTGTCTCTGTCAAAATAGACACGTGTGTACAATTTTATCAGGTTATATAATTAATTAATTAATTATTATTAAGCCAAGAAGATGCACTTATCATGAGTAGTCGTGGTTTCTCCCTCTTTATTTTTGTATCAGCTTATATCTATGTCACTACCAAGCTACAAAATTCAATAAACGTCTCAAATTTGAATATTAGTTAGTTGATTGTGAGTAATTCAAGAACGTTCAAAGTTTATCTTTTTATTAATAACAAATTATATTTTATCTTATACAAGCTTTGCCCATTTCTATGTAATATTATATAATCAAGTAAAATGCACATTCAAATATTATGATTAAATGAAAATAATATAGTGTCAACATATCATGCATTTATTGAATTCTCCTAAACACCTCCCGACTAATTTTTTACAATACCCATATTTTATACTATTTTAATATAAATATCTCTTTAGGGTGTAATTTGAATAAACAAAAAAACAAAAACAAAAAAAAAAAGACGAAATGGCTTCCTGACCACTCAAATTTGCGGCCGATTTTAAAGTCGATATAGAAACTTTTGACTTTACCATTTAAACACTTAAACTCCTGAAACCAATAATTAATAAACACATTTTATCCTTGACCCTATGCACGTGTATTACATATTCGCCAACGTGTCCATCCAGTCAGCAAATGACCAATGAGACCAATACATGTCAATGGCGCCAAATTAAAGGCAACATATTTGGGGTCCCCTCTTTTAATCAATACACTGATAAACCCTTCCTCACTTTTCATCTTTTTTCCTCTCTCTAACCAAACCCTTCCTTCTTTAACGATGGTCGATTAACCTCGTCCCCTCATTCCAAAGTAATCATAATCACTCCAAAACCACACGATTTGGGTCCCCCCTCCTTTAATTAAAAGTTGTTCAAGTTTTGTTGGAGCTTTCGATTTCTGTCAAGTTTGTATCTGAAGGTTAGTTGGTTTCTTTTGATGTCGATTTCATCTACTTCTTCTATTTTCTTGTGAAATAATGTGGGTAATGTTTGATAGTAAAAGCTATCTATTTCTGCATACTTATTTTATCATATGATATTAGGTATTTTATATTAGGGTTTTTATATTTGGAAAAACACTCGAATATTCAATCTTTTAGGTTTTTTATCGTTTTCATGACTGATCTAGCATTTGGGGTTAAAAAATTAGGGATTTTGTCTGCATGCATAAATTATGGAATTTTATATTAGGATTTTGGGGAAATAGTCGTATCTTCACTTTAGTTTAGGATTTTGTCTTTTTCACGAGTGATATGGCATTTAGTGTTAAAAATAGGGCTTTTTTGAATATCAAAATATTCTTGTCTCCCATTTTGTTAAAGTTTATTGCTTTTTAGGGTGAAAGTGTATTAGACTTGTCCCTATTTTTTATAGGTTTCAATGGTTGTTTATGTGAAATTACAGTTTCATCACTTAGGGTGGTTAGTGGCTGATCCAATTATGAGGTATGTAAATGGTCAAACTTGGCCAGTTGTTCTTCAAGCTGACATTAATGCATTACATATAATTCATTCATGATTGGGCTAAGGATATGAGGTACTTAACAGTAGATAAATATGCATATAAAATTAACCAAAGGGGAGAATTTAGATATTTAAAATATGATGCTGATGTGTTAGCTTTGTGTCAAGACCTTAAGGATGGGGATTTTATTGATGTGTATATATGTCACATAATTAATACACCATGTGTTGATTTGGAACTAGATGAAATGATAAGTAGTAGTGGTTTAAATTTGGACCCCACTAATGTTTAGCCTACTGATTTTAATGAAATGCCACATGGGCAGATAAGTGACTTTAATGCTAGGGCAACACACTTACCTAACAGTGATATAAATAGGGGTGATAACACTAATGAAAAGGGAAAAAAGAGGGCTGCTGAAAGTTCTTCTAGTAAAGATGAAGGTGACTTCTATACCTTTCATCTAGCAACTGATTCTGAGGGTGATATAGAGGGTAATAAGTTAAGTACTGAGAGTGATAAAGATTATGATGCTATTTCTGAAGATGATGATGATGATGATGATACAGATGAGTCATTGTATGGTTCTGATGAGGATATTATTGGGGAGACATCTGACCTAGAACCTGAAGTTGTTGCTTCTAGGCAGGCTAAAGTGAATGCAAAGAGTAGTGAATTAAGATCTTCTGAAGTTAATACTGATGAGATACCTAGTGGACCTGTAGGTATAGACCCTAGTTTTGAAGACATGTATAAAGACAAGGGATACAAATATGCTAGAAAGTTGGGAGGGGATGAGCAATATCTGAACAGTTCAGATCCAGGTAGTGAGGATATAGATGAAGAAGAAGATTGGGTGCATAACCCTCAACCAAGAAGATACGACAATAGGGTATATTTTGATCTTGCTTGTAAGAAAATTTGTTTCCAGTTGGAAATGGTGTTTGAAAATGTGAAACAGTTCAGAACTGCTTTGCAAGATTATGTTGTACAAAGAAGAGTTCAAATTAAGTTGAGGCCTAATGAGAAACATAGGGTTAGGGCAAAATGTGTTAACTCAACATGATGTAGATGGCATATTTTAGGCAGTTTGGAGGGACACACATGGAATTTCATTGTCAAGAGCTACCATCATGTTCATAATTGTTTTAGAGCAACCAAAAACAAGATGGCTAACATAGTATGGGTAGCTAAACATTTCAAGGACAAAATTATCAACCAACCTGACATTAAGCTTAGGAAGTTGCAGGATTTGATTAGGATAAAGTATGGTGTTTATGTGGGAAAATCCATGTGTGCTAGGGCTAAACATCAGGTCATTGGTTAGTATCTTAGTGATTACAAGAAGGAGTTTGCTAGAATATATGATTATAATGATATTCTAAGGTCTACGGATCCTGGCAGCACTATTGTTGTGAAGACCTCCAACGAGACCATACCTGGTAAGGAGGTGTCTGTGGGTATCGATATTTGTCTACATGCTTGCAAAGTTGGTTGGTTGGAAGGATGTAGAAATGCTATTGGCTTTGATGGAGCATTTCTGAAGGGTGTGTGTAAGGGTGAGATACTAGCATGAATTGCTAAAGATGGTAACAACCAAATGTACCTTGTTGCCTGGGCAATTGTGGAAAAGGAGACAAAGCACACTTGGTCATGGTTCTTTAGGTGTCTGATGCATGATCTGCAGCTTATTGAATCTGAAGGGGAGGAGCTGACCATCATTTCTGATATGCAGAAGGTATACACCCATGTTCTTCCTTTATTTTCTTGGTTACTTTATATATGTTTATGATATTCTAACTGTTTTTTTTTGTTTCTTAAGGGACTTGTTGCATCTATTTCTGAGTTGTTACCAAATACTGAACATAGAATGTGTGCAAGACATATATGGAGCAACTGAAAACAAAAGTGGAAAGGAGAGGAAAGAATGAAGAAGTTTTGGGCCTGTGCAAGGGCTTCATTTGAAGCATATTTGAAGGCTAAGTTAGATGAGCTGGCAGAATTAAGTGATAGTAAGATTGTTGAGGACTTGCTGAAATACCCAAAACGGTCTTGGTGTAGAGCATTCTTCAAAGATTGGAGTAATGTGATTCAGTGGAGAACAACATGTGTGAGGCCTTTAACAGTTGGATCTTGTCTACTAGGCACAAGTCTATCATAACCATGTTAGAAGAGATTAGAGTGAAGGTGATGGAGAGGATGACTGGAATGAGAGAATTTGCAACAAGGTGGATTTCTGATATATCTCATATGGCAATGGGGTACATAGAAGAACAATCTCAATATGTTGTTAAGCATGAATAAAATGGAATGGGATACTGGGTATGAGATACAAAATGGGGTGTACAAACATATTGTTGACTTCTCCAATAATACATGCACATGTAGATCATGGCAGCTCAAAGGACTACCATGCTCCCATGCAATATGTGCAATATTTTTTAAGAAATTTGAGCCTGCTGACTATGTAACCCACAGGTACAAGAAAGAAACATATCTGAAGGCTTTTAGTTGTTACATACAGCCAGTAACCAATATAGAGATGTGGTCATCAACACAAATCCAACTGTTGAGCCTCCTGTGATTACCAAGATGTCTGGTAGACCAAAGCAAAATAGGAAAAAAGCACAAGATGAACCTAAGAAGAAGTTTGGTAAGAAATTAAGGAAAGGGACACCAATGACATGCTCTAATTGTAAGACAGTAGGCCATAACAAGAAGGGGTGTCCTACCCTAGTAATGTATTCAACTTGTGTCTGATTGTGTCTTGTACTTTTTTAATTTCTGTATCTCATTTTCTATTTTGAAAATTTCAGAGGGGACAAGGATCTGGAACAGCAGGAACCAGTAATGCTAGTGCTACTCAACCATCACAGGCTGCTAAAATAACAACTCAACAATCAGGTCCTACATGTGATTTTGGAACTGCCAGGGCAAGAAATATTCAACCATGAGTTGTTGCAAGTGCATCTGTAAGTATTCATTTTAGTTAATCTGTATTAGGACCAAAAATTTAATTTACTTGTAACGACCAGATCGGTCGTTTTGAGCTCCGACGCGTCATTCAGCAGATTGAGGCCATGAACAGCTTCATCTCGGGTATATTGACTTGTGTGTATGGTCAGAATTAAAATTCGGGAAGTTTGGAGTCAAATCTAAATGGAAATTCTCATTTTGAAAGCTTAAAGTTGAAGAAATGAACTAGGATTGGAATTTTGAGTAAATGACCTCGGAATTGGGATCTAAAAGTTCCAGCATACTCGTATGATGATTTTGAACTTGGGCGTATGTCGGGATTTGGTTTTTGATAACCCGTGAGCATTTCGGCGTATATGGTGGAAGTTAGTATTTTAGAAGAATTTCATAAATTTGGGTTGGAAGGCATTTCAGAGTTATAGATGTCCATTTGAGATTTCGAGTATGGGAATAGATACGTGTGGTGATTTTGGAGTTGGGAACACGATCGAAAGTGAATTCGGATGTCCGGAGGTCATTTTGAAGTCATTTGGCTAAATATAGGAATTTGAAGGTTTCTGAGAAAATTTGACCGGAAGTGAAAATTTTGATATCGGGGTCGGAATGCGATTCTGAAAGTTGGTGCAAGTCCGTAACATCGAATGTGACTTGTATGCAAACTTTGAGTCAATTCGGATCGATTTTGGTAGGAAATGGGACAATTAATCTCTTTAAGGAAAGCTTAAGTTAGAAAACTCAACCCAACGTTGACTTATGAGTTAGAGGGATCGAAACTAAATTTCGATGATTCGGTTAGTTTCGGCGAATGATTTAAGACTTAAGACCGCAATCAAAAGTAATTTTGGAGGTCCGGTGAAGAAGTTATCCTATTCTGGCGAAGTTGGAATTTTGGCGGAATCCGATCGATAGGTGATATTTTGATCCGAGAGTTGGAATGGAATTCCGACAGTTGTAGTAGCTTCGTTAGGTCATTTTGGATATGTCTGTAAATTTTCAGGTCATTCGGACATCGTTTGGTGGGGTTTTTGATCGAATGTGAATTTTGAAAGTTTAAGTTTAAGTTTGAATCGAATTCTAGGATTTTGGTGATTTTTTATGTTTAAGGTACCGTTTTTATGATCCGAGCAAGTTTGAATGAAGTATAGGTTGAGTTTGTGTTTTTGGTTGAGGTCCCGAGGGCCTCGGGGTGATTTCGGATGCCTAACGGGCATTTTTGGTTTTGAAAAAAAAACTGCTGTTGCAGCAGATTTTCACCAGCTTTTTGGCTACTTTGGGAGCTGATATCTTGTAATCTATAAGGACACACAAAAAGGGCAAAACTCTAAAGTTGTAGACCTTCGTGTCTAGTTTCCAGAAAGCTAAAGAACTCATAATTTGAACATATGTGCTGGAAGTTATGATCGACGGAAAAGGACTGCTGGAGCAATAGGATGTACAACTTGTATAGCACAGGTGCAAGGTACTACTCGACGAAGCACGGGCAGATTCTTTTTACACGAAATTTGTTTATTTTTTTCATTGATTTCATTTTGTTTGGATGATTTTGGAGAGCTTCAAGAGGGGATTTTACAAGGTAAACATTGGAGGTAAGTTCTATGGTCTAAATACGCGATTTTATCTTAGAATCTTCAATTATTTCACTGTAAATGGGAGGATTAATGGGGGATTTTTGCCCTAAGCCTGGGTTATGGTAATTCATCGATTTGTATGGGCAAACAGAGTCCGATTTTGATAAACTTTATATGTATGGACTCGTGTTGAGATAAGGAGTCCAAATATGTAACTTCTGTAATTTTTTGAGAAGCGTACCGAAAGTCGGTTTTTGACAACTTTGTGGTTTTTCATGTAATTTGATTGTGTTCGATTGGGTGTTGTTTCGTCAGCCTATTTTGATATATTTGTACTGAATTTGGCTAGTTTTGGTGTGCGTGGATGCTGGTTCGAGGTGCTAAGGCGTAGTGGTGCTTGTTTTTTTGCCGGATCGAGGTGGGTAATACTTGTAAATAATGTCTTGAGGGTTAGTAAACCCCAGACTTGCACATCTTAGTGCTGTATTGAGGTGACTTGCACGCCGAATAACGGGCGTGGGGTAGAGCACCATTGGGTATTGTGACTTGGTCCGTCCCGCATAATGAATAACAATACCTAATTGCTTAAAATTGAATTGACATCCTAATAAAAGATATTAATTATCATGAATTGGACTAATTATCATGCTTGGGCTTCGTGCCGATTATTTGAATCCTTTAGGGATTGGTATCACTGTCTTGATAATACTGTGCATATTTTTGTCTCTGTCTAAGGGTTTTAAATGGTATTTTGCTACTCAGCATTTTTATAAGGTTATGAAAAACTTGAACAAGGTCTTAATGACATTTCTAGTTGTGAGCTAATATGATACTATTGCCCGAGGGGCTTTTCTTGATTATTTGTTAGACTGATTAGCGCCGAGTGCCATATGTTAGAGCATGACGATTTATGTGAGCATATGCATACACATGCATGGATCGGACTTTACGCCGCAGTGGTATTTGGATCGGGCTGCGCGCCACAGCAGGTGTGATATTGATATTACGCTTGGGCTGTAGGAGCCCCTTCGGAGTCTGAACCCCCACAGCGAGCGCGAGCGCCTTTGCATGGATCAGGCTGTACGCCACATCGTCATATGAATTGCATGGCATACATACATTGGTTTACGTGTACTACGTGGCATAACATTTAGCACTCATACATTACTGGCACACAGGGAAAATTGTTAAGGAGTGCTGAGCCCGAGGGGCTGATTTGAGTGCAGACTTGCACCGCTTGAGATTGTACCCAGGTATTGGTATGTTATCATGAAAGAAAGAAAGCTAAAAATTGAGATTTCTAAATAATCTACTCACATATGCTGGAAAGGAATAAAAAAATAGTTCTGTATTGTGTAGCATAAGATAGTGCATTGCGTGATTTTCTTTCCTTCAGCATTATTTACTTTTATTACCGCTGAGTTGGAAGTAATCACACCCGACTCCCTGCACCTTGTGTGCAGATCCAGGTACATCACAACAGAGCTGATTCTATAGTTGCTCCGGAGTGCATTTGGACAGTCGAGGTAGATGCCATCGTCCGTAGGACCTGACTTTCCAGCTTACTTTTATTCATGTTGATATTTGTTTCTGCACTTGAGCACTGTCGTAGACACTATCACACTTTATATACTCTGTAGAGGCTCATGACTAGTGACTCTTGGTCTTTGGGAGATTTTGTTGGTTTGGGACGTGATCCCCGTATTAGAATATTTTCTTTGTCATTATTTGATCTTGATTATGCCTAAAAGTGGTTAAATGTGAGCTGCTGGCTCCGTGAATTTGTTGATTGGTCGGGCTGGCCTAACAGTATGCTAGGCGCCATCACGACCGGGTTTGGGGTCGTGACAAGTTGGTATTAGAGCCTTGGTTACTAGGCCTCATGAGTCTTGAGCCGGTTGGTAGAGTCTTGTGGATCGGTACAGGGACGCCTGTACTTATCCTCGGGAGGCTGCAAACCTTTAGGAAACACTTCACATTTCTTGGAGTTCTTATCATATGTACTTAATTCAGCTTGATATATAAATCTTGGAAATTCCTTCCATATGCATGTACGCGCACTCGAACGCTCAGTAATATAATTGCCTTGATGGCTTGTGATTCCCTGATTGAGGGGCGAGATATGATCTCCGTGAGTTTATGTTGGGCCAGTCGGGAGGACTTAAGGCCAGATCTTTGTCTGTGACTTGAGCACCACAGTGCTGATTTTACGAACTGGTATTATGAAGATTGTATGACCAGTATTGTTCCCAATTGTGGAAATGGCAGCTTGATAACGGATGAGCTGTTAGGTGTTAAACTCTTATTGTGATTCGTTGTGTAGCCCCTAGCTATGGGCGTGGTAAATATGTTCATGTCTTTTAGTGGAAAGGTAAAATGCATTACGTGTGGTAGTATGAGCCCAGGCTCACAAAGATCAAATGTGTTATGCTATGTGCATTATGATGTCTTCTCAAATTTTTGATGTATTGTTAGGATGGTTTTGGTGATTCTCTGGCAGGTAGATAGGCCATATTACAAAGGAAACTCTACCGAAATTTTTGGAAAATTTGAGACTTAGAAAAGATTTTTTGTCACCTAAGGAATGAGCTTAGCTGTTGTGTGTGAATGAATACAAGAAGTGAAAAAGAATTAAGATTTCTGATGATTCGAGTCTCCGCCAATGCTTATAAATGACTCGAGTTTAATCTCATTGTAACATTTCGATATCACTTGAGTAATAATGCTATGAGTGGTTAAAATTGCTTTGATGAATGGCTTCGAGCCAAATTGGGGAGGTTGCTATTAAATAACTAATTGCACGGTTGTGTGCTATGTGGGCACTGTCTTTAAGTATGTTGGGAAAATTCTAACAAGGTTATGGTGCTTCGTAGATGTGAAGAAATACTAGGATATTTTGAACTACTGTTGGTAAGGAATGTTCGGTATATAGAAAAGAAAGATAGTGAATTGTACCTGTAAGTAATCATGTTCTGCGATGTCAGAGTTATAACAAAACACGAGTGGTTCTGTTCAATTGGACAGTTGAATTACAGCTGAATAAGAGTGAATGACGCCCGAGAATGATTTTGCAATGTTCAAGATTTTGCTTGTAACAGTCAGGTGCCTTAATATTGTGTATGTGGCTAAAGAGGGCGGTTTCATTAGAAAAGATCAAGCCTTGTGTTATATCATGTGAATGATGGGATTCTATGTATCTGTATTGGGAAGTAATGATAACAAATTCAAAATCGCAGGAAGTTCTTCAAAATAAAGTGTTGTAGAATGTGGTACTTCTAGGAAACATTGAGAGAGTATTCAGTGGCCTATGGGTTTTAGACCGTGTGGTCTTATGTACGAGTCTCGTGGGGTAATATGATTTGAGGTATTGTGGTGCTACAGTAAAGAGAATATTAAATTTAAGATGAATCGGAAAGGAAATTGGGTAAATGGAGCAACTTGTTAATAAACCGGAATGGTATGATAAGGATACGATTAACTCCTGGTATGTGTTCGAAGTAATGAGTCTTGCAGATATGGTGCAACAAAGCTCTTGAGTGCTGGCAGTTGCGTAGCTCGACGTGGGTAAAAGGACTCAGTCCTGGCAGTTAAACTTACGCAATGAATTGGAAGAAAGAGTTTGCGATGTGTTATGTATTCGTATGGGGAAGTGTGGAATCAGGCATAGCGATTCATGTGCTATATACATGCTGGAGACTAGAAGTTCTCGTAATCCGCCTATGCAGTGGTAGTATATCATGTGTATCAGCACCGTTTAGCGATTATTAAAAATTGGAAGCCCTAGCGGCTCTCTCTTGACTTGATATGATGAATTTGAATCATGGTACACGATTGCAGACTGGTTGTCATAAGTCAGGTTGTCTAGACTAATGTAATATGGACTATGTTAGAAAATGCCACAAACAACGTAGCAGAGTGTATCAGTGCTCCAGCAAGGTAGATGTACCCTAGGGCCAGCGGACGGCTGGTAGGTATTTCTTTGTCAGTTGGGCCTTTGTGGCGGATGTCAGTGTAGAGATATCTACCATTGATTCAGTTCCGATATTAAGGAACATTGTCGGATGCATTTCATGTGGCCGAGCTTGAGGCTATATATATGTTTGTTGTAATGAGCAACTTGACTCCATTTCCTCTTGCGAGATTTATGCCCGGATCAGGTGGCATTCCGCCACGAGTTATCTGGATCGGGTGGCACGCCGCCACAGGTATGATATCTGGATCGGGTGGCACGCTGCCACGGATATGTTATTGGAACGGGTTGTGCGCCGCAACAATGTGATGTGGAAAATATAGTTTCCTATAAGTTACTTTGTATTCAATACTTCCTAGCTTCTAAGGAATAGTCCTTATTGGGTACCGCTCGGGGAATAACACATCGGTTGTGTCCATTCAGGATTTGATAGCATATATTAAATGTATCACCGCGGGTGTGATTGATTGCTTGAGTTCAGACCTAAATATGTGCGTGGCTGGCCGTTTTGAGCATGGTGACTTGAGGTGCTCCATGAGTAATAGTGCTTGGATAGAATCGTGAGTTGTGGCAAGGCCACGTGATGTTATGACCTTTCGAGGAGGATTCAGGTACTCTAATTCTATGATGTGAGACGAGATCTCAGTTATGTGTTGTGATGGTATTGAAGAATTTGAATTATAGCTCTTTATGTGAGTCTGTTGTCATGATTCGAGTGTGTTCAGATCATTTCTTATTGGAGCCCGTGTTTTGCTCGTCGTGGCTTAGGCCGATGAGGAGGTGTCATATTACCACTGTGGTGTGTTATAATCGAAATGATCGTTGGAGTCATTAATGAGTGTGAGCATACGTGATTTCATCTAGATAGAAAGGTAATATCGAGGTTTGGCTCCAAAATCCGTTATAATATTAGTCAAAAGAGAAATGGCTTCATAAATGGTTGATATGAGGAATTCTTACGGCTTAGCTCGTGTTTTATTTATCGTTGGAAGTATATGAAAGTGTTGGAATAAGACTTCAACTAAGTTATGCATCAATGTTTGGGTACAACGTGTGGAGATTGATATGGTGGTCGAATGATGGAAACAAACTTGGCAGGAAATTCAGGGTGTTGGAATTTGGCCTAATGGCTTATTCGCTTGAATAAAGAATTATATCTACAGAATTATATAGCTAATGTGCTCAACTAAGTAGTGGTAGCACGGAAAGGTGCATGATGTGTTAAACAAGTTATTTGAGACTACATCATTGTTGTTCTCAACACGTTCGAGAACAAACGTATGTTTAAGTGGGGGAGATTGTAACGACCCGACCGGCCGTTTTGAGCTCCGACGCGTCATTCAGCAGATTGAGGCCATGAATAGCTTCATCTCAGGTATATTGACTTGTGTGTATGGTCAGAATTAAAATTCAGGAAGTTTGGAGTCAAATCTAAATGGAAATTCTCATTTTGAAAGCTTAAAGTTGAAGAAATGAACTAGGATTGGAGTTTTAGGTAAATGACCTCGGAATTGGGATCTAAAAGTTACAGCATGCTCGTATGATGATTTTGAACTTGGGCGTATGTCCGAATTTGGTTTTTGATAACGCGTGAGCATTTCGGCGTATATGGTGGAAGTTAATATTTTAGAAGAATTTCATAAATTTGTGTTGGAAGGCATTTTAGAGTTATAGATGTCCATTTGTGATTTTGAGTCTGGGAATAGATCCGTATGGTGATTTTGGAGTTGGGAACGCGATCGGAAGTTAATTCGGATGTCCGGAGGTCATTTTGAAGTCATTTGGCTAAATATAGGAATTTGAAGGTTTATGAGAAAATTCGACCGGAAGTGAAAATTTTGATATCGGGGTCAGAATGCGATTCTGAAAGTTGTTGCAAGTCCGTAATGTCGAATGTGACTTGTGTGCAAACTTTGAGTCAATTCGGATCGATTTTGGTAGGAAATGGGACAATTAATCTCTTTAAGAAAAGCTTAAGTTGGAAAAGTCAACCCAACATTGACTTATGTGTTAGAGGGCTCGGAACTGAATTCCGATGATTCGGTTAGTTTCAGCGGATGATTTAAGACTTAGGAGCGCAATCGGAAGTAATTTTGGAGGTCCGGTGAAGAAGTTAGCCTATTTTGGCGAAGTTCGAATTTTTGCGGAATCCGATCGATAGGTGATATTTTGATCCGGGAGTCGGAATGGAATTTCGATAGTTGAAGTAGCTTCATTAGGTGATTTTGGATATGTTTGCAAATTTTCAGGTCATTCGGACATCGTTTGGTCGGGTTTTTGATCGAATGTGAATTTTGAAGTTTAAGTTTAAGTTTGAATCGAATTCTAGGATTTTGGTGATTTTTTATGTTTAAGGTACCGTTTTTATGATCTGATCAAGTTTGAATGAAGTATTAGGTTGATTTTGTGTTTTTGGTTGAGGTCCCGAGGGCCTCGGGGTGATTTCGGATGCCTAACGGGCATTTTTGGTTTTGGAAAAAAACTGTTGGTGCAGCAGATTTTCAGCAGCTTTTTGGTTACTTTGGGAGCTGATATCCTGTAATCTATAAGGAATCATAAAAAGTGCAAAAGTCGAAAGTTGTAGACCTTCGTGTCTAGTTTCCAGAAAGCTGAAGAAGTCGTAATTTGGACATCTGTACTGGAAGTTATGATCGACGGAAAAGGTCTGTTGGAGCAATAGGATGTACAACTTTAATAGCACAGGTGCAAGGTACTACTCGACGAAGCACGGGCAGATTCTTTTTACACGAAATTGGTTTATTTCTTTCATTGATGTCATTTCGTTTGGATGATTTTGGAGAGCTTCAAGAGGGGATTTCACCGGATAAACATTGGAGGTAAGTTCTATGGTCTAAATACGCGATTTTATCTTAGAATCTTCAATTATTTCACTGTAAATGGGAGGATTAATGGTGGATTTTTGCCCTAATCCTGGGTTATGGTAAATCATCAATTTGAATGGGCAAACGGAGTCCGATTTTGATAAACTTTATATGTATGGACTCGTGTTGAGATAAGGAAGCCGAATATGTAACTTTTGTAATTTTTCTAGAAGCGTACCGAAAGTCGGGTTTTGGCAACTTTGTGATTTTTCATGTAATTTGATTGTGTTCGATTGGGTGTTGTCCCGTTAGCCTATTTTGATATATTTGTACTGAATTTGGCTAGTTTTGGCGTGCGTGGATGCTGGTTCGAGGAGCTAAGGCGTCGCGGAGCTTGAGTTTTCGCCGGATCGAGGTGGGTAATACTTGTAAATGATATCTTGAGGGTTAGTAAATCTCGGACTTGCACATCTTAGTGCTGTATTGAGGATACTTGCACGTCAGATAACGGGCGTGGGGTAGAGCACCATTGGGTATTGTAACTTGGTCCGTCCCGCGTAATGAATAATAACACCTAATTGCTTGAAATTGAATTGACATCCTAATAAAAAAATTAATTATCATGAATTGGACTAATTATCATGCTTGGGCTTCGTGCCGATTATTTGAATCCTTCAGGGGATTGGTATCACTGTCTTGATAACAATGTGCATATTTGTCTCGGTCTAAGGTTTTTAAATGGTATTTTGCTACTCAGCATTTTTATAAGGTTATGAAAAACTTGAACAAGGTCTTAATGACATTTCTAGCTGTGAGCTAATATGATATTGTTGCCCGAGGGCTTTTCTTGATTATTTGTTAGACTGATTAGGGCCAAGGGCCATATGTTAGAGCACGACGATTTATGTGAGCATATGCATACACATGCATGGATCGGACTGCATGCCGTAGTGGTATTTGGATCGGGTTGCGCGCCACAGTAGGTGTGATATTGATATTGCGCTTGGGCTGTAGGAGCCCCTTCGGAGTCTGAACCCTCACAGTGAGTGCGGGCGCTTTTGCATGGATCGGGTTGTACGTCACAGCGTCATATGCATTGCATGGCATACATACATTGGTTTACGTGTACTACGTGGAATAACATTTAGCACTTACACATTACTAGCACAGATGCATTATTTGCCTTATTGACCAGATCTCCTGGTGGAAATTGTTAAGGAGTGTTGAGCCTGAGGGGCTGATTTGAGTGCAGACATGCACTGCTTGAGATTGTACCCAGGTATTGGTATGTTATCATGAAAGAAAGAAAGCTAAAAATTGAGATTTCTAAATAATCTACTCACATATGCTGGAAAGGAATAAAAAGATAGTTCTGTATTGTGTAGCATGAGATAGTGCCTTGCGTGGTTTTCTTTCCTTCAGCATTATTTACTTTTATTACCGCTGAGTTGGAAGTACTCACACCCGACTCCCTTCACCTTGTGTGCAGATTCAGGTACATCACAACAGAGCTGATTCTATAGTTGCTCGGGAGTGCATTTGGACAGTCGAGGTAGCTGCTAGCGTCCGTAGGACCTGACTTTCCAGCTTACTTTTATTCATGTTGATATCTGTTTTTGCACTTGAGCACCGTCATAGACACTATCACACTTTATATACTTTGTAGAGGCTCATGACTTGTGACTCTTGGTCTTTGGGAGGTTTTGTTGGTTTGGGACGTGATCCCCGTATTAGAATATTTTCTTTGTGATTATTTGATCTTGATTATGCCTAAAAGTGGTTAAATATGAGCTGCTGACTCCGTGACTTTGTTGATTGGTTGGGCTTGCCTAACAGTGTGATGGGCACCATTACGACCGAGTTTGGGGTCGTGACATTACCAGATAATAGTTAATTTATCTTACATCAAGATACTGGAAGTATGAGATCAAGAACTTCTGAGGATATTATAGCTAGTGTTAGAGGAAGGCCAACAGGAAGTGGACTACGAGGAAGACCAAGAACTACTGTATTTTGTATATTGTTTAGTGATTCCGGAACACTGATAGAAATGGTAAGATTATTAAGGATTTGAATTTTTCTTTATATATTAGTCGTTTGTGTACTAATTTGAGTTCCTATGCAGTGTGGAGCAAGATATAGGGTACATTCTGCTCCTATAAAAGTTGTGGATGCTGGGCAGACCAATATCGATCTTGGGTACAGTGCACATGGACTAAGGTGGCAAGGAAGAAATGCTATAACACAAAGGCAACTTCAACAACAGTCGAGGAGAAGACAAACTCAAGCAAGCCTTAGCCAACCTCAAGTTCATTCTTCATCTCAACCAAGCCAAACTCCATGTCCAAACTTGATCCAATCGCAACAAAACATCAACCAATCTCAACTTTGAAGCTGACTGAATGTTTGTTTTTATGGTAACTTAAGTCTGTTAGTTGCAGAACTAAATTTGTAGTTAACTTAAGTCTGTTTAACTCTGACTTTTCTTTTGGAATAATGTTAAAACTATTTCTGCTACTAAACAATGGTTTAATGATAATTTTGTCAACAAGAAGGCTGATCTTGGTTGTTTATATATGTGTGCTTATTTATGTTATAATTTACTTTTCATTCCACTAAAAATACATCAGTCATTCTATCATTATCATTGTACATAGGGTTATGATGGTAGTTATAATTACACTAAGAAGAAAATTACAATTGTTCGTGCTACTATAAGAATTAACGTTACAATGATCTTCACCCTCTTCCTACTATATATGTAATCGATGACTTTTAAAACTTAGTTATTTTACAACGACCAGTGATAAATCTGGCTATTTTTAAATTTCTCCCCACTTTCCTAACTACCTAGCTTCCCCACTCTTCATGTCCACTACCAAACCCATGCTCCCCCTCACTCCAAAATCTAGGAGTAAAATCTACTAGTATTGTTCTTTATAAAGAGACAACAAAACACTTAGCAAAGGAGGAAAAAATATTCGACAATCTAACCAAGAGAAAAAGATTACATGCACATAAATTAAACATTATCCTTAAGAGATTTAAAAGGAGGAAGAATTTTATTTGGAGAAACGAAACTTCAGTCCACTTTCAAGATCTGCTTCGTGGTTACAATTTTCGCTCATATATTATAATTGCTGGAATTCATATTTCAATGTTGGAAAGTTTTTAAAGGTTCTTTTCTTATCTTTTACCTTTTCTGTATTTATTCTTCAAATATAGAAGTCTTCTTATTGAATTCGTGTTTTAATTTCCTATGCCGTCTATGTAATGGATAAGATTTTATGAGTTTTAGTGATGGTCTGATTTTTGCATTCTTAATATTATTTAGTACGAGTAACAGTAACAGTATCTTGTTGAGTTGTGGAGAATGTGTTGTAATGGGTTATTTCAATACTTTCAAGGTGCAATGCATATTTACCTTTCATTTGGATGTGGACGTCTTGAGGGGTGTAGGCGACTTTTTTAGAGAGAACAAGATTTCGATTGGATTTAACAATTATTCGCCTCATACTTCTTTCATATGCACAAGCAAGCACCAATTATTCTTGACCAACGAGACCAACGACCATCCGGAAGTATGAGATCAAGAACTTCTGATGATATTATAGCTAGTGTTAGAGGAAGGCCAACAGGTAGTGGACTACGAGGAAGACCAAGAACTACTGGATTTGGTATACTGTTTAGTAATTCTGGAACAGTGATAGAAAGGGTAAGATCGTTAAGGATTTGAAGTTTTATTTATAAATTAGTCGTTTGTGTACTAATTTGAGTTCCTATGCAGTATGGAGCAAGAGATATGGTACATTCTGCTCCTACAAAAGTTGTGGATGCTGGGCGGACCAATATCGATCTTGGGTACAGTGCACCTGGACTAAGGTGGCAAGGAAGAAATGCTATAACACAAAGGCAACTTCAACAACAGTTGAGGAGAAGACAAACTCAAGCAAGCCTTAGCCAACCTCAAGTCCATTCTTCATCTTAACCAAGCCAAACTCCATGTCCAAAGCCAATACATTAACCAATCTCAACCTTGTAGCTGACCGAATGTTTGTTTTGTTGTAACATAAGTCTGTTAGTTGCACAACAAAATTTGTAGTTAACTTAAGTCTGTTTAACTCTATCTTTTCTTTTGGAACAATGTTAAAACTATTTCTGCTACTAGACAGCAGTTCAGTGCTAATTTTATCAACTAAGAAGGATGATCTTGGTTGTTTATATATATGTGTTTATGTTATAACTTGCTTTTCATTCCACCAAAAATACATCAGTCATTATGTCAGTGTCATTGTACATAGGGTTATGATGGTAGTGCTAACTACACTAAGAAGAAAATTACAATTTTTAGTGCTACTACAATAATTAACGTTACAATGATCTTCACCATCTTCCTACTATATATGTAATTGATGACCTTTGAAACTTGGCTATTTTACAATGACCAGTGGTAAATCTGGCTATTTTTAAATTTCTCACTTAAATTTCTCCCCATTCTCCTAACTACCTAAGTTCCCCAATCTTCACGTCCACTACCAAACCCATGTTCCCCCTCACTCCAAAATCTAGGAGGAAAATCCACTAGTATTGTTCTTTATAAAGAGACAACAAAACACTTAGCAAAATGTCACGACCCAAACCCTGGTCGTGACAGCGCCCAACACAATGCTAGGCAAGCCCGACCATATTATCCCTTAAACCAGCCAGTTATTAATTCCAATTAATCAAACTAAACTTAAACGGCAAATGATCATATCAGGTGATAAGCGAGATAGTAAAAGCATACAAAATACGGTCCCAACCATATCGTGGTGTCACGAGACCGAGCCTCTACAGAATAACATACAAGCAAGTCTAGGCAAAAAGAAATCAACAAGATGATAAAGAAGGAGAAAACAGGCTCTGCGGACGCTGGCAGCTACCTCGTAATCTCCACAAAAGTAGACAAGGATCAGCAGCTACAATGTCTCAACTGCTCTCGGGCACCTGTGGATCTGCACAGAAAGTGCAGGGGAGTGGGGTGAGTATATTTCAACTCAGCGAGTAACAATAATAAATAATAACTGATAGTAAGAACTCATGTGCTATCACTTAACAGTTCTAAGGCAACCCTCACAGGTACGTCATCACTGTAGTAAGTACTCTGATCTCCAGTCCACATTTACCTCTACAAGATCCCACACTGATCAAACCCTCACTCGTACCCTACGGTGTACGGCCATCTCAATATATGAAGACACATACCTATGTCTATAATGTATAAGTATTTAAGTAGGTAATAGGATCAGAATAAGTATAATGTTGTGGCGTGTAGCCCGCTCCAATACATATACCACTGCGGCGCGCAGCCCGCTCCATTTAACGTCGACGGCGCTCACTGGGGTGTATACAGACTTCGGAGGGACTCCCTAGGCCTAAGCACTATGATACTGCGGCGTGCAGCCCAATCCACATATGTATTACTGCGGCGAGCAGTTCGATCCAATATATATATACATATATAACTATACTGCTGCGGCGTGCAGCCCGATCCCATAATATACACCAGCGCTCACTGAGAATGTGTGCAGACTCAGACTCCGAAGGGGTTCCTACAGCACAAGCGCAATAATACTGCGGCGTGCAGTCCGTCCCACATGTATATTACATGTATATTACTGCGGCGTGCAGTCCGATCCAACATATATACTGCTGCGGCATGCAGCCCGATCCAATGTATATACTGCTGCGGCGTGCAGCCCGATCCAATATAGGGATACATATAATACCTCATAATGGGTCCTCGACCCTATCCCAGTCAGTATATGCTTGGCCCCTCAGGCCCAATATAATATATCTCAGTGGGTCCTCGACCCTAACTCGGTCAATATAGACCCGACCCCTCAGGCTCACTCAGCTAGAATAGGGAATTCCACCCTAGGTAGTATCTTTCAAAGTACACATCTAGTATTGGCTTGTAATATGCTATACAATTGTAATTACGGCTGAGTGTATGTTCCCAACATGATATAAGGGTCACCTAGCTCTATAGGTTCCCTAATACTCTACAGATCGGCACAAGACCCCAAACATGGCTATTAGCCCAATTGCACAGGTAAATTCTCATTAACAGTCACAAAACACAGTATTCTATTAGCCAGGAAGGACCAAGTCCGAACCCCCAATCACAATGTCACCACTCCCGTCACAAGACACGTGTCTCATCTCAACATAGCACTGTGAAGTGCTAGTACGGGGTTTCAAACCCTCAGTACATTATTTACTACTACCCTCACCTCGAACCGGTAGAAGCTTCAATCCGCCTTGCGCTTGCCTCACAAATCAATCTCCTCGGATGCCAAATCTACTCAAAATCATAGAGAATGCATCAATATATGCTAATTTCACGCAATTCATTCGAAATAACCCAAATTGTATCAAAACCCACAAAGTTGTCAAAACTCGACTTTTGGTGCGTTTCTCGAAAAATTATAAAAGTTACATATTCGGAACCCTCGTCTCAATACGAGTCTAGGCATATCAAATTTGCCAAATTCGGACTCCATTTGCCCACTCAAATCGGTATTTTTCTACAATTTTTGGCCTAGGGCTAAAACCCACATTAAATCCTCCATTTTCATAGAAATAATCCCTGATTTCATGATAAAAGCGTGTAATTAAAGCACGAAACTTACCTCCGACAATATCCCGATGATCTCCCATCTATTTCCCCTCACTTCCTCTCTCTAGGCTTCAAAAATGGAGGGTTTTGCAAATGAACCCGTAATGAAAAGATTCTGGACTTAAAGTTCACTGCCAGACATTTTTACCCTACGCGATCGCAGCACTGGGCTCGCAATCGCGATGCACAAAACCTGGGCTGCCAACTTTCCTCTACGTGATCGCGTGGACCTGGACGCGATCGCAGTGCTCAACCCAGCGACTCTACGCGATCGCATCAACAAGATCGTGATCGCACTGCTTATGACCAAGACCTTACGCGATCGCATCGATATACTCGCGATCGCGCAGAACAAACACTCAACCTCACACGATCGCATCACTCCTCCTGTGATCGCGAAGAACAATCTCCCAGCCTCACTTCGATACACTACGCGATCGCGTGGCAATGGCCGCGATCGCAGAGAACAAATAACCTGCAATTTTATTGCTGCAATTCCAGCAGTTCCTTTGGCTCAAAATGGTCCATTTGGACCCCCGAATTCATCCTGAGGCCCCCGGGACCCCAACGAAAACCACCAACATACTCCAAAACACGATACGAACTTGTTCCAATCATAAAAACCCCATCCTAAACATCAAAATCACCAATTACTTACGGATTCAAGCCTAAGTTTCTTCAAAACTTCCGAAACTAACACTCGATCAAAAACCCGACCAAACGACGTCCGAATGACTTGAAATTTTGCAGGCACATCCAAAATCACACAACGGAGCTACTGAAATTGTCAGAATTCCATTTCGACTCCCGGATCAAAATTTCACCTATCGATCGGATATCGCCAAAATTCAACTTTAGCCAATTCAAGCCTATTTCTACACCGGACCTCCAAATTCAATTCTGATTGCTCCCCTAAGTCACAAATCACCTCCCGAAACTAACCGAATCATCAGAATTCGATTTCGAGCTCTCTAACTCACAAGTCAACATCCAGTTGACTTTTTCCAACTATTCCTTCTTCTAAGAGACTTTTTGTCTCATTTCCAACTAAACTCAACCCGAATTGACTCAAACTCGCCAAACATGTATATTGAAACATTAAAAAGCATTTAACGGGGATAACGAGGTGATAACTCACATAATGACGGGCCGGGTCATCACATTCTGCCCAACTTAAGCAAACACTCGTCCTCGAGCGGACCCAGAGTTGTACTAGATTCAACACAATAGCTGAATGACCTCACCAAGTATATACTCGGGGTGATACCACTTCACCCTATCTTTCATAAGTCCGATAACATAGTATAGTTGAATTTACACAGTCTACCTGAACCATAAACCACATTGCACTTTCCGAAATCATATACCAAATCTGAATCCCACATCTATACTCCGAGTACACACGATCCAACTGTAATAGCCAACTCGCCACTCCGGGTAAGATCACATGATGTATCAAACAACCCAATCACTCGATACGATAATCTCTAATCACGACAACTTGCCACAATAACCAAATACTAGCAGAAAGCACCTTTCTCATTAGCTAGAGTCTTGTTCCAACACCTTCATATCCTGCCCACGGAAACTGAAGCACGCGATATACCGAACCCATCTCTCGGGTCAACCATTCGTGAATCCATTTCCCTTTTAAAACTGATACCACAATAGGTTTCGGAGCCAAAACTCGATATTACCTTTCTAACAAGCTAAGATCAAATATGCTCGTACTCATTAATGACTCAAGCGATCATTTTGATTATAACACACCACACTGGTGATATGACACCTGAACACTGGCCTAAGCCGCGACGAGCACAACACAGGCTCCAATAAGAACGATCTGAACACACTCGAATCATGACAATAGACTCACACAAAGAGCTATAATTCAAATTCCTCAATACCATCACAACACATAACTGAGATCTCGTCTCACATCATAGAATTAGAGTACCTGAATCCTCATCGAAAGGTCATAACACCACGTGGCCTTGCCACAGCTCCCGATTCTATCCAAACACTATTACTCTTGAAGCACCTCAAGTCACCATGCTCAGAACGATCATCCACGCACATATTTAGGTCTGAACTTAAGAAATCAATCACACCTACGGTGATACAATTGATATACACTATCAAATCTTGAAAGGACACATCTGATGTGTGTGAGCACGTGATTTTTGCCTTACTTGAGAAGTACTCCCAGAAAATTCAAAAATAAAAATAGTTTCGTGTTGGGCATGATTTGTGTGATTTTGTGTTAATTTTATCTTTTGTGTGCACGTTTATTTATTTAAATTAAAAATACAAAAATATATGCTAGGCTTTGCATTTTCAGTGTTTGATATCGGAGTCATGTGATTCACATTTTTGGGTGATATGTAATCATGTGCGTTAATTGTAGTAAAAACAGCGGTGTTATAGGTTAGTATATATACATATGTGTGTATATATATATATATATGTATATATATACATATATATATATATATATATACACTTACACATGTAATATATCATGAAGATCCGATCTGGGCCAAATTCAGTCCAAAAGCCAGGCCCAAATGAATTGCTTCTGACCCAGCCCAAACACCCGCCCAGCTACAGCCTGTGTAACACTTGATCTGGACCGTTGGATTTTATTATCCAACGGCCCAGATTAGTCCTTTAATTCCAATATGCATTCAGCCTAAGACTTGACCAAACGACGCCGTTTGGTTTAAGTGAGAAGATCCTGATCGTTGATCAAGTTTGATCCAACGATCAGGATTTAACTGCTCAAAACATATATAAGCTCATTTCCATACCCCGCCCCCCCCAAGCCAGACCCCCCTCTCCCTTCTTCTCCCTCAGGAGCTCTCAAATCCCCGGCGTAACGCCGCCGTGCGCCGCCTGCCGGAAATCGCCTCACGGCGGTTCCGGTAGGCCAATCAAACCCAAACCAACGCCAAAACCTTCCCCTTACCTCCCCCATCACGATCCCCGCCTCCATTAACCTCGAATCATGCCGGAGCTCCTCGAATCTTCATTTGAAGATTCGAGTCAAACTCGAACCTATGCCAAATCACCCCAAATTCACACCACGGTCTCCTCACACCTCCCCCACACTCCCACCGGCATTGGTGTGCTTCGAATCTAACCAAAAATGCAAAAGCCCCAAATCCGAGCCCAAGAACCCTAATTTTGAAGAAACTCAATTCAAGCCGGATTAGCCACAATTGAAGTCCAAGGGACTTTAGTCCAGGTGTTCTCAATCGAGAACATCTTGATTAAAGCCCGTTTGGCTTCAATAAGTCCGAGTTTTAGTTCGAAGTTTGGTCGGCAGATTTCTTGCAAGGTATTCATTCCTTCTTTTGGTCGATTCAATGCGATTTTTGTGAATATGTGTGTTTGTTATTCATTGTTTCAATTCTATGCTAGCATGCTTCTAATTTCTCATAACAGTCGACCTGCTATCCTCCTTTGAGGCCTTTTATTTGGCCAATTACTCTGTTTTAGTAGTTAAAATGAATCATGAGTCCAATGTGATTAAAGTCGTCAAATAGTTCGTAATATTAATCCCTTGAATCTGCCTGATGCAATTCATTGGTATAGAGCTTGTTACTGTTTGATTGGTTTGAAACTAAAGTTGTGATTCAAATTAAGCCAACTAGGGAATCAGGGTTCACACTTAGAGTATTGGGTGCCCTGCACATGAGGCTAGTCAGTGGAATCCACTGTCACAGCAGGGCATCCCACTGAACACTGCCACCAGCATTGTTTAATGCTTAAGTCCATATTTTGGACAGTAGGTAGTGGGGAATGCAGGGAATTTGATGGGTCTGGCAGAGTTGGGAGTGGGCAGGGTGATAGTAACCTTAGGGGCAGGTGTTCTGGAGGGACTATTGGCTATAAATAGGGCATATTCATACATGTATAGGGGGGATATAGATACATTGATAGGCATACACACAGACACTTGAGAGCATCTGGGAGAGCAAAGAACAGTACCTGGAGAGCAAATATTCATAGATACATATAGACACTTGAGAGGATATACATACAGAGATTGGAGAGTACACTGAGAGTGACAAAAGGTCACTGTTTCATTGGTTTGGAGTCACTGTTTCATCGAATTTTCTTGGCTACTGTCCGGCTGGTTCTTCTGTTAGTGGTTTGTTGCCTTGATCGTTTGGTTGCTGCACTCTGGTTTGGTTGTTGTTGTTGTTACACTGTTGTGTTGCTGTTGGTCAGTGGTTTCTTGCCTTGGTCGTTTGGTTGCTGCACTGATTTGGTTGTTGCTGTGTTGAGGTTGTTACTGTTGGTCATTTGTGTGTTGTTGTTGTGTCTGTGTTGCTGCTTGGTCCAACACAGTGCTGGCTCTTCTATTGTTTGAGTATTGCTGCCACTGGTGTGTAGTTGTTGCCACTGTCTTGGTCGTTGCTGTTACATCTGACTTGGGTAGCTCTTGATTTGCTTTGGTTGTTACTGCTTGGGCATTGTTGTTGCTGGTCCAGTATGGTTGAAGCTGGTTTGTAGTTTGCTACTGGTGTATTTAGTTGAGTGGTTCACTGGTTGTTGTTGCTATTGGTTTACTGTTGGTTGTTATTGGTCTGTGATTGTTGCTGCACCTGTTACTGTTCTTGTTGCTGTTGCTGCATTGCCATTGCTCACTCTTCCTTGTTATTCCGCATTCCAGGTACACATCTCTGTTATTGTAATTCCTTGGTTCAAAAAGAGTGAAGCCTGAAGTTCATGTTTGAAGTCTGTTGAATCATGTAGTCATCCAAAGTCTATGCTTGATTACGTTCTGTTACTGTCTAATTAAATCTGTATTGCTAGTTTTGTTATGGAAAAGCGTAGCTAGGCCAAAGATACATTAGTCTTCGTATCTCTATTCAATCTTCCCTACTCATGTGTGTAATCTCCAAACCTGTTAAATGATAGACCTTATGTCACAAGCAAGATTAGCTAGAGAGTTGTTACTCAACGGAATGACGTAATTAGATTAAAAAGAGTCGGGGGTGCATTTCATGTGACCCGACCCCAATTTCGGGCAAGAGTAAACAAAGCATGTTAAGAACCACAGGCGCATTTCATGTGATGGGGTTCGTAGCAAGTTTTAAGTAATTTGGAATCAACTCTTAAGTAAGATACGGTGAGATGTAGTTCGCTTTAGATTTGAATCAAAGGTACTCCTCGCCCAATAGTTACATTAATCACATAGCCGTCATAAATGTACATATAAATACTTAGGTTTCGAGATGCGTCGTTTCTTAACGAATATCACGCCTTTCTCAACAAATGTAAATAAGTAGTCAATCCAGGCGCATATTTTAGTTTTACCTTTTTAAATACGGGTGTGCATTTCATGTGACCCAAATCCAAACCCCGAAATGTTGAATAAGAATATGTTGAGGATCCGGGCGCATTTCATGTGACGCGATTCGAAAGCATATTTTTTAAGCAACTTTCTCTTTCGTAAATCATAACCAACAATAAAAGCGGTAAAGGGATATTAACTTGCCCTAAGTACATAATTGTAAAAAGCAGATAGATAAGCCAAACACGACAGTTGAGCGACCGTGCTAGAACCACGGAATTCGGGAATGCCTAATACCTTCTCCCGGGTTAATAGAATTCCTTATCCGGATTTCTGGTTCGCGGACTGTTAAATAGAGTCATTCTTTTCCTCGATTCGGGATTTAACCGGTGACTTGGGACACCATAAATCTCCCAAGTGGCGACTCTGAAATAATTAAAATAAATCCCATCTCGATTGTCCTTTAATTGGAAAAAACTCTTTGCATCCTTGCGGGTGCGTAAAAAAGAGGTGTGACAATGTGCTATTCCCCGAGTGATACCCAATACGGACTATTCCTCGGAACCTAGGAAGTATTGTATACAAAGTAACATATTGGAAGCTATATTTTCCACATCACACTGTTGCGGCGCGCAACCCGTTCCAATAACATACCCGTGGCGGTGTTCCACCCGATCCAGATACCATACATGTGGCGGCGTGCCACCCGATCCTGATACCATACATGTGGCGGCGTGCCACCCGATCCAAATACTATAACTGTGGTGGCATGCCACCCGATCGACGAATACATCTAGCAAGGGAAATGCACATCGAGTCAAGTTGCTCATTGCAACAAACATATATATATAGTCTCAAGCTCGGCCGCATGAAACGCATCCGACAAAGTTCCTCAATACTGGAGTTGAATCAATGGTAGATACCTCTACACTGACATCCACCATGAAGGCCCAACTGACAAAGCAATACCTACCAGCCGTCCGATGGCCCTAGGGTACATCTACCCTGCTGGAGCATGATCTGATGCACTCTGCCACGCAGTTGTGACATTTTCTTGACATAGTCCATATCACATTAGTCTAGACAACCTGACTTATGACAACCTCTCTGAAATTATATATCATTATTCCAATTCACTATATCAAGTAACGAGATAACCACTAGGGCTTCCAATTTCCAATAACCTCTAAACGATGCCAATACACACGACATACCACCACTGCATAGGCAGATTACGAGAACTCCTAGTCTCTAACACATATATAACACATAGATCACCATGCCTGATTCCACTCTCCACCGTACGAACACGTAACACACATCAAGCATCCATTCATACCACGTACGCCATTCAGAACTTTCCCTATGCCAATAACAACTCAATCATCACTGTCAATCCAACAAGAGAATGCCACAATACCACTAGATATTATCAGTTTACATCACCTTGCCCTTTTGACCATATACTCTGCCAAATCACTAGAATAGCAGTACCATTTTCCTTAATCACCAGGAAGCTTGATTCACAGATTATCTGTAGCTGCCCACGTTGCTTGGGGATTTTTATGACTTCCCATATGTTATGAACTGATCTCAAAACCCTGAACATGCCATTATCGTCTTTTCATAACACATTGCACATACCATTCTACACCAAGATACATGGAGAATTTCTATCCCTCTCCTACGCCGCAAACATAGACGCACTTAACTAGTCAAGGACCTTCATGATCCCATATTGAAGAAAAATCATTACATATTCCACGCTTCGCATACCGACAGGAATATACTCATTTTCAAACCATGATAAAACACATCATAAACTCTTTCTCCCAATTACATTGCATAAGTTAAACTGCCAGGACTGAGTCCTTATACCCATATCGGGTTACACAACTGCCAGCACTTAAAAGCTTTATTGCACAATATCTGCGAGACTCATTACTTCAAACATATACTAGGAATTAATCGTATTCCTTCTCATATCGTTTCAGTTTATTAACAAGTTGATCCATTTACCCAGTTTCCTTTCCGATTCATCCTTAATTTAATATTAGCCATTACTGTAGCACCATAATACATCAACTCATGTTACCACACAAGACTCGTACATAAGGCCACACGGTCTAAGACACAAAGGCCACTTAATACTCTCTCAATGTTTCCCAGAAGTACCACATTCTACAATACATTATTTTGGAGAACTTCCTGCGATTTGAATTCGTTATCATTACCTTCCCATACGGTTACATAGAATCCCATCATTCACATAATATAATACAAGTCTTGATCTCTTCTAACGAAACCAACGTCTTTAGCCACATGAACAATCTTAAGACACCTGACTTTTACAAGTAAAATCTTGAACACCGAAAAAACAATTCTCGGGCGTTATTCACCCTCATTCAGCTGTAGTTCACCTTGTCTTATTGATCAGAACCACTCGTGCCTTGTTAGAACTTTGACACCGCAGAACATGATTACATACAGATACAATTAGCTATCTTCCTTTTCTATACACCAAACATTCTTTACCAACATAAGTTCACAACATCCTAGTATTTCTTCATATCTACGAAGCACCATAACCTTTATCAAAATTTCCCAACATACCTAGAGACAGAGCCAACATAGCACACAACAGTGCAATTAGTTAATAAATAACAACCTCCCCAACTTGGCTCGGAGCCATACACCCAAGCACTTTCAGCCACTCATAGCATTCTTACTCAAATGATGCCACAATGTTCTTGTTAGATTAAACTCAAGTCATTTACAAGCTTCGGCAGAGATTCGAATCATCACACATCTTAACTCTTTTGCTACTCTCGCATTTATACACACACCATTTAAGCCTATTCTTCAGGTGACAGAATTATTTTCTAAGCCCCAAATTTTCCAGAAATTTTGACAGAGTTTCCTCTGCAACTTGGCCTATCCACCTGCCAGAGAATCACCAAAACCATCCTAGCAATACATTCACAACTCGACAAGACATCACAATGCATATCGACAACATTAGTCTCAATACTACACAATTATATCATCAGCATTAGTATGCGCTGCACCTGCTCAAATCATAACACATATACCTTTCACCATGATACACCTAGCACAACCAATTCAGTTTTCTTGAGTTTGAACTCATACTACAACACGTAGTGCACTTTACATTTCCGCTAAGAGGCAATGAACATATTTCTCATGCCCATAACTAGGGCTACATATCAAATCACAACAAGAACTGATTACCTTACAGCTCTCCTATTATCAAACGGCCATTTTCACAATTAAGATCAATATCGATCGTATGAACTTCATAATACCGGCTCGCGACATTATCACCTTGGTGCTCGAGCCCTAGACAAGGATCTGGCCCCAAGTCCTCCACACTGGCCCAACATGAACTCACAACGATTATATCTCGTCCCTCGGTTTGGGGAATCATAAGCCGTCAAGGCAAATTTATCACTAAGCACTCGAGTGCACTTACAACGTGTAGAAGGAGTTTCAAGAATTACATCGGAAGCTGAATCAAGGACGCACGATAAGAATTTCAAGAATTTGAAACTTTTCTAAAGGTTTGCAGCCTCCCGGGGATAAGTACAGGCATCCCCGTACCGATCCACAAGACTCTACCAACCGGCTCATGACTCGCGAGACCTGTTAACCTAGGCTCTGATACCAACTTGTCACGACCCAAACCCTGATCGTGATGGCGCCCAACACAATGCTAGGCAAGCCCGTCCATATTATCCCTTAAACCAGCCAATTATTAATTCCAATTAATCAAACTAAACTTAAACAGCAAATGATCATATCATGTGATAAGCGAGATAGTAAAAGCATACAAAATACGGTCCCAACCATATTATGGTGTCACGAGACTGAGCCTCTACAGAATAACATCCTAATACAAACAAGTCTAGGCAAAAAGAAATCAACAAGATGATAAAGAAGGAGAAAACAAGCTCTGCGGACGCTGGCAGCTACCTCGTAATCTCCGCAAAAGTAGACAAGGATCAGCAGCTACAATGTCTCAACTGCTCTCGGGCACCTGTGGATCTGCACAGAAAGTGCAGGGGAGTGGGGTGAGTATATTTCAACTCGGTGAGTAACAATAATAAACAATAACTGAAAGTAAGAACTCCTGTGCTATCACTTAACAGTTCTAAGTCAACCCTCACAGGTACGTAATCACTGTAGTAAGTACTCTGATCTCCAGTCCACATCTATCTCTACAAGATCCCACACCGATCAAACCCTCACTCGTACCCCTACGGTGTACGGCCATCTCAATATATGAAGACACATACCTATGTCTATAATGTATAAGTATTTAAGTAGGTAATAGGATATGAATAAGTATAATGCTGCGGCGTGCAGCCCGCTCCAATACATATACCACTACGGTGCGCAACCCGCTCCATTTAACATCGACAGCGCTCACTGTGGGTGTATACAGACTTTGGAGGGGCTCCCTAGGCCCAAGCGCTATGATACTGCGGCGTGCAGCCCGATCCACACATATATTACTGCGGCGTGCAGTCCGATCCCATATATATCCAATATATATATACATATATAACTATACTACTGTGGCGTGCAGCCCGATCCCATAATATACTCCAGCGCTCACTAAGAATGTGTGCAGACTCGGACTCCGAAGGGCTCCTACAGCCCAAGCGCAATAATACTGCGGCGTGCAGTCCGATCCACATATATATTACTGCGGCGTGCAGTCCGATCCAATATATATACTGCTGCAGCGTGCAACCCGATCCAATGTATATACTGCTGCGGCTTGCAGCCCGATCCAATATAGGTATACATATAATACCTCATAATGGGTCCTCGACCCTATCCCAGTCAGTATATGCTTGGCACCTCAGGCCCAATATAATATATCTCAGTGGGTCCTCGACCCTAACTCGGTCAATATAGACCCGGCCCCTCAGGCTCACTCAGCTAGAATAGGGAATTCCACCCTAGGTTGTATCTTGCAAAGTACATATCTAGTACTGGCTCGTAATATGCTATACAGTTGTAATTACGGCTGAGTGTATGTTCCCAACATGATATAAGGATCACCTAGCTCTATAGGTTCCCTAATACTCAACAGATCGGCACAAGGCCCCAAACATGGCTATTAGCCCAATTGCAGAGTTATAATCTCATTAACAGTCATAAAACACGGTATTCTATTAGCCGGGAAGGACCAAGTCCGAACCCCCAATCACAATGTCACCACGCCCGTCATAGAACGCGTGTCTCATCTCAATATAGCACTGTGAAGTGCTAGTACGGGGTTTCAAACCCTCAGTACATTATTTACTACTACCACTCACCTCGAACCGGTAGAAGCTTCAATCCGCATTGCGCTTGCCTCGCAAATCAATCTCCTCGGGTTCCAAATCTGCTCAAAATCATAGAGAATGCATCAATATATGCTAATTTCACGCAATTCATTCGAAATAACCCAAATTGTATCAAAACCCACAAAGTTGTCAAAACCCGACTTTTGGTGCGTTTCTCGAAAAATTATAAACATATTCGGAACCATCATCTCAATACGAGTCTAGGCATATCAAATTTACCAAATTCGGACTCCATTTGCCCGCTCAAATCAGTATTTTTCTATAATTTTTGGCCTAGGGCTAAAACCCACATTAAATCCTCCATTTTCATAGAAATAATCCATTATTTCACGATAAAAGCATGTAATTAAACCACAAAACTTACCTCTGACTATATCCCGATGATCTCCCAACTATTTCCCTTCACTTCCTCTCTCTAGGCTTCAAAAATGGAGGGTTTTGCAAATGAACCCGTAATGAAAAGTTTCTGGACTTAAACTCACTGGCATGCATTTTTACCCTACGCCATCGCAGCACTGGGCTCGCGATCACGATGCACAAAACCTGGGCTGCCAACTTTCCTCTATGCGATCGCGTGGACCTGGACGCGATCGCAGTGCTCAATCCAGTGACCCTACGCGATCGCATCAACAAGATCGCGATCGCACTGCTTATGACCAAGACCTTACGTGATCGCATCGATATCCTCACGATCCCGCTGAACAAACACTCAACCTCACGCGATCGCATCACTCCTCCTGCGATCACGAAGAACAATCTCCCAGCCTCACTTCGATACACTACGCGATCGCGTGGCAATGGCCGCGATCGCAGAGAACAAATAACCTGCAATTTTATTGCAGCAATTCCAGCAGTTCCTTTGGCTCAAAATTGTCCGTTTGGACCCCCGAATTCATCCCGAGGCCCCCGGGACCCCAACAAAAACCACCAACATACTCCAAAACACGATACGAACTTGTTTCAGTCATAAAAACACCATCCTAAACATCAAAATCACCAATTACTTATGGATTCAAGCCTAAGTTTCTTCAAAACTTCCGAAACTAACACTCGATCAAAAACCCGACCAAACGACGTCCGAATGACCTGAAATTTTGCAGGCACATCCAAAATCACACAACGGAGCTACTGCAACTATCAGAATTGCATTCCGACTCCTGGATCAAAATCTCACCAATCGATCGGATATCGCCAAAATTCAGCTTTAGCCAATTCAAGCCTATTTCTACACCGGACCTCCAAATTCAATTCTGATTGCTCCCCTAAGTCACAAATCACCTCCCGGAACTAACCGAATCATCAGAATTCGATTCCGAGCTCTCTAACTCACAAGTCAACGTCCAGTTGACTTTTCCCAACTATTCCTTCTTCTAAGAGACTTTTTGTCTCATTTCCAACTAAACTCAACCCGAATTGACTCAAACTTGCCAAACATGCATATTGAAACATTAACAAGCATTTAACGGGGATAACGAGGTGATAACTCATATGATGACGGGCCGGGTCATCACACAAAAGAGAAAAAAATATTCGGCAATCTAACTAAGAGAAAGAGATTACATGCACAAAAATTAAACATCATTCCTTAAGAGATTTAAAAGGAGGAAGAATTTTATTTGGAGAAACGAAACATCAGTCCAGTTTCAAAATCCGGTTTGTGGTTACAATTTTCGCTCATATATTGTAATTGCTGGAATTCATATTTCAATATTGGAAAGTTTTTAAAGGTTCTTTTCTTATATTTTATCTTTTCTGTATTTATTCTTGAAATATCTTATTGAATTCGTGTTTCAATTTCCTTTTTCGACTATGTAATGGATTAGATTTTATGATATTTAGTCATGGTCAAATTTCTGCATTCTTAATATTATTTTTTTAGTACGAGTAACAGTAACAATATCTTGTTGAGTTGTGGAGAATGTGTTGTAATGGGTTATTTGAATAGTTACAAGGTGCAGTGCACATTTACCTTTCATTTCGATGTGGACGTCTTGAGGTAGTGGACTACGAGGAAGACCAAGAACTATTGGATTTGGTATATTATTTAGTGATTCCGGAACAGTGATAGAAAGGGTAAGATCATTAAGGATTTGAATTTTTATTTATATATTAGTCATTTGTGTATTAATTTGAGTTCCTATGTAGTGTGAAGCAAGATATAGGGTACATTCTGCTCCTACAAAAGTTGTGGATGTTGGACAGACCAATATCGATCTTGGGTACAGTGCACCTGGACTAAGGTGGTAAGAAAGAAATGCTATAACACAAAGGCAAATTCAACAACAGTTGAGGAGAAGATAAACTCAAGCAAGCCTTATCCAACCTCAAGTCCATTCTTCATCTCAACCAAGCCAAACTCCATGTCCAAACTTGAGCCAAGCTCAGCAAAACATCAACCAATCTCAACCTTGAAGCTGACTGAATGTTTGTTTTTGTGGTAACTTAAGTCTGTTAGTTGCAGAACTAAATTTGTAGTTAACTTATGTCTATTTAACTCTGACTTTTCTTTTGGAATAATGTTAAAACTATTTGTGCTACTAGACAGCAGTTCGGTGCTAATTTTTTCAACTAAGAAGGCATCTTGGTTGTTTATATATGTATGCTTGTTTATATTATAATTTGCTTTTCATTCCACCAAAAATACATCAGTCATTCTGTGATTATCATTGTACATAGGGTTATAATGGTAGTGTTAACTACACTAAGAAGAAAATTACAACTGTTAGTGCTACTACAACAATTAACATTACAATGATCTTCACCCTCTTCCTACTATGTAATCGATCTCTCTCTTTAATTCTTGATAGCAGCCCTGAAATCACTTGTTTAAAGTGATCTGGAAGAGGTGGGTCAAACCACCTAAAGAAATTACAAGAATTGGCTCGACCATAGTTTGAGCACCCATAAAACCTCCTTCATGGATTTGTTGGCTTCCAAGTGATGCAAATATAAGCTTCAACTCCACAATGACAAAGTACAGGTCTTTGATTCATTATCACAAACTGAAAAAAGAAATTTTAAAAAAAAAACTTCAGCAGTAGAAGAAAGTAGGCAAAATGAAAAGCTTTAGATGAATATAATAGAGGTATACTGTATATCCAATTGAAAGAATACCTCTTAAATAGCCCTTTTTTTACCGTTGGGCGTTGGAAGGGGGTATCTCACACTCCTAAAAGTCGTGACATTCACGCAAGGGTCTGACTAGGACCAACTGACGCCACATAGGATGGGTCAACGGTCAAATATGTTTATTAATTATAGGTATCGGGAGTTTAAGTGTTTAAATGGAAAAGTCGAAAGTTCCTATATCGGCTTTAAAATCAGCCGCAAGTTTGAGTGGCCAGGAAACCATTTCGCCCAAATAAAACTACAAAAATTCTCGCATTCTTAGAGTATGAATATCTTTTTCATATAATATATATATATATATATATATATATATATATATATATATATATATATATATATATATATATATATATATATATATATATATATATATGTGTGTGTGTGTGTGTGTGTGTGTGTGTGTGTGATAAAAAGGGGTTATCAGTAAAAAGTTACAACAAAAAAAGGCTACAAAAAACAACAACAAAAAGAAATTCAAAAAGGATAAATCTTGAAAGATACAAAAAATATTATCCTAACTAATCACCCATGATCTACTCACCCCCAATACCTCATTTTCCTGTAAAAAAAGCACAGTATAGCAGTTTTCGGACTGGTCAATCAAAAATAGTCAGCGTTTACCAAGTCAATAAAAAATAGCCACTGTTTTACTGCAATAGAGACCGGTCTGTGTGTGTGTGTGTGTGTATTTTATTTTAATTTTATTTAATAAAAAGGGGTTATCAGTAAAAAGTTACAACAAAAAAAGGCTACAAAAAACAACAACAAAAAGAAATTCAAAAAGGATAAATCTTGAAAGATACAAAAAATATTATCCTAACTAATCACCCATGATCTACTCACCCCCAATACCTCATTTTCCTGTAAAAAAAGCACAGTATAGCAGTTTTCGGACTGGTCAATCAAAAATAGTCAGCGTTTACCAAGTCAATAAAAAATAGCCACTGTTTTACTGCAATAGAGACCGGTCCAGCATAATATACTGGAGCCCGATGCACTTGCGTATGACCTCCAGCATATTATGCTGGACCGATATACTTTGTTGGCTGCAGTATAATATACTCGAGACTGGAGCATTAGTGCTTCAAACTCAGTATATTATACTGGACCAATATACTTGCTGGAACTCCACTATATTTTGCTGGAGTTCTAGTGTACCTATGATGGAATTCCATCATATTATGCTGGAGTTCTAACATACAACCCTGGAACTCCGGTGTAATATGATGGAGTTCAAGTATACTTATGCTGGAACTCTAGCGTAATATACTGGAGTATTTTTCGGGTTTTGAACAGTATTTTCGCTCAAATATATCTTTACATAAAAAGTGGCCAAATTTCAATTACTTTTGAAATTGAGCTATTTTTGAACGAGTAGTTATAAATCTGACTAATATCATGGTATAGCTAGTTTTTACACTGATCAATGAAAAATAGCCAGCATTTACCAAGTCAATAAAAAATAGCCACTATTTTGCTGCAATTGGGACCAGTCTAGTATAATATACGAGAGTTATGGTGCATTTGTGTACGAACTCTAGCATATTATGCTGGACCGGTATACTTTGCTAACTCCTATAAAATTTGCGGGAGACTGGAGCACCGGTGCTCCAAACTCCAGTATATTATAATGGACAATTATATTTGTTAGAACTCCCGTAAAATTTGTGGGAGCTCCAGCATAATTATGCTTGAACTCCTGTAAAATTTACGGGAGTTCCAGCATAGTTATCCTGGAACTCCCGTAACATTTACGGGAGTTCAAGCATACTTAAGCTGGAACTTCCGTAAAATTTGCGGGCATATTTTTTCGGATTTTGAACAGTATTTTCGCTCAAATTTAAAGTGACTAAATTTTGATGACTTTTAAAACTTGACTATTTTTCAACGGCCAGTGATAAATATGGATATTTTTAAATTTCTCCCCATTTTCTTAATTACCTAGCTTCCCCTCCATTACCAAACCCATGTTCCCCTCGTTCCAAAATCTAGGAGGATAATCTACTAATATTGTTCTTTATCAAGAGACAACAAAACACTGAGCAAAGGAGAAACAAATATTAGGAAATCTAACCAAGAGAAAGAGATTACATGCATAGAAATTAAACATCATCCTTAAGAGATTTAAAAGGAGAGAAGAATATTATTTGGAGAAACAAACTTCAGTCCTGTTTCAAAATCTGATTCGTGGCTACAATTTTCGCGCATATATTGCAATTGCTGGAATTCATATTTAAATATTGAAGAGTTTTCTAAAGGTTCTTTTCTAATCTTTTATCTTTTCTGTATTTATTCTTGAAATATAGAAGTGTTCTATTGAATTCGTATTTCAGTTTCCTTTGTCGTCTATGTAATGGATTAGATTTTATGAGTTTTAGTCATGTTCCGATTTCTACATTCTTAATATTATTTAGTACGAGAAAAAGTTTGAAAGAAATTTTTTTAAACAAAATAACTTTTACGGTGCTCATAGGTAATTACTAGATTCTCGATGAGTTTATTTAATCTTTAATTTTAGTTTTCCATGACAATCAAAACTTTCGTTTATTTATTTAGAAGTTTCATTTATATTTTTGGTGTTAAGTAACGTGATTGATAAAATTTGTTGGCGTATGTCTTAATTTATTATTTGAGTATAGTTAAATCATATTCGTGTTCATATAGATGGCTATATCGAATAACGACAAGTTACTTGCATAGAACAATATGATAACTAAATAAAATCATTATTTTATATTAAGTTCTAATAATGAAAATGGCTGGAACTTACATATTTTTCTTTGTATAAATATTTCTAGATAATAATTAATCTGAAGGTTTGGATAAATTGTTACACATCCGTAGGGAGCGATGATAGATTATAATTATGTGTTTTAGTCGCTTATTACATTCGAGTTTACTGCACTTTAATTGAGTTTGAGCTTTAATCACTAGTATTTTGTGCTAATTGTGTGTTTTATGCCTTGTAGGTGTGATTCCGAGTTATATAGATGTTATGAAATGCATCTAAGTGATTTGGAGCTTTGAAGTCTCAGTAAAAGCTAAAGAAATTAAGTTGGGATCGTGTTCGGGGGTCAAATTTGATAGTTGAGAACAAACGAAGACTCGATGAAGTATATTGTGCACTGTATAGTAAATTGGACACAACGTTTTGCTCAGAACTCCGTTTTGACTCCATAATATATGGTTCGAAAGTTAACTCAAAGGGCTACAACTTTCATATTTTACGTTTTTCCAAATTTCAAATGGAACAGGGTAAAAAATCGCGGTTTCACCACGACCGTGGCAGAACTGCAGTAGAAGATGGTAGCGGACAATTGAAGAATCAGAGAGCATGTTTGGCCACGATTCCACCGCGACCGCGGCAAAACCGCGGCAGGAGACAGAAATTTCAGGGACTTATGTGCAAAATATTGGATTTTAAGCCCTAAACCCTATATAAAACAAAGGAGGCCGGCCAAGAACAAGGAGGGGACATATTTAGACACAAATTAGACCTAAGGAGGCGAGAGACACTATTTTAGGGTTAGACAACACCCTTGGAGGGAAGAACACATTGGGAGCAAGGCGAAGAATTCTTCTACGAGTTTTTCCTTCCTCTTCCTATTTTTTATTGTTGATTATGACTTTTAGTATTGTAGTTTTACATACTATTATGAATAGCTAATTTGTTATCTAGAGTTTTGATAGAACCTTTTGTATGATAAATTCTTGTTATGTTTTTATATAATTGAGCCATAGCTTTTCTCTATTTGTTCAACTACGTTTATATTCTGGTTGATTGAAGATCTCTCAATTAGATGTGCCTATTTAGAATGCATAACTCAGGAGAGAGTGCATATTTAGGTCATTGTTGAACTATACCACTCTCATAGTATATGAGGGATCAATAACCGAGGGTTTAAAGGTGGGATTAGGGATAACAAAGTCTTGGGTGCGATCTGAAGTGAGTTGTATTAAAAGCCAGCTAGCGGAGCTCGGGAGAATGCGTCTAGTACATTGTCGTAATTACTCGAGAGAGATTTACGATAATAAGAGTGCTCATGATTGGTAAAGAATACTAAGGCAAAATTATAGAAGACATAGCAGGAAGAATTCTGACAATTGGGGAAATCATAACTCTAGACCTCCTTAATCTTGTCTCTAACCCTTAGTATATTTAGTTGTTAATTGTCACGACCCGAATTTCCCACCATCGGGATCGTAATGGCGCCTACTCGTGGTAGCTAGGCAAGCCAATTTACTCGCCATTTTTATTAGTAAAATCATACGGTTGTCAATTTAATAGCATAAACAATAACAATAGCAATATTGCGGAAGTCTAATTTTTATAAGTCTGAAATAAAGACGAATTACTCAACACCATCCTCTACCCAATATTTGGTGTCACATACTCAAGAACCACTAAGAATAAACTACATATAAAGGTCTGAAAGAAATATAACAGCTGTTTGTCTCAAAACAATGAGACCACGGTATAAATGAAAAGCATAAGAAGAGACGATGGGCCTGCGGATGCCTGCTAGGCTACCTCAGTCTTGTGATAATAAGATCCTGCTATCGAACTACTGCTGCTGCTGCGCAAAATTTAGACTTGTGCAAAAATGCACAAAAGTGTAGTATCAGCACAACCGACCCTTATGCTAGTAAATGCCAAGCCTAACCCCGGTGAAGTAGTGACGAGGCTAGACTGGACACCACATAAACCTGTGCAGTTATCAAATATACATCGTAAAATCAAATATCAAGAAATCAACAACATGGGAGGAGGAACATGCTGTGGGGAAATACATATAAACAGTTATCCAGAGTACAACTCAAAAACAGCTTAATTTCATAGTGAAACAAGAAAAAATTTTCAGACATAACCACAGATGTCAACAACTGTTGCGGTGTGTAACCCGTTCCGTAATTACCATTGTTGTGGCGTACAACCCGTTCCATAATTACCGTTGTTGCGGCGTGCAACCCACTCGACAATACTACTGTTGCGGCGTGTAACCCGACCCACATTATCATTGTCGTGGCGTGCAATTCGATCCACATTATTTATCATTTATCATTATTGCGGCGTGCAACCCGCTCCTCGGTGTCATTTGTTGCGGCGTGCAACCCGCTCCTCAATATCATTTAATAGTTTGAGTCCCCAAGCAATAGTCATAATTAAGGGACATACAACAAACAAATATATAGCAAACGTCCCGGCAAGGGAATACAATTAACAATTCAATCATCCGGCAATGGAGATAAAGACTAATAATAGAATCACCAAAATGTCCCGGCAAGGCAATAATCAGTAACTCTTTCGGTTTCTTTCTTTTCTTACCCCATGATATCACTGGAGTCCAAGCTCCAAGGAATCTTTATCTCATATTCTGTCACAAAAACAATATAACGACACACATTATCTCAATTATCTCGGCAAGGGGATTGCCAAAATCACATTAGTTCCAACATCTAACTATCACAGCTATAACCAGCCTATTACCACACTTAACCATCTCAGTCACATCTAGCCGACTACCACACCCAACCACCCTATCTATAACTAACATGTTACAATATTTAATCACATCAGCTATAACCATAAGCTTTACTAACACAAGGAAATATCTCCCTAAGAATCTATAATATCAATTATGAACACAACACGAGGGAACTACAATTTAACCATGGCCCACTAAGGGGGAAACATAATGATCTCTCCTCTTTTATCACTTTTACTTCATAATTTTTTTCAAGCAATTGCTCTAGAGGTTCAATTATCACTTGTATTTTCACAATTCGCTCTACAACTAGAGCCAACGCTCATCAATGACACAAGTCATTTCATATACTTTCAAGATTCGTATCACAATTCGAGCCAATGCTCATAGGAATCAAATTAATATATTAACATTTACATGTTATTCACAACATATAGAAATACTCCAATAAACATGGATTTCACAATCAGTTCATGAACAGATTATAAAGGCTCACGGTCATACTAGACACCAATGTATAGATACTCGTCACCATGCCTATGCATCGTACTCGATCACATAGCAATTAGCAACAAGACTCAACTCATATTCCCTCAAGCTAGGGTTAGACCAAATACTTACCTCGAAAGTTTACGGCCAACTCAGTCCTCAATCAATGCCTTTCCTTTCGAATTTCGCTCCAATTTAATCGTGTCTATACACAATTTATTTAATATCATCAATAGTACTCAACAATCCAACCCAATTGCCTAATTAAAGTCCTTTTAACATGCTGTCCAAAAATTGTAAAACTGACCCCGAGCCCGCTTGGTCAAAACACGAGGTTCGAACCAAAATAAATTCATCCATACCCCCACGAGTGCAAACATATAATTTGTTTTAAGATTCGACCCCAAATTGGGGTTGAATTACCCATAATTCTCAAAATCTTAAATTTGCTCAAAACCCATGATTTCTACCTTGATTTCATGATTTAGGCTTAGAAACTTGTTAATTAACGTAGAAAAAGTGAAGAAAATAAGCGAAAAATTACTTACTCAAGTAGTCTTGAAGCTTGGGGGCTTTAATGGCTTCCTGGGGCGTGGGAGAGAAGAGGGTTCGTGATAAAAAGTGTAAAAGCCCGTAGCTACTGGTTCTATCTCGTTTTAAAAAAAAATTGACTGAGCAAAAATGCCCTACGCAATCACGGAAGAAGGATTGCGATCGTATAGGGTCAGGTCGGGTAAGCGTTGCGATCATGAGATGCTATGCGAACACATAGGGAAAAAATGTAGGCAGTCCAGGCCTAGACTTAATGAAGTGCGAACGCGGAACTAGGATTGCATTCGCATTGGAGGAACTTGCAACCCTATGCGATCGCATATGGGATAGTGTGATCACGTATAAGGATTTGAAGACCCCTAATTTTGCTCTATGCGATCGCGATTTCATTTTTCATTTCGAAGTTCATAAACCCTAACTTTAGCTATTTAGGTCCGAAACACGTCAAACGACGTCCGTTTTCAACCAAACTTTACAGAAAGCGCTTAAACAATATATAAGACTTGTATCGGGCATCGGAACCAAAATACGAGCCCAATACCATAGTATTTTAATCAATTTTCATTCTCATTTTCCTTAATAATTACAGGAAAAATAATTAAACAGAAAAATTCTTTTAGTCAGGTTCTAGACCTCGGATTTCTACTCGGGGTACATGCCCGTGTCCTATATTTTCTATGGACCTTTCGGGACAGTCCGATCTCAGGTCCGGGTCCGTTTACCAAAAATATTGACCAAAGTCAACTATAATCATATTAATATCAAAAGTCTTCAAATTTTTCACAGAATTCACTTTCAACATAAAACATTTCCGGCTACACGCCCGGACTGCGCATGCAAATCGAGGTGATAGAAAGTGAGATTTTCAAGGCCTCAGAAGCATGAAACATATGAGAAAAACAGGTGATGACCCTTTGGGTCATCACATCCTCCACCTCTAAAACAATAGTTCGTCCTCGAACGGACAAAAGAAGGAAGTACCTTAGTCGAGGAACAAATGTGGATAACGGCACTGAAGGGCTCCTTCAACCCATGCGCAATACAATCATGATAATTATTGCGGCGTGCAGCCTGATCCATACTCAATCATAACATTCGCTACGGCATGCAGCTCGATCCATACTCATTCCACAGTATGCATATGATTACTGATTCAATTAATTTCCAGTTTCCAATTTAATAAGAAAAATACACTTTAGATATTTAACTTCAGGAAAATGACTTAGCATTTCATAACAGTGATTAAGCACAGGACTGAGATTAGTGATTATACAAAGCATACTATCACAATGATATTCAACATCTGAAGATGCTACAGATCGGCATAAGGCCCCAAACACGGCAATGAGCCCAGATATATTCAATATAGGGTGCGTATCAATCGCCAATACATTCTTGTTCGGGATGGACCAAGTCACAATCCCTAGTCATAAACAATCCCGCAGTTGTCATGGGATGCGAGTCATGCCCTTCATAGGTGACACCGGGAGCAATACCCGCTCACCAACAATGGAATCTACATCTCAGACCTTACGGTCTGCATAACTCTTCTGCCTAGACTGAGCTGAACGCAGCCTATCTTGAATAGTCTTGACCTTATCTAAGGCCTCCTGAACTAAGTCAGTACCCAACAACCGAGCCTCACCCGCCTCAAACCATCCAACTGTAGATCGATGTCGCCTACCATACAATGCTTCATATGGAGCCATCTGAATGCTAGACTGGTAGCTTTTGTTGTAGGCGAACTCTGCCAAAGGCAAAAAACTGGTCCCACGAGCCTCCAAAGTCAATGACACAAACACAGAGCATATCTTCCAAGATTTGAATAGTCCGTTCGGACTGACCATCCGTCTGAGGATGAAATGGTGTGTTCACTGAACCTGGGCGCCTAACTCTTGCTGAACCGCTTTCCAGAAGCGCGAGGTAAACTGCGTACCCCGATCTGAGATAATAGATACTGACACCCCATGAAGGCGAATAATCTCCCGGATATAAATCTCCGCTAACCTCTCGGATGAATAGGAGACTGCTACTGAAATGAAATGTGCTGACTTGGTCAGCCTATCAACGATGACCCAAAAATCATCAAACTTCTTCCGAGTCAACGGAAGTCCAGTAATGAAATCCATTTTAATCCGCTCCCACTTCCACTTGGGAATCTCAATTCTCTGAAACACACCACCAGGCCTCATAGTGCTCATATTTGACCTGCTAGTAATTTAAATACCGAGCGATATATGCAACAATGTCCTTTTTCATCCTACGCCACCAATAATGATGCTACAAGTCCTGATACATCTTTGCGGTGCCCGGGTGAATAGAATACCGAGAGCTATTGGCCTCCGCTAAGATCAACTCTCGAATCTCATCAACATTGGGTACATAAACTAGCCCCTGCAATCTTAACACCCCGTCATCACCTAAGGTTACCTTCGTAGCACCTCCACGTTGCACCGTGTTTTTCAGGACACACAAATGGGGATCATCAATCTTCCATTCACGGATACGCTCCAATAGGGAAGAACGAGCAACTGTGCAAGCCAACACTCTGCTAAGCTTCGAAATATCTAATCTCACAAATCGGTTGGCCAAGGCTTGAACTTCTAAAGCAAGTGGTCTCTGGCTGACCGGAGTATGAGCGAGACTACCCATGGTGGCAGACTTTCTACTCAACGCATCAGTCACTACATTAGCCTTACTTGGGTGATATAAGATAGTAACATCATAATCTTTCAACAATTCTAGCCATCTCCTCTGCCGTACATTCAACTCCTTCTGCTTGAACAAATACTGAAGACTCTTGTGATCCGTGTATTCCTCACATGCCATACCATATAGATAATGTCTCCAACTTTTTAAGGCACGAAAAACCGCCGCCAACACTAGGTCATGAATCGGATAATTCTTCTCATGGATTTTCAACTGTCTCGAAGCATAGGCAATAACTTTGCCATCCTGCATCAATACCGCTCTAAGCCCAGTACGGGAAGAATCACAATAGACTGTGTACGGCCTTGAACCCGTGGGCAAAACCAACAGTGGTCTGTAGTCAGAGCTGTCTTGAGCTTCTAAAAGCTCACCTCGCACTCATCTAACCACTTAAATTGGGCACCCTTCTGGATCAACCTGGTCATCAGGGCTGCAATAGAAGAGAACCCCTCTATTGATACAATATGATCCAGGAATGTAACCGAACTCAACCAGAACTCACATTTTGAAAACTTAGCATATAGCTTATTATCCTTTAGAGTTTGAAGAACCACTCTGAGGTATTGCTCATGCTCTTCCTGGCTACGGGAGTACACCGGGATATCATCTATAAAGACTATCACAAACAAGTCTAGATAAGGCCTAAAAACTCGGCTCATCAACTCCATAAATGTCACTGGGGCATTGGTCAACCCAAAAGACATGACTAAAAACTCGGTGTGCCCATACTGAGTGCAAAATGCTATCTTAGGGACATCAAACGCCCTAATCTTCAGCTGATGGTAGCCAAACCTCAAGTTTATGTTTGAGAACACCCTTGCTCCCATGAGCTGGTCGAACAAATCCTCAATCCTCGGTAGTGGATACTTATTCTTTATCGTCACTTTGTTTAATTGCCGGTAATCAATATACATCCGCATCGAACCATCCTTCTTCTTCACAAATAACACCGACGCACCCCCAAGGAGAAACATTAGGCCTGATAAATCCCTTCTCTAGTAAATACTGTGACTAGTCCTTTAACTCCTTTAACCCTAGCGGGGCCATGCGATATGGCAGAATAGAAATGGGCTGAGTGCATGGAGCCAGATCAATACAGAAGTTAATATCCATATCGGGCAGCATACCCGGTAGGCTTGAAGGGAAAACCTCGGGAAACTCCCGTACAATAGGAACACAGTCAATAGAAGGAACCTCTGTTCTAGAGTCGCGAACATACGCCAGATAGGCTAAACACCCTTTCTTGACCATGCGTCGAACCTTAACACATGAAATAACATTGCGGGTGGCGTGACCCGATACGGCACAAAATAAGATCGAAGCTTCTCTACTACAAGCCAGAACAGTACCTGCACCTCCACCTCTAATACCTTTACCTCCACTTCTTGCATCTCTACCTCCACCTCTAATACCTTTACCTCTACCTCTCGCATCTCTACATCTACCTTTGATACCTTTATCTCCACAAAGTCTCCGAAGAAGTGGCTGATCTATCACTTGTCTATGTTGCTGCTCCACCGAAGAAGCGGTACATGACCTCGCCATTCGCGAAAGAACGGAGTAGAAATTTAGCAGCATTTGGGAAATCAATCGCACGACAAGAAAGAACAAATGAGAGATTTTTCCTAACTCAATAGACTCTGTAGAACAAGTACAGACGCCTTCGTACCTACCCCTCAAACTCTACTAAGCTTGTTCGTGAGTTGTGAGACCTATGTAACCTAGTGCTCTAATACCAATTTGTCACAGCCCAGATTTTCCACCATTGGGATCGTGATGGAGCCTACTCGTGGTAGATAGGCAAGCCAATTTACTCACCATTTTCATTAGTATAACCATCCAGTTGTCAATTTAATAGCATAAACAATAACAATAACAATATTGCGAAAGTCTAATTTTTATAAGTTTGAAATAAAGATGAATTACTCAACAACATCCTCTACCCAAGATTTGGTGTCACATACTCAAGAACCACTAAGAATAAACTACATATAAAGGTCTGAAAGAAATATAACAGATGTCTGTCTCGAAACATTGAGACCACAGTATAAATGAAAAGCATAAGAAGAGATGATGGGCCTGCGGACGCCTACAAGGCTACCTCAGTCTCGTGATAATAAGATCCTGCTATCGAACTACTACTACTGCGCAAAACCTAGACCTGTGCAAAAATACACCGAAATATAGTATCAGCACAACCGACCCCATGTGCTGGTAAGTGCCTAGCCTAACCCCAGCGAAGTAGTGACGAGACTAGACTGGACACCACATAAACCTGTGTAGTTATCAAATATACAGTGAAAAATCGAATATCAAGAAATCAACAACATGGGAGGGGGAACATGCTGGGGGGAAATACATATAAACAGTCATCCATAGTACAACCCAAAAACAGCTTAATTCCATAGTGAAACAAGAATAAATATTCACACATAACCATAGATGTTAACAAATGTTGCGGCGTGCAACCCGACCTACATTATCATTGTTGCGGCGTGCAACCCGCTCCACATTATTTATCATTTATCATTATTGCGGCGCGCAACGTGCTCCTCAGTAGCATTTGTTGTGGCGTGTACCCACTCCTCAATATCAATATCATTTAACAGTTTGAGTCCCCAAGAAATAGTCACAATTAAGGGACACACAACAAACAAATATATAGCAAACGTCCCGGCAAAGGAATACAATTAATAATTCAATCATCCTGGCAAGGGAGATAAAGACTAACAACAGAATCAACAAAATGTCCCGGCAAGGGACTAATTAGTAACTCTTTCTCTTTCTTTCTTACTCAACGATATCAGTGGAGCCCAAGATCCAAGGAATCCTTATCTCATATTCTATCACAATAACAATATAACGACATCCCAGTGAGGGAACACACATTATCTTAATTATCCCGGCAAGTGGATTGCCATAATCACATTAATTCCAACATCTAACTACCAGAGCTATAACTAGCCTATTACCACACTTAACCATCTCAGTTACATCTAACCGACTACCACACCCAACCACCCTATCGATAATTAACATGTTACAATATTTAATCACCTCATCTATAACCGTAAGCTTTACCTAACACAAGGAAACTTCTCTCTAAGAATCTGTAATATCAATTATGAACACAACACCAGGGAACCACAACTTAACCATGGCCCACCAAGGGGGCAACATAATGATCTCTCCTCTTTCTCATTTTAACTTCACAATTTTTTTCAATCAATTGCTCTAGAGGTTCAATTATCACTTGTATTTTCATAATTCGTTCTACAACTGGAGCCAACACTCCTCAATGACATAAGTCATTTCATATACTTTCAATATTCGTATCACAATTCGAGCCAATGCTCATAGGAATCAAATTATCATATTAACATCCACATGGTATTCACAACATATAGAAATACTCCAATAAACATGGATTTCACAATCAGTTCATGATAATCACATTATAAAGACTCACGGTCATGCTAGACACCAATGTATAGATACTCGTCACCATGCCTATACATCGTACTCGATCACATAGCAATTAGCAACAAGACTCAACTCCTATTCCCTCAAGATATTAGACCAAAAACTTACCTCAAAGGTTTACAGCTAACTCAGTCCTCAAGCAATGCCTTTCCTTTTGAATTTCGCTTCAATTTAATCGTATCTATACACAATTTATCTAATATCATCAATACTACTCAACAATCCAACCCAATTGCCTAATTAAAGTCCTTCTAACATGTTGTCCAAAAATTATAAAACTGACCCCGGGCCTGCTTGGTCAAAACCCGAGGTTAGAACCAAAATAAATTCACCCATACCCCCAGGAGTGCAAATATATTATTTTGTTTTAAGATTCGACCCCAAATTGGGGTTGAATTACCCACAATTCTCAAAACCCTAACTTTGCTCAAAACCCATAATTTCTACCTTGATTTCATGATTTAGGCTTAGAAACTTATTAATTAATGCAGGAAAAGTGAAGGAAATAAGCGAAAAATTACTTACTCAAGTGGTCTTGAAGCTTGGGGGCTTTAATGGCTTCCTAGGGTTTGGGAGAGAATAGGGTTCGTGATAAAAAGTGTAAAATCCCGTAGCTACTTGTTCTGTCTCGTTTTAAAAAAAATTGACTGGGCAAAAATGCCCTGTGCGATCGCGGAAGAAGGATTGCGATCGCATAGGATCAGGTCCGGTAAGCATTGCGATCGCATGAGATGCTATGCGACCGCATAGGGAAAAACGTACGCAGTCCAGGTCTGGACTCAACGAAGTGCGAACGTGGAACTAGGATTGCGTTTGCGTTAGAGGAACTGGCAACCTTATGCAATCGCGTATGGGATAGTGCGATCGCATATATAAGCATTTGAAGACCCCTAATTTTGCTCTATGCAATCCCGACACATCTGATGCGATCGCGTGAAGGAATCACTTGGCACAAACCAACATCAGATTTTCTGCAATATCTAAAGTGTAAAATATCCCGAGACACTTACGAAACACTCCCGAGTCCTCGGGGCTCCAAACTAAATATGTACACTGACTCAAAAATCTCATACGAACTTGCTCGAGCGATCAAATCGCTAGAATAACATCAAATTCAACGAATTAAACCCCAAGATCTTCACTTTTCATTTCAAAGTTCATAAACCTTAACTTTAGCTATTTTAGGTCTGAAACACGTCAAATGACGTCTGTTTTCAACCAAACTTTACAAGAAGCGCTTAAACAATATATAAGACTTGTATCGGGCGTCGGAACCAGAATACGAGCCCGATACCATAGTATTTTAATCAATTTTCATTCTCATTTTTCTTAATAATTTCAAAAATAATAATTTAACACAAAAATTCTTTTACTGAGGTTCTAGACCTTGGATTTCGACTCCGGGCACATGCTCGAGTCCCATATTTTTCTACGGACCTTCTGGGACAGTCACATCACGGGTCCGGGTCCGTTTACCAAAAATATTGACCAAAGTCAATTATAATCATATTAATATCAAAATTCTTCAAATTTTTCACAGAATTCACATATTTCAACATTAAAAAAAAATTCGGCTACGCGCCCAGATTATTGCATGCAAATCGAGGCAATAGAAAGTGAGGTTTTCAAGGCCTCGGAAGTATGAAATAGACGAGGAAAATAGGTGATGACCCTTTGAGTTGTCACATTAGTTTAGTAGTTTAATTTGTTAGTTAATTAGTTAAACACAAGAATCTTAATATTTATAACTTAAGAATTGTTCAAGCTTGTCTTCTTAGTGATAGTGAACAGCTGTAGCTAAACCTTAGTTCTCTTTGGGCTTCGACTCTGGACTTGTAAACCGAATTATATTTGTAACAATTGTCCTTTTTAGAAGGAATAGTTGGGCGTGATCAGAGAGCTTCACCGATTTGGTTTTATATTCTAGGCCAATAGTCATCTCTTAGTTATTTTATATTAAAACCTTAAATTCATCATGTTATAGTTGGTCAATATAAATTGCTACTAATGTATTTCATTCTTGAGATTTTGTGAATATCTGATCATTTCACCATTCTTCCCTGTATGAACATGTTTCTTTCCTTTATATATTTGTTTCTTTGAATGATCATTTTTCTAGATGTTGTTTGTTTTGCTGCTTGGACTGTTCATTAAATATTTGAGTATGTTTCCTTTTTAATTTATAGTTTGTATAGATTTGTTAGTCATCTTCCTATTTTGTTAAATGTTTTGGCAAGAACATGACTTTTCCTTTAATCTATAAAAGAATTGAGCTTCTGCTTTCATCAGCTTTTCTTTAAATGTTTAGTTGTCCTTATTTTTTTTAATAAAGAAGTTATTTCCATAAATATTTAAAGTGTGAATGTTTTATTTGCATTGTTAGTTTAATCAATTTGACAAGATGAGAAGCCCATATTGGAATGATTTCGGGTGCAAGCGCAGTAGTGCTTAAAATAAAATGTGTCATATGAACACTATTGAGCCATGAAATGCTTTTGATGTTAAGAAATAATTAGGTCATGTATTCATTTGAACCAAAGGAATGCGGGCTGATGGTAAGCAAACCCCACTTCCAACCGAGAGGTTGTGAGTTCGAGTCTCCCCAAGAGCAAGGTGGGAAGTTCTTGGAGGGAAGGATGCCGGGGTCTATTTGGAAACAGCCTCTCTCTCCCAGGGTAGGGGTAAGGTCTGCGTACACACTACCCTCCCCAGACCCCACTAAGTGGGATTATACTGGGTTATTGTTGTTGTTGAATGCGGGCTAATTGCGTAAAGTTGGTGAGGCTCTTATTAAGTCATAGATAGATCATTTTGCTTCTATAAACCAAATCGATAGTGTGCTTTTAGGTATGATCTTTACAAATCAACAATCGTGGTTATGTATACGTTCACGCGTCATAATTATAATTTTTAAAATTAAAAGCAAATTATGAGTTTGCGCAACTTTGATAAAATAATCTAAAAAATAATAAATGTTATTAATTATGTACACATATGCGTGACATGATTACTCACACACCAAGCAAAATGAACACACGTTTGCGTGATTTGTTTTAAGATTAATCCATAATTACAAATAATCAAGCAATTAAAAGCAGTTTTAAGGCGAAAGTGCATAAATTTCTCCAGAACATAAAATATCCAGAATTAATTAAGCCACATATAATTATTAAAGCGAACATGCTAGAACCACGGATTCCTTACCCGGTCTTCTGTGTTTCACAGACTTAATCAAAGTCAATTTCCTTGAATTGGAATTTTAAAATAAATGGTGACTTGGACACTAAAACTCAATTCCAAGTGGCGACTCATTAAATTAAATTAAATTAATTCCTATTCAAATAATGTCGCTTAAATTATAAAAAAAAATCCTTTCTTTCCTATCCCGATAAATAGGAGGTGTGACACTAGATATAAGAAAAATTCGTTTACAAGATTGACCATATAGATGGGTCGTGGAAAAGGGTTGCAAAAGCAAGAAGAAAAAAGAAAGGGATTTTTTCCTATCAATGCTACCTATAAAACTTATTTACCCTTCGGAATCAAGTTTAAACTTAATTACATGGTCATATATAATTTATCAATTATATAAAAATTAGTAAATTCTGAAAAATTCTCACAATACTTACCTAGACAAACCCTAATCTTTCTAAAGGTTTTCCTCTTTCTCTCTTTGAAATCAACCATCTTTCTACACCGATACTACAAAGTTTTTTCTTCTAAAGCTCATAATTTTCTCTAACGATGGCGAAGAAAAAGATTAATTTTTCATCGATTTGAATTTTGTCATGGTTGGAGTTTAGAGCTTTTCTAGGCATTTCCTTTTCTTTGGTGTTCCGATGACGGGCTAGAAGTAGATATATATTAATTATTTGACTGGATTATTCGAATTAAAATTATCAATCAATAAATTTTGAGGTTGTTTGACTCTCCACCATTAACAACTATTAAAAAACTTTGACACTTTGAATTCAAATTTGAATTTTCTAAAAATATTTTTTCTTTGAATTTGGTGTTGTTGCAAATGATTGGGAATAGTATAAGAAGTTTATATCTCAAATTTTTAGAGTATTTGGTGAAGATTAGATTTTATTTGGCTGGATTTTCAGATTGAAATTCGAAGAAGAAGCAAAAGAACACACCATCTAAAAAATATATGCAAAATAAATACAAAAGATAACAACAACAACAACAATAATATACCCGGTAGTATCCCACTATGGGAAAAATAAATACAAAAGATATTTTGTATAAAATTTGTATGAAAATTATATTTAAATTATATGATGTTGAAATTGTATTTAACTGGGTAAGAATGATGCATGAAATTTATAAATAAGTTGTGTCACGACCCAAATTCCATCATAGGTCGTGATGGTTCCCGACACCGTTGCCAGGCAAACCAATCCTAATTTATCTAATGAGTTCTTATTAATTTACCAAAACAACTCCAGCATTTTTCTTAACAGTTAAGTTTTTAAAACAATCAATAAGTTCGTAATATTATGTGATGATCCGACCCGTCGTCTTATGAGTTACCACCCCATTTCTCCCATAATATGCTTTTCATTGTTTTAATATTAGTATTTGAGGTGATCGGGTAGAATTGGATTGGTTTTAGATGGAAATGAGGTACTTAACCTATTAAAGAGAAGCTTGTTTTGAAAAATTTAACCGAAAGTCGACTATTTAGTTAGGGGATCGGATGTGAATTTTGATGATTTAGTTAGTTTCAGGGGATGAGTTGTGACTTAGGAGCGCGATCAGAATTGAATTTGAAGGTCCGGTGTAGATTTAGGCTTGAATTGGCGAAGTTAACATTTTGGCGAATTTCGGTTGATATGTGAGATTTTGATCCGATTGCCGGAATGAAATTCCGAGAGTTGTTTTAGATTTGTTAGGAGATTTGGGATATGTGTACAAAATTTCAGGCCATTCGAACGTGGTTTGGTTGGATTTTTGATCAAATGCGTATTTTGGAAGTTTTAGAAGAACTTAGGCTTGAATTCGATGTAATTTGATGGTCTTGGAATTGTTTGATGCATTTTGATGATTGGAACAAGTTTGTGTGATGTTTTAAGAGGTGTTGGTATTTTTGGTTGAGGTCTCGGGGGCCTCGGGATGATTTCGGTTGGTTAACGGGAGCTTTTAAAGTTGGAAAATTTCATAATAGACGAAAGTTGTAAATGAGTGTGCACAAGACCTCACTTTGGACGACCATATCTCCTGTTGTGTAAGCATTTGTGTGATGCACAACCTATCAAATTAAAGATCTTTGAGTGTAGTTTCCAACGCAATAAACCGTTCGTCATTTGGAGCTGTATACAGGAAGTTATGACCATTTTACTGGTCAGGTGTCACTCGCGCGAACAGTACGCGAACTTTGCAAAAGTTCTTGCGTTTTTGCTGAGTATTCTGCCTCCGACGCACAAACAATGCGCAAACTATGCGAAAGTTCGCGTGCCTGGAGCGTTTTTAAGTATCTTAAGGACCGGAAATAAGAGAAATGGAGTCATTTTTCAAGCTTAGAGTTCCCTCTAACCCAACTCGACCAAGGCATCCAATTTCACACCTAAGGTGAGTTTTTAAGTGTGTTTTCATGGCAATTTTACTTCTCAATCACTAGTTACAACATGATTTTGATTGGATTTCATAGGATTTCTTCAAAATTTCAAGAACACCCCAAAGTTGTCTTTCAAGATTTGGTCTACAAGAGGTAAACTTACACCTTAGTGTTACATATATAGAGTTATTATGGAATTATGAGTATGAATCATGTATTACAACTTATGGTACAGTGATTGGAGACCATAAATTCCCAATTTAAATACATGAACATGGTAGAGATTTAAAAATGTGTATATTTGATGGAATTTTGTTGGTTTGGGTGTGAATGGTTGATCACACACGTGTTGTTAGGAGTATAAATTGCTAAAGAATGATAGTGAGATGAATTATTGGTTAATGGTGATAGTTAGAGGAACCAATACTATAGTCATGAGGTGTAAATATCCAAGCCTACAAGATGTTTGATAATAGGCCTAAATGGCACAAGTTATGGGATTTATTACTAATATTGGCCCTATTAAATGTTGTATTGTAGATTGAAGTTACATAACTGTATTGGATCATTGTAGTATCATTAAGGGGGGAATTGCAGATATATATGTCTAAAATCCAGTTTTTTAGAAATCGAGCTTCATCGATGTTTGTATGATTTTTGGTCAGATTCCACGCACGAGGAGGCCAATTTGAGGGGCAAAAGCGTCGCGGGCTTGAGATTTCGCCGGTTCGAGGTGAGTAATAGATGTGGATGATGACCTGAGGGTTTGAAACCTCGCTATATCACACTGTGACACTATATTAAGGCGATACACATACTCTACGACGAGTGCAGGATCGTTTTCATGATATCAGTCATATGATGTATACTGTCTAGTAATGAATAGTAAAATTCTGAGATTTTAAACACTAAATCTGTAATTCATAATATTTGGAACTTAAATGATAATTTTGAATGTGCCTGGAGGCTTGCTTGTATGCATAAATATATATATATATATATATATATATATATAGACCGCTGGTTGATCAGGCTGCACGCCGCAACGGATGCTATGAATATATTACGCTTGGCCTGTAGGAGCCCCTCCGGAGTTTGTACATACCCTTAGTGAGCGTTGTCGTTAAATGGATCGGGCTACGCGTCGTAGCGGTCATGTGCATTACATTGCATTCATGCATTGTTAATTACTTGTTCTACCTGTCATTACCTGTTGTTTCATTGATAAAAGTGTAGACTAAATGTTTATAGCTTTGCATTGTGCTATATTTGGGATTTCTTACTGTCAGACATTATACATGCCTATTACCACTGAGTTGAAAGTACTCACTCTACTCCCTGCAACTTGTGTGCAGATTCAGGTACTTCGGGAGCTTAGTTGAGTTAGTTGTTGTTTTCTAGAATTTCCAGGAGTTGTCGAGCTAGTTGTTTGTTGACTGCAGGACCCGATTCCTCACCTATCCCTTTATTATTTCCGTACTTTAGAACATATCTATTTTTGGGGATTCTTGACTTTGTATTATTTAGAGGCTCTAGACTCATGACCCCAGGTCTTTGGGAGTTACAGTTTATGTTAGAGTTTCGTATTGTTTTCATTTGAGTATTTCAACTATTTAAGTATTTAATTAATTGGTTGTGAGCTTCATGCTCCGGTTGAGATAGTGAATGTCGGGATTGCCTAGCATTAGTGTTGGGCGCCATCACGATCGGGTTTGGGGTCGTGACAAGTTGGTATCAGATCCTAGGTTAATAGGCCTCATGAGTCATGAGCCGGTTTAGTAAAGTCTCGTGGAGCGATACGGCGACGCCTGCATTTCTCCACGAGAGGCTGCAGAACCTTTAGGAAAACTTCACTTTCTTGGAACTCTTAATCGTGCGTACTTGATTCAGTTTAAGATGTAACTCTTGAAATTTCTTTCACACATCTGTATGCGCACGTGAGTGCTCAATATTATACGTACCTTGATAGCTTGTGATTCCCCGATCGAGGGGCGAGAGGTAATCATGGTGCGTATGTTGGGCCAGGCTGGAGGACATGAGGATGAATCTTTGCCTATGGCTTGAGCACCGAGGTGCTGATTATGCGAGCACGTGTTTAGAGCTAATATGTTCAGTGTTTTCTTTATTAGCCGGAATGGCAGCTGGATATCCATGTGATGAGTATGTTAGTACTGCGAGGTGTATCTATGTGATTTTGGTAGTAACGAAGAAGTCTGTTGGATAATAGATGAAATGTTAAGTGTTTGATTCCTATTGTGATTTGATATGTAGCCCGAATTATGGGCGCGCGAAGAATATTTTTGTGTCTCCTAATTGGAAATTAAAGTGCAATACATGTGGCGGTATGAGTTCAAACTCGGGAAGGCTAGATTGCTGTGTTATGTGTATGTCGGTAGAAGGTGTGCTGAAATACCAAACTGAGGCGAAGCATGTAGGTTATCCCCTGCGGAGTGTTCGTGAGTGGTATGATCCTTATATGTATGTTAGAAGATCTCATGTGCAAATGAAGGGTATGTATTGAAATCTGAGAATTTGGATCACTTAAGATAGTGGACTCAACTGTAGTAGAGATGAATACAAGATATGTAGAGGATTACGGTACTAGATGATCTGTGTTTTTACAAATACATGAGTTGAGTTTAATATCACTATGATATCGTGACATCATTGGAGTAAATGTATTATGGGCTATTGAGTGTGTCTTGATATATGGCTTCAAGCCAAGTTGGGGAGGTTGCTGTTGATTAGCTGCTTGCACGGTTATGTGCTACGTTGGTTCCGTTTCGAGGTATGCTGGCAGATCAGTTCTGGTTGCGGCAATTGAGCCAAGGATGGCTCAGGTGAAGCAAAATTTTGGCAAAAGTTATATTATGTTCCCTAGGGTATGAGAATCATGGAATGTCAATAGTTGTTGTTGGTAGAGAATGCTTGGTGCATAGAGCATGAAGATGCTCGTTTTTATTGAGATGAGATCGTATCCTGCGGTGTCAGAGTGCCAATGAGGTACAGACGGTTCTGTTAGCTGAGCAGGGTAAATGCAAGTTGAACATAGTGAATGACTCTCAAAAATGGTTCTATTATGTTCGAGGTTCTACATGTAATAATTAGGTGTCTCAAGGTTATTTATATGGTCAGAGGCCATATTTTCATTGGAAAAGTCGAGACTTGTGATACTTTTATGTTAATTATGGGATTCTATGTAGCTGTATCTGGAAGTAATGGTCACGAATTCAAATTCGCAGGAAGTCCGTCAAAGTAAAGTATTCTGGAACATAGTATTTCTGGGAACAGTCGAGAGAGTATTCAGTGGCCCAAGGGTCATAGTTAGTGTGGTTTTATGTTTGAGTCTCGTGTGGTAAACCTGGGTTAAGGCATTGTGGTGCTAATTCAAGGAAGATCAAGTTGATAATGAATCAGAAGGGAAATCAGATAGATGGAATAACTTGATAGTAGACTGAATCGGTATGGTAAAGATATGATTAATTCTTCGTATATGTTCGAGGTAATGAGTTTACACAAGTATGGTGCAGTGAAGCTCTTGAGTTCTGACGGTTTGCTTAGCTTGGTTCAGGTAGAAGAATTCAGTCTTGGCAGTTTAGCTTGTAAAATGGAATTGGGAAAGAGTTTTTGATGAGTCTTATCATGGTTTGGAGACGTATATATTGTCTATGGGCATGCAAAGTATGGGATGCGAAGTGATTTTCTTCTAGATAGGATCAATGGAGAGTTCTTGACTAGTAGGCGCGTAGATGTTTGTGGTTAAGAAAAGGGAGATGGAGTTCTCATGTTATCCTAGTGTGGTATGGTATATGCGATATGTTGTGGAAGATTAGGATTTGCGTGTGTAAGGTTACGATTCAGTTCCTAATGGAAATTCATTAAATTCATAAGCAGCACGGGCAGCTGCAGGATATTTAAGAATTGATCTTCTAATGATTAAGGAAGATAGTATTGCTATGCTAGTGATGGCGGGTGTATATGTCCCTCTAAAAGGTGAAGGTCATGTAAACTGGTAATATTTCAGTGGTATTGTGGCATTTTCTTGTTGGATCGACTGCTGATATTTGAGTTTATTGATGGTACAGGGAGATTTTTTAATATATCTCGTGGAATGAATGTGTACTTGATGTGTGATATGTATTCATACGGCAAAATTTGGGATCAGGTATAATGATTTGTGTGCTATATGGAGTTGGAGACTAGGTGTTCTCAAGTACATACTATGTAGTGGTTTTGGATCGTGTGTATCAGCACCGTTTAGCAGCAATTAGGATTTGGAGGCTAGAGTGGATCTTTATTTGCTGATATGGTAGATTTAGATGTGATGTTTCAGATTGGTTGTCGTAGTGTGGGGTTATTCTAGACTATTGTGCTATGGGCTATTTCGGAAAATGCCACAGGTCGCGTGGCGAGGTGCATTAGATTATATTCTAGTAGAATGGTTTATAGTTCAAGGACCACTGAATGGCTAGAAAGGATTGACGTCCTTGATTAGGCATTTGTGATGGATGTCAACGCAGAGGTCTCTACCATTAATTCAGTTCCGGTATTGGGAGATATTTTTGGATGCATTTCTCATGGTCGGGCATGTCGCCGGGCGAGATTGTGGATTTCGGTATTGATTTAGGGCCAGACGTTGTATCGTACAACTTCGGCAAAAGTTATAGTAGTGGAAGAAACAGTTTCAGGCTTCTTGGTACTGAGTTCGTTGGCAGGCGATATGGCTACGCATTTAGCTTGAGATAGATTGGTTGAACCTGAGTTGTATTGTTGAGGAATATGTTGAGTCTATCGTTATTGAGCTTGTTAGCGAACTGAGGAAAGTTATGAGTTATTTTTTGATGTTGTGAGACATTTTGATTTGTTAGTATGGGCACATGTGGTGCGGTTCTATTGATAATTCATAGAGGAGGTCGAGCAGGAAGAGTAATTGAGTGTTGCTAGGTGTATGGAGCATTGGTTATGGTCTATCAGGTTACATGTTGTGTCTTATCTGTTTCACCGTGGGTGTAATGAATTGTGTTGGTTTCAGACATCAAATGTGCGTGGTTAATGATTTTGAGCATAGAGGCTTGAGGTGCTTCAGGGTAACAGTATTGGGATAGGATCGCGCATTGTAGCAAGGCTACGGGAGTTATGATCTTTTGGGGTAGATTCAGGCATTCTATTTCTATGATGTGAGACGGGGTCTCAGTTTTGTATTGTAATGATATTGATGAGCTTGAGGTACATCTCTTTTATTTGAATCATTGTTGTGATTTGAGTAAGTTCAGACCGTTCATTGTTGGTGCGTGTGTTATGCAAGTTGTGGTTTGGGCCTGTATTGAGGTGTCGTATCATCAGGTTGGGTGTTGGATTCGAGGTTATCGTCTGGGTCATTAATAAATTCGAACATATTTGATTGCAGCTTGTTAGAAGGATAATATCAAGGTTTGGCCCAGAAATCTATCGTGGTATTAGTCAATGGGAAGTGGCTTCTTGAATGATTGATCTGAGAAATGGTTACGGTGTATCGCATATTTTATTTATTGTTGGCAGTACATAAAAGTGGAGGAATAAGGCTTTAGCTAATAAAAAGCTCTTTGTCAGTAATTGGTTGCTGGGGGACAACTGCTGTGAATAGAAGTTATAGTTCTTAGTGTTTGATTTAGGTGGTATATCATATGTTTTCACCTAAGGATGCATGTATGGGTTATTACAGTTGGTTCGGGCTTATTGAGTATAGATGTGAATTTCTGATCTTGTATAAGATTTTGAAAAGTGAAGTGTGGTTCTATGGTTTATGGACCAGGTGATTGCAAAACTTCAGCTATGTTGTGTTAGCGGGCCTATGCTAGATAGGGTGACGTGGTAAAGTTATTCAACTATTGGTGGCCTTCTAGAACAACTCTGGATACACTCGAGGACGAGCATTTTTCTAAGTTGGGGAGGATGTGATGACCCGACCCGTCGTCTTATGAGTTACCACCCCATTTCCCCCACAATATGCTTCTCTATGTTTCAATATCAGTATTTGAGGTGATCGGGTAGAATTAGATTAGTTTTAGATGGAAATGAGGCACTTAACCTCTTAAAGAGAAGCTTGTTTTGAAAAAGTCAACAAAAAGTTGACTATTTAGTTAAAGGGCTCGGATGTGAATTTTAGTGATTTGGTTAGCTTCGGGGGATAATTTGTGACTTATGAGCGCGATTAGAATTGAATTTAGAGGTCCGGTGTAGAATTAGGCTTGAATTGGCAAAGTTAGCATTTTGGTGAATTCCAGTTGATAAATGAGATTTTGATGCAAGGGTCGTAATAGGATTACGAGAGTTGTTGTAGCTTCATTAGGTGATTTGAGATATGTGTACAAACTTTCAGGTCATTCGGACGTGGTTTGGTTCGATTTTTTATCAAATGTGTATTTTGGAAGTTTTAGAAGAACTTAGGCTTGAATTCGATGTAATTTGATGATCTTGGCATTGTTTGATGCATTTTGATGATTGGATCAAGTTTGTATGATGTTTTAGGAGGTGTTGGTATTTTTGGTTGAGGTCTCGGGGGTCTCGGGGTGATTTCGGTTGGTTAACGGGAGCTTTTAAAGTTGGAAACCTTCATAATAGACGAAAGTTATAAATGAGTGTGCACAAGACCTCACTTTGTATGACCAAATCTCCCCGTATATAAGGAGCTGGGTGATGCACAACCTATCAAATTAAATCTCTTTGAATCTAGTTTCCAACACAACAAACCATTCGTTATTTGGAGGTGTATAAAGTAAGTTATGACCATTTATTGGTCAGGTGTCACTCGCGCGAATAGTGCACGAACTTTGCGAAAGTTCGCACGTTTTGGCTGAGTATTCTGCCTCCGACGCGTGAACTATGCGAAAGTTCACGTGCATGGAGCATTTTTAAGTACCTTAAGGACCGGAAATAAGAGAAATTGAGTCATTTCTCAAGCTTAGGGTTCCCTTTACACCCCAATTCGACCAAGGCATCCAATTTCACACCTAAGATGAGTTTTTAAGTGTGTTCATGGTGATTTCACTTCTCAATCATTAGTTACAACATGATTTTGATTGGATTTCATAGGATTTCTTCAAAATCTCAAGAACACCCCAAAGTTGTCTTTCAAGATTTGGTCTTCAAGAGGTAAACATACACCTTAGACTTACATATATGGAGTTATTATGGAATTATGAGTATGAATCATGCATTACAACTTATGGTATAGTGATTGGAGACCATAAATTCCCAATTTAAATACATGAACATGGTAGGGATTTAAATGTGTATATTTGATGGAATTTTGTTGGTTTGGGTGTGAATGGTTGATCACACACGTGATGTTAGGAGTATAAATTGCTAAAGAATGATAATGAGATGAATTGTTGGTTAATGGTGATAGTTGAAGGAACCAATACTATAGTCATGAGGTGTAAATATCTAAGCCTATAAGATGTTTGATAATAGGCCTAAATGGCACAAGTTATGGGATTTATTACTAATATTGGCCCTATTGATTGTTTTATTGTAGATTGAAGTTACATAACTGTATTGGATCATTGTAGTATCATTAAGGAGTGAATTTAAGATATATATGGCTAAAACCCCGTCTTTTAGAAATCGAGCTTCATCGATGTTTGTATGATTTTTTGTCAGATTTGACGCACGAGGATGCTAATTTGAGGGGCAAAGGCGTCGCGGGCTTGATATTTTGTTGGTTCGAGGTGAGTAATAGATGTGGATGATGACCTGAAGATTGAAACCCCGGTATATCATTCTGTGACGCTATATTGAGGTGAGACACGTACTCTACGATGAGTGCGGTGTCGTTTGTGATCGGGGACTACGACTTAGTCTGCCTGAGTGATGTTGTACTATGTTATTGGTTAGAAATTGGTTGATAAACATCTTACTTAGATTGTTATGATCGTATTTGGGCTGAATGCTAATTATTCGGATCCCTTAGGAATTATTATCACTGTTTCCATGAAATTAGCACATTTTCATGATATCAGTCCTGAGATGAATGCTGTATAGTAATGAATAGTAAAATTTTGAGATTTTAAACACTATATCTTTTATTCCTAATAATTGAAACTTAAATGATAATTTTGACTATCCCTGGAGGCTTGCATATATAGACTGATGGTGGATCGGGCTGCACGCCACAGCTGATGCTATGAATATATAGCACTTGGGCTGTAGGAGCCCCTCCGGAGTCTGTACACACCCCCAGTAAGCATTGTCGATGTTAAATGGATCGGGTTGCGTGCCGTAGCGGTCATGTGCATTGTATTGCATTCATGCATTGTTAATGACTTATTCCACCTATCATTACATGTTGCTTTTTCATTAATAAATGTGTAGACTAATTGGTTATAGCTTTGCATTGTGCTATATTTGGGATTTCTTACTATCAGACATTATACATGCCTATTACCACTAAGTTGGAAGTACTCACTCTACTCCCTGCACCTTGTGTGCAGATTCAGGTACTTTGAAAACTTAGTTGAGCTAGTTGCTGTTTTCCATAATTTCCAGGAGTTGTCGAGGTAGCTGCTTGTCGTCCGCAGGACCCGAGTCCTCACCTATCCCTTTATTATTTCCGTACTTTAGAATATATCTATTTGTGAGGATTCTTGACTTTATATTATTTAAAGGCTCTAGACTCATGACCCCAAGTCTTTGGGAGTTACAGTTTATGCTAGAGTTTCGTATTGTTTTCATTTGAGTATTTCAACTTTGAGTATTGATATTTGATTTAAGTATTTAATTAATTGGTTGTGAGCTTCATGCTCGGGTTGAGAGAGTGAATGGTGGGGCTTGCCTAGCATTAGTTTTGGGCGCCATCACAATCGGGTTTGGGGTCGTGAGATAATATAATTATATCCCAAAATAATGGTCTACTGTGTGTGTCGAAAACTAGTGTCACAAGTACTAGGACAACTAGTGGAATGTACAAAAGATTATCACTATCCTATTGCCTGAAACATAATAGATAGTACATAATAACAACAAAAGAAGGGAAACTCTGGTATGTTGTTGAACGGCTCAGAAGGGGCAGCTCACTCTGAGATCTCGACCAGGAATCAGGAACATGCGCCAGATGGGAACTAGATGCACCTGCCTCAGATCGTGTACAGTTAAGTACAGAAGCATAGTATAAGTACATACATAACATGTAGTCAATAAATATCCAGTCTAACCTCGAAGAAGTAGTGACGAGGGATCGGCTTGACGCTTACTTAGGTTAATATCAATAATATAAAAAGTTTATACTAAGCATGGATTGCATGTATATATGACATTCTCATAACAAGGAGTATATATATATATATATATATATATATATATACCGAATTCAATCATATCATATAGTAACTTACATTTCAAGGCATTTAAACAGAGTAAATCATGGGTGACTTCCACATAAATAACATGCACACATTATGACGAAGTCGTACATGTCGCTCCAACATAATAATAACTGCGCACTGCCAAAGGGTTGAATGGTGCGAAACACAGATGCATCTATTTCTACCAAGGCGATCGACCCGATCTACAAATAGCAATTATTATCAAGAAGGCACACAAATGCGCTTTTCTAGTCAAATAAATTCATACTAGTTCTCAAGTAAGTGCGTACATTTGTTTATATTTATTTACAATCCCTAACATGTCCTAAGTGATCTCACTAGCAAGAACGTAAGCATTTGCAAGTATGGCATGATACAGGTCCTAAACTACCCGGACAATTAGCATAATAGTAGCTACGCAAGGACTCTCGTCCCCATGTACGCACGTAGCCCCCAGACAATTACATACATTTATTTAATTCACCTAGTTGTTTATTTCCCTCTTACGAGGTTAGAAAGGAGACTCACCTTGCTCCAAAGCTTACTTCCAATTTCAAGAACGTGCTCATACCCTCAATTCAGAGCCGAACAATCCAAAACTAATCAAACGGGGTAAGAACTAGTCAATACAAGCTCAAGAGTTCATATTCCAACTATTGAAGTAATTTTCCAACTTTAAATACAAGTTTCCTAAAATCCATCCCTAGGCCTACATGCCCGGATTCCGGAAATTCTCGAGGGAAGTTGTTACCCATAATCTAAGGATCAAGAATATATGATTTTTACTTCATTCCTTAACAAATTTTGTGGTAAAATCTTATTTTTATCAAAACCCTAGGTTTTACTCTAAACCCATAATTTTCACTAATTTACAAGGTGTAATCTACCCATAAGCTATGTATCAAACTCACATTGTGTTGAAATAACTTATCTCACAATCCTAGGCCAAAATTCCCTCTTTGGAAGCTCCCAAATTGCCCAAGGATTTAATAAAATGTGTCAAAAATGACACATTTCCCGTATTAAATGAAGGCGTTGCCTTCTGCGATTACCGCACCTGCGGTTAGAGGACCACATCTGCGGTCTCGCTTCAGTGAGGGAAGGTCCGCTACTATGGAATTGGATCGAGCTGGCTGGGACCTCTTCTACAATCTGGGGGGCCACTTTTGTGGTTCCGCTTCTGTAAAAGAGGAGTCGCATCAGCGGTTCCTCGGCTCCTCCCCCTGGCCCAACTATGAAGGGTAGACCACTTCTGCGCTTTCGCACCTGCGGCTGTCTAATTGCAAGTACAGTTATGACAGCAACCTGAAGCTTCAGCTCCTTCCAAAATTTCCTATCTCAACTCGAGCCTCGTCCGATTAACGCTCGGGGCCCTCAGGCCCCGCCAACATACCGACAAGTTTAAAATTATAAAACAGACTTGCTTGAACCCTTAGAATGCCCGAAACAACGCTAACTCTAAGAATCACCCCTAAAATCAATTGAATCAAACTTATGAACTTCAAGTTATTCAATTGACATCCCATGCGATGAAACACATTTATACTACTTGAATTGACACCAAAATTTGCGTGCAAGTCTTAAATGACAATACAGAATTATTCATGATCTCAAAATTCCATTCGGACCTCGATAACACAAAAACCTGCTCCAAACCAAATATTTAAGAACTTCAAAATCCTTAAGGAATCAACTTCCACTATTAAGCGCCAAAATGCTACCGGGTCATCTAGAAGAGAGCCGAACATATGCCCAAGTCCGAAATTATCATACTAACCCATTGGAACCTTCAAATCATGATTCTGAGGTCGTTTACTCAAAATGTTGACCGAAGTCAAACTTGGCCTTTCAAGCCAATCTTAAAAAATCAAGTGTTCCGATTTCAACCCAAACTCTTTCAAATCCTGAACCAACTATCCCCGCGAGTCATAAATTAGTAAAGTCAAGCATGAAAAATCTTATTTAGGGGAACGGGGTTCTAGAAAGGAAAATGACCAGTCGGGTCATTACATTCTCTATCTCTTAAACAAATATTTGTCCTCGAACGGGTTTAGATTTATACCTGAAGTGCTAAAAAAGCGTGGATATCTGCTCCACATGTCCTCCTCGGACTCCAGGACGCCTCCTCGACTGGTTGGCCCCTCCATTGGACCTTTATCGCAGAAATCCTTTTGGATCTCAATTGGGGATCATGTCTATCAATAATGGCAACTGACTCCTACTCGTAACCTGAGCTCTCAATATAGCTGAATAGTACTGAAGTCTAACACATGAGACAAATCGGTGTGATACCTGCGAAGCATAGACACTTGAAAAACTAGATGAACTCCCGATAAGTTGGGGTGTAAAAAAACCTCATAGGAAACCTCCCCAACTCACCTCAACACCTCAAATGGTCCAATAAACCTGGGATTTAACTTGCCCTTCTTCTCGAATCTCATAATACCCTTCATCAGCAAGAATTTCAAGAGAATCTTCTTGTCGATCATGAATGATACATCCCACGCCTTCTGATCTGCATAACTCTTCTGTCTGGACGGAGTTGTGCGAAGTCTCTCCTGAATCAACTTTACCTTTTCCAAGGCATCTTTCACCAAATATGTACCATACAACTTAGCCTCACCGGGCTTAAACAACCCGATAGGAGAACGATATCATCGACCGTATAAAGCCTCGAAGGGATCCATCTCGATGCTGGACTAATAACTATTGTTTTAAGCAAGCTCAGCCAAAGGAAAGAACTGGTCCCATTGTCCTCCAAAGTCAATCACACATGCCCTGAGCATGTCCTCTAGAATCTAAACTGCCTGCTCCGACTGCCCATCAATCTACGGGTGAAATGTTGTGTTGAGCTCTATATGGGTTCCTAACTCACTCTGAATGGCTCTCCAAAAATGGGAAGTTTCTGAGGGCCTCTATATGATATGATGGAAACAGGTACACCGTGCAACCGAACTATCTCCCAAATGTAGATTTGAGCCAACCTCTCTAAACTATAAGTAGTCACAACCGGAATAAAGTGTGCCGACTTGGTCAACCTATCGATAATGACCCAAACTGCATCAAACTTCTGCAATGTCTGTGGTAACCTAATTACGAAGTCCATAGTAATGCGCTCCCACTTCCACTCAGGTATCGGCATCTATTGAAGTAGGCCATCCGGCCTCTAGTTTTTATACTTAACCTGCTAGCAATTCAAACACCTAGCCACATACTCAACTATGTCTTTCTTTATCCGCCGCCACCAATAACGTTACCTTAGGTCATGCTACATTTTCGTAGTGAATGGAATACCGTGAACTATGTGCCTCATCTATGATCTTTTTCCTCAAGCCATCGACATTAAGAACACATAAGTGGCCTTGGAGCCACAAAACACCATCCTCTCCAATACAAACCTCCTTGGCACTACCCTGAGAACTGCCCAATGTGGATCAGCGAACTGCCGAGCCGTGATCTGCCCCAATAATGAAGACTGAGCAACAACACATGCAAGGACTCGGCTAGGCTATGAAATGTCCAACCTCACAAGTCTATTAGACAAGGACTGAATGTTCAAAGCTAGTGGTCTCTCTTCTATTGAAATGCATTCCAAGCTACCCATACTATCTGCTTTCCTACTCAAGGCATCCGCGACCACATTTGCCTTGACGGATGATAAAAGAATGATAATGTCATAATCCTTTAGTAACTCAAGCCATCTACCCCGCCTCAAATTGAGATCCCTCTGCTTAAACAAATGTTGTAAGCTGTGATGATCAGTATAAACCTCACATGATACCCCATACAAATAATTCCTCTGTATCTTAAGAGCATGCACAATCGCTGCTAACTCTAGGTCGTGCACGAGGTAATTCTTCTCATGAATCTTTAGCTGATGTGAAGCATATACAATAACTCGCCCCTTCTGCATCAATGCACATCCTAAACCAATGCGTGAAGCGTCGTAATAAACCATATACATCCTTGATCGGAAGGCAACACTAGAACCGGTGCAGTAGTTAAAGCTATCTTAAGCTTCTTAAAGCTCGCCTCACAATCATTGGACCAACGGAAAAGGGCAACATTCTGGGTCAATCTAGTCAGAGACGCTGCAATGGATGAGAAGCTCTGCACGAAGTAACGATAATAACATACTAACCCCAAGATTCTCCTCATCTCAGTCACTGAGGTGTGACGTGGCCAACTCTGAATTGCCTCAATATTCTTGGGATCCACCTTAATACTCTCTCCTAACATGATATGCCCCATGAATTCTTCTGACTCTAGCCAAAACTCACACTTCAAGAACTTAGCATGTAGTTTCTACTCTCGCAAGGTCTGACACACTACTCTCAAATGCTGCTCGTGCTCCCCCCAAGCTACGTGCGTATATCAGGATGTCGTCAATGAAGACGATAACAAAGGAATCAATATAAGGCCTGAAAACCATGTTCATCAAGTCATAAACGCTGCTGGACAATAGTAGAGCCAAATGACATCACCAGAAACTTATAATGGCCATATCTAGTATGGAAATCAATCTTTTGAACATCTGAGTCCCGAATCTTCAGTTGATGTTACCCTGATCTCAAGTCGATCTTAGAGAACACTCTAGCACCCTGCAACTGGTCAAACAAATCATCAATGCACAGCAACATGTACTTGTTCTTGATGGTGGCCTTGTTCAACTAGCGCTAATCAATACACATCTACATAGTCACATCCTTCTTCTTTATAAACAACACTGGTGCACCCCAAGGTGACACCCTGATCCTTCACTTGATTGTTATGTACTCAAATTTGGATTTGATCTCTTAGAGTGATATTATTTCTATTTTGGCCGCAAAGTTGAAATATATAATTAGAAGAGTATTTATGTATTGTTTTTTCAATTTATACATGCATACATTGACTATTTCGTCAAATATCTAGCAACTAAAAGTGATCTTATAAGCTTAGAGAATGGCTGGAAAAACTTATAAATAAAAGGTGCTCATAAGCTAAAAGTGGTTTTTATATATAACGTATGAGAATTAAAGGAATAAAAAATAGAATAAAGGATTAAAAAGAAGAAAACAACATAATCTATATTATATTAAAAATATGAAGACTTTTAGCAAAATGTCATTCGTTTTTTTACCCTTTCAAACTAGTTTTCAAGTTGGACAAAATAGTAATTTAAGTTGTCTTCCTAAATTGTAGCAAATGTCATTTAATTATTTTTTTAATATTTAAGAATAATCACTTAATTACATTCCAACCACTTAGAACTTTGATCTAAAAAACTAGGGTTATTTAATTGGAGGCCTCATATAAACTCTATTTAGATAGAGGGTATTGAATTCCAAGCACTTCACTAGTACTTTTTTATATTTGGTTTACGAGCATTTTTTTTGTTATATTTAGGTTTAGTAGTCCTTTTTGCCTTTTATTGGTTTAGGAGTCCTTATTTTTTTCTTCCTCCCCCCCCCCCCCCCAAATTTTGGAGTACTTTTTTTTTAAATAATAAAATAGTCATTCAATTATTATTTTTTATTTAGAATTTTAATATCAACTAATTTTTTCATATTAAATTATGATTGGGAGTAAGAACAAATATCTAGCAATTACAAACATAGTAATCTCAAAAGTTCACCATTTTTTAAAAAAAACAAGTATTAAGCTTAACTAAGAAAATATTTTAATCTTAAGAATATAAAAGGTGTTGGTAAGATTAATAACATTAATGGTTGTATAACATAAAAATTGAAAAGTGATATTGCATAGCGAATTTTTTATTACTCTTAATTAAGAATTTTTATTGGATAAACATTATTATTACAGTTAAATATTTAATAATTTGGGATGAGCTAATATTACTATTTGAATAAACTTAAAAAAAATTATCTTTAACGAAGAGCAAATAATTAAGCTCTTAAATTAATTAGCCGAAAAAGTCTTTAATTTAACTAATTTATGAAAAATCTAAATTATTCTTTTTGAAATTCAACATATAATTCGATTATAATATAGAATTATTAAGAGTCAAATTTTCATAAAAATACACACTTCAAGCAATACAGATGAAATGTTAGAAGACAAAATTTATTCTAAGTGAATTATCATTAATTATTTTCTTTCTTTTAGTATTCATTTAAACAAATAACGACTCCCTATAAAACGTTATTTATTGAAAAGTATTAACTTAGTAGACACTTTAAAATTTAGCATTCCATAACTCGATTTGCATGTCTTCTTGTACATTTTACACATATTTTATTGATTACTCCCTCCGATTCAAAATAAATAATTTTTTGGTCTTTTTCTTATGGTCCAAAATAAGTAATTTTTTCAGATTTCAAAAATGAATTAATTATTTTTTTCTATTTTGTTCTTGGGGTATATAATGCTGGAAATATGTGTTAGGAGTATTTATGCGAGATAATAAAATTTAATATGGTCAATTCCATTGATAATTAATGCTAAAAAGTGAATTTTTTAATCTGTGTGAAAACATCCAAAAAATTACTTTTTTGGACGAAAGAATACCATTGTCACGACCCGGATTCCCTTCCTTCGGGAGTCGTGATGGCGCCTACTAATGAAAGCTAGGCAAGCCAACTTCTTACTTACATTTCAATTCATTACAACCCTCGTATAAAAATCATTTAGAGATAATACTATTAATACAGTGGAATAATAATTTAGCGGAAGACTTAATAACTTTTACTAAATACGATGCATAAAAATTCAAACATAATACACTACTCAAGAACTGGTATCACAATACTTAACTTCTAAGAATAATACACATAATTGTCTGAATGAATATAAACAGTTTATCTTGAATACATGAGATAACAGACTGAAAAGTAAAGATAGAGGAGACAACAGGTCCTACGGACGCCTGCAAGGCTACCTCGAAGTCTCGGTGGTCGGAATATCAACAATCGTACTACTGCCGTTGCTGCTGTCTGTAACCTGTATCTGCGCAAAAAGAGCGTAGAGTGTAGTATCAGCACAACCGACCCCATGTGTTGGTAAGTGCATTGCCCATCCTAGCGAAGTAGTGACAAGGCTAGGACCAGACACACATATAAACCTGTACAGTTAAAAATATATATACAATAAAATAGTAAGAAACAACATATAATATTTACGGAGAGAAAATATACTCTGGAATAAAATAAATATATATATATATATATATATATATATATATATATATATATATATATATATATATATATATATATATATATATATATATATATATATATATATATATATATATATATATATATATATATATATATATTAATAGAAATAAAATAAAGGTATTTAATTCACTTTCAAACTCTACTCATCCAATTGTAGGAGTACCACCACTCGCTCCCATATTTACTATCAATCTTTCATTTATTTATCAAAACAATACCTAATATGTTACCAACGATCGTGATAAATATCAACAATTATTATCTGTTAGTAGTGCGGCGTGCACCCCCACCCTTCCGATAAGTCACCGACATTTATGGCCAATAACAATACATAATAGGCTACCGGCAACTATGGCCAATGCCAACAATCAATAAATATTGTACTGTGGCGTGCACTCCGACCTCGATATGTCACCGGCGTTATGACAAATAACAATAATCAATACAATATATTACCGACATTAAACTAATCGGTATTAAACCAATAATCTTTAATTTCAATAATATTTATATTACCGGTGTAAAACCAATAATTCTGTAATTCGATAATATTTATATTACCGGTATAATACCAATAAATAATAATTAATCAACAATATATGTATATTACTGGTGTGAAACCTATAATCTTTAATCAATAATTTATATATATTACCGGTGTAAAACCAATAATAATTCCTTTCATATAATCGCATAAGATTAATAGGAATTTAATCCATTTAAGACCCACGGTCATGCTTGACCCCAACGTATAGATACTCGTCACCATGCCTATACGTCGGACTTCGCACATAACAATTAGCACATAAACTCAACTCTTATTCCCTCAAACTAGGATAGATCAAACAGTTACCTCGAAAGTCTATGGCCAATTCAATCCTTAGCAATGCCCTTTCCTTTCGAATTCGGCTCCAATTCAATCGTATCTATAAACAATTGATTTAATATTATCAATACTACTTAACAAACTAATTCGAATGGCTAAATATAATTCTTACAACATTCTGCCCGGAATAGTGAAAATCGACTCCGGGCCCACATGGTCGAAACATGAGGTTCAGACCAAAATAAATTCACCCATCCTTCCACGAGTTCAAATATATAATTTATTTTAAAATCGGACCTCTGATTAATGTCAAAATCCCAATTTTTATGAAAACCTAAGTGTCACACCTCCCTTTTTACTACCCCAACATGCGTAAGGTGTAAAAATACACTTGTAGGGTATACCCCGACGCTCAATTACCCGAGACGGATAAAATAACGTAAGGGAAGGAGTTTTTCCAATTTAAGGACAATCGGTTCGGGATTTTATTAGAGATTAATCGGAGTCGCCACTTGGGAATGACAATGGTGTCCCAAGTCACCGGTTAATCCCGAATCCGAGGAATTTTGACTCTTAAAATGTCTGCGAAGCAGAGGTCCGGATAAGGAACTCTGTTAACCCGGGAGAAGGTGTTAGGCATTCCCGGATTCCGTGGTTTTAGCACGGTCGCTCCACTGTCGTTCTTGACTTTTGTTAGACTCAGTTATAGATTTTAACAACATAATGTGCTTTTACGTTAAATATTATTTTTAGGAATTTGCGGTATCGCGAAAACACGCCTCGAGTCATACCGCAACCAGTACGCCTATGACTTTTGGTGTATTTCAGCTTTACCGAGATTTGGATTTGAGTCGCACCAAGTGCACACTCGTTCATAGGAAGGTATATTAAAATCGTGCCCTAAAGTAATGTCTATCGGCTTTTAAATCTTTTGGGAGAAGCTATGGAATTGGCCATTAGCTTTCCCGGGTCTATTTGTATTATATCATTACTAAATGGGGGCCCCGGTGTTATTCGGGCGAGGCTCGTCCCAATTTTATTAGAGGATTCGATACTTGTGTTTAACTACGTTTTCTACACTTGTTCTTTCCTTAATCGTATTACTAGCACTAGAATAATCCCAGGCCCGTGTAGTTTGTTGTTTAATTGGGCCTGGTCTTCTTTTCATTTATACATTTGAACTGTTTGGGTACTCGAAGCCCAGGCTTTTCGACTCCTTCTTGCTGGCTTTGTCAACTTGATATAGCGATTCGGGCCCAATATACACTAGGCTTAAACTAAATAGCAATTACAGTGATTGAATTAAAAGACCAGAGACACACATTTGAAACAAAAGGCATTTTATTTATTCAGTAAAAGAGATCAATACATCAATTCATCAAATATCAATTACAAATCAATTACTGGTTTTCATATATTAGGACTAATATGCTGCTTCTTATTATACTAGTGTTTGAGGTCAATACTGAATCTGAGAAGGTGATTTACAGGAAAACTTGAAGAATTACTAACCTAATTAACTGTGAATCTGGACTAATTAATTGACTATATTCATCATTACATTTCTAGCTAAACATTTTAACACTATAAACATGGTTCGAATTAAATTGCTTCAATATTCAGTTACCTCTTTCTATAGCCTGCTTTTATTTCTGATCCTCGAATTTAGACTAACTATATTCACAATGATTATACAATCTGATTGTTTCATGGTTCGACCTTAAATATCTACAGGTGAATGACTCAAAGACTCATGCATAGTTATACTACTGATTCCATTATGACACGTTTTATTATCAGGTTATTAGACCTAATCATGAATGGATCACTGCTTGACCTAACGTTTACTGTCTATGCTTAAGGGACGACGAATACGTGATTGTGATTGATGAAGCTACTGTGAGTGAGTGATTACCAGTTCTGAAACCATTATTAGTTAACTCATGTTTTAATGTTATTACCTAATTAACTAAGTGAAGTACTAAATCATACTACTACTATACTACCACTACTGCTAGCTATTACATTGTTTCTTGTTTCTATTTTTCAGTTATACATATATACTACAAACTGAAAAGAACAACAATGAAACTATACTACTCGGCTACGCAATCAAAATCTAAAGCTCCATTTTATTCAGCAACTTGGCATTACATCTTTAATGATAAGAATGGTATACCTGGATCAAAAGAGAAGAAGACCAATGAGTCTAGGGGTAAAAGCAAGTAGCAGGTACAGCAAAGATCAGCAGCAATGCAACAGTGAAATGAAGGAAAGCACAGCAACAGCAACACAGCAACAGCAATATCAGAGAAAACCCAAGTAGATAACCCAGAGAAATCCGATAGAAAACCCAGAAAATCCTACTGTTGTGTTGCTATGTTTTTCCTAGTATTGCTTCTCAATAATTAGCCTATTATAAGTATGAATTTCAGATTGCTCAATGTTGGAACCCAGATATTTCTTATATTACTCTCAGAATTGGAACCCCAAATATTAACTCAGATTGCTCTCTCCCATGGAATCCCCTTTTCAGCCCCATTCTTAGAGGTATTTATAGCTATTTTTTAGGGCTGAATACTTGGGGAGGAAGTATGGGATTAATCCCACTTCCCCCCTCCTAAAATTATCAATTCTACACTTTAGTCCATATTTCAGTTACCAGAAACCCTTCCAGCATGTGCTGGAAGGTTCTAAAGATTCCCTTTTATGGGTTTTTACCAATGTGACCCTAATGGTTTGAGATTTTTACAGATTTCCTATTTTTAGGAGACCATTATACCCCTAAACCTCTGCAAAATTGCAGAAATCAGGAGCATAAGTGTCCCTATTACCCTCCTAAGTTCTAACTATTTACCATTTTACCTTTTTAATACCCAATTGTGCCCTTAAGGGCACTGCTGATTTACTAGCCTACCTAGGTTAGATTTCAGCCTGTTTTAAACCTATTTAACTAATAGCCAGCCCTGGCCTTAGTATTTAAGGGCTGGCCAGTTTTATTTTTAAGAACTATTTCAATTTTAGCCACTTTTAAACTAATTCCAGTCAATTAAGACCAATTATTCCTAATTAAAGCTAATTACAGGCATAGCCTGTTTTATTGTTATGTTTAAGCTATTTAAGAACTAGCCAGTCTCAAGTTGAGACTTGGCTTGGGCTATCAAAGCCATATACTGAACAGCTGGGCCCAAAACCTTTACAGGTTTGGCCACTTTGTTGTTCAGGGCTCAATATAGAGCCTGGGCTAGTCTGCATTTGCAGACATAGCCCCTTTGCACAACCAGCCACTGTTTAACAGTGAATTGTGTGTTAGGGCTTATAGAATTGGTCAACCCTTTGCAAGGTTGACCATTCTTAGGCCAATTATTTAACTAACAGCCTATTTTGTTCATTTTCAGCTAATTCCTAACTAATTAATGAGACCTAGCAGCTATAGCCAATTCACCTAAGCATGAAAGCATTAACAGTGTTCAACTAACATGGAACTATTGCAGTTTTAGCCATTTCAAAATGTAATTGCACCCATAACCATATGAAACCTAACAGTGTTTACCAACTAATTAAAATTCAGAAAAGGGATTTGATAATGTTGAATCTCAACTAATCAGTTCACATTGCTCAGGTTCATATAGCAAAGATATCAATTAATCATTGAACAGAACTAATTAGAAACAACTTATGTTAAATGACTCACTGAAAGACTCTAACATACTCAAGATTCATGGGCATATGGACACTAAATTCTCACAAAACAGTCCAGAAGAAAGATTAAGCATGGCTTACAAGAATCAGAGGACCTATGGTATCACTTAGAAACACTTTACCTACCCATTTTCAATGCAAGTCATGACAGACAAGATGAAGGATGTAGAACAGAAGGGCATAGAGAAGATAAAAATACATGTGAATGACCATTGAGGATGTTATTAGGGTAAAAGCCCTTAAGTAGACATGAGAATCAAACTGTTTACTCAAGAATCTAACTAAGAAGAGAGAACAATAGAAAACATGACAAGCTGAATAGAACAAGCTTCACTTGAGAGTTAAACAACTAAGCTAAAGCATGAAACAAGAATGAAGAACAATCATGACATTGTAAACCCACCAGATTAAGAGACAATATACACAGAAGATAGATAGGTATTTTAACTCACAGGAACAGAACACAACGAATCAAGATGAGCATGGGAATAAACAAGATGGAGAATATTAACACTAACATGCTCAGAAGCAGAATAATAAGAAAAGATAGGCATAATGAAACAAAAAGGATAAACAAGCAACAGAGCAATCACCAAGTATAAACCCTAAGCTATCAGCTAGACAAAAGAGAGAAAAACAGAAGAGGTACTATAAACCAATCATAAGAAACATTCTTAAAGATGAGAATCAAATAGCTAAACTAGCATGCAGAACAAATACGCAAAGAAACAGAAGAAAAGATATTGAAAGCTAACAGAATGAGTAACCCTAATAGGGATAGCAGATGAAGAAAAACAAGGATATCAAGATTACATACTTAAAACAGAGAAACCAACAAGGATAACTCTAATTCATGCGACCAACTAAGCTAGACCTAACAGAACAAATTAAAAGCATGAAGCAAGCAAGAAATAACAAAAAGAAAATATAAGCTAAACACAGAGAGGGATAGGGACTTAGCTTGCGGGGCCGGTCCCCCGAGCTTCCTATTCTTTTCTTTTCCTCACTCTTTTCACTCTCTAATTCCCTAGCCTTTTTTCTTTCTTGTTTTCTTTTTCTTTATTCGTTCATGTCTCTCTATTCTTTTCCAGAACTCTTTTCTTCCAATTTTTCTCTGATTTTCATTCAGGCCTAAAGACGAGGCCTTTTTGGATTTCGGCTTGAAGAGGGGTGTTTGGGTGAGGGTAAAGAACGATTCCTGATTGGGGTTGAATTTGGGGTCGCCGGAGTTAGGGTTCCGACGACCCTTTTTGGGATATTCGAAACGTTCCAGACTTATTCGAGGGTAGTGGTTAACATGGTTGGATAGATCATGAAGAGACGGTTCGAATGGCATTAGTTTGAGGTGGATTTCCATACTTTGGTGGTCACCGGTGTAACTCCGGTGACCGGGATTTATGAAGAAGAGGTGTTTTTCTGGGTTCTTGGGTGTGCTATGAATGAAGAGGAACATAGAAGAAGAGGGGAGGGATGAAGAGAAGCCGGCGACCACCGTGGGAGTGGTGGCCGCCATGGCCGGCTAGGGCTTCTGTGAAGATGTTGATGAAGATGAAGAAGGGAAAGGGGAGGCGGCTGTCTCTTAGGGTTTGGATTTTGGCAAAATGAGACAGCCGCTTCAGACAAGGCCCTTTTATAGGCCACATATCCGATGAAATCTCGGCCGTTCGTTTGATCAAGATCGACGGTCTTAGAGAGGCGTTACTTAAACGCCGTCGTTTGATTGTTTATGAGACTAAAGTCTCTAGCCGTTGGATCAAATCACACAGACGGCTCAGATCAAGTCTCCCATTTTAATTAACTAAATAACTCGGCCAATTATTTAAGGCCGTTGGATTAAAGCGATGGATGGCTGAGATTGAATCTCACATTAGTAGATCCGGCCTGACCTTTGGGCTGAGGGACTGGGCCAATGGTTTGGACCACAATTGGCCCAAATTCATTTACACAGCATATATATTTTTTTGTATTTTCTGATTTTAATGATTTTTATGCATTTTCTTTTATACTTTTTTTTCTTCTTTTCTTTTATGAAAAATTATAAATCCTAATTTACTACCTACTCTAATTTCCTAGTATTTTTGGTAATTTTCTGCTATTTTTTCCTAATTTCTACTACTTAAGCTATTTTACTAATTTTCTAATTAACTAAACTAACAAATTAATTATTACTATTTTTTGATTTTTTCTAATTTCTTACTTATTCAAACACACAAAAATATAACTAATTTCAAGCAAAGCAAGTAATTGCACTCAAAAACATATTTATTTTAATTTTGGAATTATTTGCCTGGTGCAAAAATTATGTGCTCACAGCTGCCCCTCTTTGCTCGGGAACACGAAGAGTTTCAGTGCAAAGACAAGTGAGCAGTAATGAGAGATTTTTGCACATTGGCACATTCCGTGAAAGCATTTTGAAAACCTTTTGACCGCACCCTGCTTTAGAGGTTGCCTACATATCCTGGGCTAAACAGGAATCAGGTCAGTGTAGTTCGGGAAGGTCTGGCAATTTTAGAAACTGCCAGACTCACTGTTGCATTGACACTGTTGAGACCTGCTGACTTACTCCTTATTACACCGGGGGGGGAAAATGTAAAATGAAGAAGCTATTCTAAGCTATGATCCTACAATTACAATTGTTCCTAATCTATCTTTTGCTCTTCTTCCCTTTCCGGTGATGCAGAATCTTCCTTTTTTGTTGATTTTCTTTGATGCTGACTCTCTTTTTTGTTGATTTTCTTGTTTTTCTTGTTGACTCTCTTTTTTGTTGATTTTCTTGATTTTCTTGTTGACTCTCTTTTTTGTTGATTTTCTTGTTTTCTTGATGACTCTCTTTTTGTTGATTTTCTTGCTTTTCTTGACCTCGAACTGAACCTGCTTAAAACAAAACAACAAACTACCTCTTCTTTTTTTTTTCTTTTTCTGCCCCAGTGTGGGCTTTTTAACTGTATAAACCATGATATGCAAAAATATTCCCGTATTAGAAGGTGGGCGCCTAACGGAAATTAAACGTGCAATGCGATGCAGAAAATATTCCCGTATTTGAAGGTGGGCGCCTAACAGAATTTAAACGTGCAATGCGAATGCAGAAAATATTCCCGTATTAGAAGGTGGGCACCTAACAGAATTGAAACGTGTAATGCGAATGCAGAAAATATATTCCCGTATTTGAAGGTGGGCGCCTAACGGAATTTAAACGTGCAATGCGATGCGGAAAAATATTCCCGTATTAGAAGGTGAATACCTAACAGAATTTAAACGTGCAATGCGATGCAGAAAATATTCCCGTATTAGAAGGTGGGCGCCTAACGGAATTTAAACGTGCAATGTGATGCAGAAAAGTATTCCCTCAGCCTGAGGACTGGGAAGTGGATTTTAAAAGATGTTACCTTCCTCTTTTTGGTATTTGAAGGTGGGCGCCTAACAGAATTGAAACGTGCAATGCGATGCAGAAAATATTCCCGTATTTGAAGGTGGGCGCCTAACAGAATTGAAACGTGCAATGCGATGCAGAAAATATTCCCGTATTTGAAGGTGGGCGCCTAACAGAAATTTAAACGTGCAATGCGAATGCAGAAAATATTCCCGTATTTGAAGGTGGGCGCCTAATAGAAACTAAACGTGCAATGCGAATGCAGAAAATATTCCCGTATTTGCAGGTGGGCGCCTAACAGAATTTAAACGTGCAATGCAAAATGCAGAAAAGTATTCCCGTATTTGAAGGTGGGCGCCTAACGAAATTAAACGTGCAATGCGATGCAGAAAAGTATTCCCGTATTTGAAGGTGGGCGGCTAACAGAAATTAAACGTGCAATGCGATACAGAAAATATTCCCGCAGCCTGAGGACTGGGGAGTGGATTTTCAAGGATGCTACCTTCCTCTTTTTGGTATTTTCTTTTAACAGAAATTAAACGTGCAATGCGAATGCAGAAAATATTCCCGTATTTGAAGGTGGGCGCCTAACGGAATTGAAACGTGCAATGCGAATGCAGAAAATATTCCCGTATTTGAAGGTGGGCGCCTAACGGAATTGAAACGTGCAATGCGAATGCAGAAAAATATTCCCGTATTAGAAGGTGGGCGCCTAACAGAATTTAAACGTGCAATGCGATGCAGAAAATATTCCCGTATTTGAAGGTGGGCGCCTAACGGAATTTAAACGTGCAATGCGAATGCAGAAAATATTCCCGTATTTGAAGGTGGGCGCCTAACAGAAATTAAACATGCAATGCGATGCAGAAAAGTATTCCCTCGGCCTGAGGACTGGGGAGTGGCTTTTAAAAGATGTTACCTTCCTCTTTTTGGTATTTTCTTTTTACCAACTTATCTCTTGCCCGTGAATTTCTCCACTTATTCGGCAGACTTTCTCTTTTTGGTATTTTAAATTTTCCACATTGGTCACATTCACTTTAAAGTGATTAGTGACAATTTGTTCCTGCATGAAACAAAATTTATTAGATATAAACTGCCGGCAACTGGCATCCGCCGTCCCCACTTCTTATTGCTTCCTTTGTTTTTGCTTTCTCATGTTGCATGCTTTCGACTTCTTGTCCCTTGCAGACTCTTTTGTATTTTTCTCATTTCTCCATTTTTGTTTTGTTTTCTTTTTCTTTGGCCATGTTTGCCAAGCTTCTTTATTCTCCTCCCCAATCTTCTATCCTTTCGGATCCAGTGTTGTTTCAACTTCCATTATCGGGAGCTGGTTGTTAGCTCTCAAAAGGGTAAACAATGAAATGCAGAAAAAATGAAAGAAAGGTAAGGGTATTTTGGAGAGATGACGGAACTTATCTGGGTATTTGTTGGCTGATTCCGCCGACCATGCCATGTATTTAAACTCCGACCCAGTTCGTTCCAATCATTATTCTGACTCCGAATTGCCTTTGACCCAAACCGATGCTCTTTTTCGTTGCTTTTCTCCTTTCTGATGATCGCCCTACGGTGCCTCGAAAGGTTTTCACCAATAAGACTCTCTCATTTATTCTCTCAACCTCACGATCATCTCACAGCGCCGGCTAAGGTTTTCGCTGATGAGACTCTCTCATTTTATTTCTCTCAATCTCACAATCGCCTCACGGTGCCGGTTACGGTTTTCACCGATGAGACTCTCTCATTTTTTCATTTTTCTTTTTTTTCATTTTTTCTTTTTGTATTTGGTTTTCTGTACCACAGGTATTATCCGATGCTTCGCTCCTCCTTCGTTGTATTCGTTGTCATTTCAGAATCGATCAGAAGGTCTTTCTTTGGACTGTAACGTGGCTTTTGGACGGGTTAAAAAGGAAAGATATAAAGGCTCAAAATTTCAACGAGGGTTAAAAATATTTACAACTCTCGGAATTATTAAAACATAACTTCTGCCCCAGTTTCAATATGTGGGGAATTTTTGGATTTTTCTTTATTGTGATTGAACCTCAGAGAGGCTGCCTACGTACCCTTTCGGGATCAAGTCAGACGTAGTTCATCCAACTTCAAAAGTTAGATGGATTTCTTTTTGACTTTTTCCCGATTTTTGTCTTTTTCTTTTTTTTTTCATTTTTTCATTTTTCATTTTTTGTCGTTTTTCCATCATTTTATTTTTCATTCTGGCAATTTCGATCTTATTATACTAGAGCAGTTCCGAGAGATGGATATGAAAGAATTCATTCATTAAGGCTCAAAGGGGTTAACAATGGATAAAGTGTTTGGATAGAGAATAAAATGCCTTCGTCATTTCAATTCCAAAATCACAACAAAATACAAAACATACAATTGAAAAGGAATCATACATAGTATCTTTTGACCGCATCTGAATTGATAGCAGTCTCTACGCACTTTCCTTCAACATCAGTTAAGTATAATGCTCCATTGGACAACACCCGTGATACCACGAACGGTCCCTGCCAATTCGGTGCAAACTTGCCTTTTGCCTCTGCCCAATGTGGTAAGATACGCCTCAATACCAGTTGTCCAACTTCAAACTTTCGAGGTCGTACCTTCTTATTATATGCTCTGGCCATTCTCCGCTGATACAACTGTCCATGGCAGACCGCGGCCAATCTCTTCTCATCAATCAAATTCAACTGTTCTAACCGGGCCTTTACCCATTCATCGTCATCTATCTCGGATTCGGCTATAATTCGCAATGACGGTATTTCTATTTCTGCGGGTATAACGGCCTCTGTTCCATACACCAGGGTATAAGGTGTGGTTCCGATAGAAGTACGTACCGTCGTGCGGTAACCCATGAGAGCAAAGGGTAACTTTTCATGCCACTGCCTGGATCCCTCCACCATTTTCCGAAGAATCTTCTTGATGTTCTTGTTTGCCGCCTCTACTGCACCATTTGCCTTCGGCCTGTAAGGTGTGGAATTACGGTGCGTGATCTTAAACCTTTCACAAACTTCTGCCATGAGATGACTGTTTAAATTGGCTCCATTGTCTGTGATAATCACTTTGGGGATTCCAAATCGGCATATGATATTCTCGTGCACAAAATCCACCACCGCTTTCTTCGTCACCGCCTTGAATGTCTTAGCTTCGACCCACTTGGTGAAATAATCAATTGCAACTAGAATGAACCTGTGTCCATTAGAAGCGGCTGGATCTATTGGGCCGATGACATCCATGCCCCAAGCAACAAAGGGCCAAGGTGCCGACATTGTGTGCAACTCATAAGGCGGAGAGTGGATCAGATCCCCATGTACCTGGCATTGATGGCATTTCTTTACATACCTGATACAATCACGCTCCATCGTGAGCCAGTAATACCCAGCTCTCAAAATCTTCTTTGCTAAAACATATCCGCTCATGTGGGGTCCGCATACTCCGGTATGTACTTCAATCATGATTTCATCTGCTTGTTGTGCATCCACACATCTCAATAAACCCAGATCTGGTGTTCTTTTGTATACCACTCCTCCACCGAAGAAAAATCCATTGGCTAGACGCCTGATGGCTCTCTTCTGGTCTCCGGTGGCCTGCTCCGGGTATTTGCCAACTTTCAAGTATTCTCTAATATCATGATACCACGGCTCTCCATCCGACTCTTCTTCCACAGCGAAGCAATAAGCATTCTGATCTCGGACTTGGATCTGGAGCGGATCTATGTATGTCTTGTCCGGATGATGCAACATAGAGGACAATGTGGCCAAAGCATCCGCAATCTCATTGTGCATTCTTGGGATATGCTTGAATTCTATAGACTGGAATCTTTGAGACAACTCGTGCAAACAATACCGATATAGTATCAATTTCAAATCTCGTGTCTCCCATTCCCCATGAATTTGGTGTACCAAGAGATCCGAGTCACCCATGACCAAAATCTCTTGAATACCCATGTCAATCGCCATCCTTAATCCCAAGATGCACGCCTTATATTCGGCCATATTGTTGGTACAGAAAAATCGAAGCTGAGCTGTGACGGGATAGTGTTGACCCGTACTTGAAATGAGTACCGCTCCGATACCAACGCCCCTGCTGTTGACGGCTCCATCAAAGTACATTTTCCATCCTGGCCTTTCCTCTTGCTCCATCTCCTCGACAAGCATTGCCTCTTCATCCGGAAAGTATGTTTTCAGTGGTTCATATTCATCATCCACCGGATTCTCGGCTAAGTGGTCCGTAATAGCTTGTGCCTTCATGGCCGTACGAGTTACATAGACAATGTCGAATTCTGTGAGCAGAATCTGCCATTTGGCCAGTCTTCCCGTAGGCATAGGCTTCTGAAATATATACTTGAGAGGATCCAATCGTGATATCAAGTACGTAGTGTATGCTGACAAATAATGCTTTAGCTTCTGAGCCACCCAAATCAATGCACAACAAGTTCTCTCCAGTTGGGTATACTTCACCTCGTAGGATGTAAACTTTTTGCTGAGGTAGTAGATGGCTTGTTCTTTCTTGCTTGTCTCATCATGTTGACCCAATACACAACCGAAAGAGTTATCTAGCACCGTCAAATACAAAATCAAAGGTCGCCCTGGTTCTGGAGGAACTAACACCAGAGGATTGGCCAAATATTCTTTGATCTTGTCAAAGGCTTCCTGACACTCGTCGGTCCACTTCACTGCTGCATCTTTCTTTAACAACTTGAAGATCGGCTCGCATATTGATGTCAATTGAGCAATGAACCGACTAATGTAATTCAACCTTCCTAATAAGCTCATGACCTCCTTCTTGTTCTTCGGCGGAGGTAGACTTTGAATAGCCTTGATCTTTGATGGATCCAGTTCAATACCTCGCCGGCTCACAATAAACCCCGGTAGTTTCCCTGAAGGTACTCCAAAAGCACACTTCGCCGGATTGAGTTTTAGATTGTACCTCCGGAGTCTTTGGAAAAACTTCCTCAAATCTTTCACATGATCGGGTTGTTTTCTGGACTTTATGATGACATCGTCCACATATACCTCAATTTCTCTATGCATCATATCATGAAACATAGTGGTCATTGCCCTCATGTAAGTTGCCCCGGCATTCTTCAATCCAAACGGCATTACTCCGTAACAGTACGTTCCCCAAGGTGTAATGAAGGCAGTTTTCTCAGCATCTTCTTCGTCCATCAGGATCTGGTGATAGCCTGCATAACAATCCACAAACGAACCGATTTCATGCTTGGCGCAATTGTCGATCAATATGTGGATGTTTGGCAATGGGAAGTCATCCTTTGGACTGGCTTTGTTGAGGTCTCTATAGTCTACACACACTCTGGTTTTGCCATCTTTCTTTGGGACCGGCACAACATTTGCCAACCAGGTAGGGTATTTGGTAACTCTTATGACCTTTGCCTCAAACTGCTTATTCACCTCTTCCTTTATCTTCACGCTAATGTCCGTTTTGAATTTCCTCAGCTTTTGTTTCACTGGCCGGCATTCCGAGTAGATAGGCAACTTGTGTACCACCAGATCCGTGCTAAGCCCGGGCATGTCATCATAGGACCAGGCAAAGATGTCCTTAAATTCATGTAACAACCTTATCAATTCATCCCTGAGGGGGGCCTCCAAATGTACACTAATCTTTGTTTCTCGGACATCATCTTCGCTCCCCAAATTTACAGATTCCGTATCACTCGGATTCGGTTTGGGTTTTTCCTCGTATTGTTTCATGTCCTTACTTATTTCCTCCAGGGCTTCCTCATCCTCACATTCTATTTCACTATCTTCCTCGATTTCTTGTATAATAGCGTGATTGTCAGAACTGGGTCTAGAATCCTTCACGCATGACATGGCATTGGAATCAACACATGCAAAACTGTACAAAAGAAAAATAAAGAAAAATAAGGCAAAAGTGAAGAAAATGGAAAAACTGCATTTCATTAATAAAAGAAACGAACAATGTTCGGGATACATGGCGATTTTTTTTCATGAGGAGAACGGGGAAACTATAAAATAACAACTTTCGGGAAAACAATGATGAAATTTTGAGCTAACTACCAAGACTCCTTCCTGATAAGGAAAGGAGTAGCTTCCCAATTGTTCAATGTGACTCTGGGCCCCACAAATTGCACGTCCATGTTGCTCGTGCCTTCCCCTGCTTCAATCGTATTCACCTCCCAAAACAATTTCTTAAAACCAAGCATTTCTTCATCAAGTTGGGTCTCAATGCACTTTGCTGTAGCAGATGGTTGATATTTTGTACCAGGCCTGATAAAGATGTCGGATAATTTTGGTATGGGTTTGGGAAAGGTCCGGTTTCTCTTGGCTTTAGAGGCTCTTTGGATATCGGCAAAGGTGGGTTTGAACCCTAAGCCGAATGTACCTTTATTCTCCGGAAGCTGAACTGGTTGAGTGACTCCCTGCAGTGTTTTGCCTAATCCCCTCCCCGGTGCAAATCCGTTTCTCAGCATTTCTCTGGCCACCATTACAGCAGTTGGTGCCAACGTCGGGGTTGATAACTTTTCTCCTTCAAGCAACCCTATTCACCTCAACAGCATCCGTCACTTGGTAGACCCAAGGACCCCGATCCCCATCAGTACCGTCAAAAGGTGCTACCACATTACAAGCATTTTCCTCTCCGTGTACAACAATCTCTTGCTGCTCCCATTCAAACTTGACCATCTGGTGTAGAGAAGATGGTACCGCTTTGGCCGCATGAATCCGGGGTCGACCTAACAGCAAGTTATATGATACGGCAATATCGAGCACCTGGAACTCCATCGTAAAATCAACGGGACCGATGGTCACTTCCAAAATAATATCTCCCAACGTGTTCTTACCTCCGCCGTCAAATCCTCTCACATTGATACTGTTTCTCCGGATTCTGTCCGGGCTAATGTTCAGCTTCCCTAAAGTTGACAGCGGGCAGATGTTCGCGCTCGATCCATTGTCAATCAATACCCTGGTCACGACCGACTCTTCACTCTTTACCGTGAGGTACAATGCTTTATTGTGTTCAGTTCCTTCCACCGGCAGCTCCTTATCAGAGAAGGTGATTCTATTAGACTCGAAAATTTTGCTGGTAATTTTCTCCAAATGACACACTGAAATCTTCTCCGGAACATGAGCCTCATTTAGAATCTTCATAAGAGCCTTCCGGTGCTCTTCCGAATGTATCAACAAAGATAACAAAGAAATTTGGGCCGGGGTCTTTCTTAACTGCTCAACCACCGAGTACTCTTGTGACTTCATTTTCTTAAGAAATTCTTCTGCTTCCTCCTCCGACACTGGCTTCTTCAGTTGACTTTCTTTTACCGTTTTCATCTTTCTCAGTTCCTCTGGAGCAAAACACCTTCCGGATCGGGTAAGTCCATGCATTTCATTAATTTCACCAGAAATCTCTTTTCCCTTGTAAACTACTGTCACCTTGTTATAGTTCCAAGGCACAGTCTTTGTATTCACCACCGGCATTTGCACTACTGGTTTTATGATTACTGGCTCTGCACTTGCTCCTTTCACGATTACGATCGTCTTTGCACCTGGAACTACCACCTTTAAACCTCCCATCACTACTGGCTTTGGTTTCTCAACAATTACTTCCTCTTTCACGATTTCTTTCTCTAACTTGTCACTCGACTTTATCATCATGACGGCCTGAGACGGTTTTTGATTGCCATCACCCTGCACCAGTTCTATCATATTCGTTTCGTGGTGATTCGGCAATGGATTCTGGGTAATGTTTGGGGCCTCGGGAGCCTGCACTTCAATTCTTCTCTCATCGATAAGATCTTGAATGGCATTTTTTAATTGCCAACACTTCTCAGTATCGTGGCCCAATGTTCCCGAACAGTATTCACATCTGACGGAAGAATCAAGATTTTTCGGGGGTGGGTTTGGATTTTTTGGTGCGATTGGTCTCAACATCCCCAATTCTTTCAACCTGTGGAAAAGATTGGTATATGATTCTCCGAGGGGAGTGAATGTCTTTCTTGCTTTGTTTCTCCAATCAGCGTCCGGCCTGGGTCTATTCTGGTTTCGGTAAGGTTTAGGGGTTGGGTATGTGTTCTGGGTGTGATACACATTGTGTGGAGCTTGAGCTCTCCACACGTGGGGCGGTGGTGGTGGGTAAGCTTGGGTTTGAGGGTGATGGTAATGTGGTACAGTTGGTGGGTATGGTGGTGGTGGTGGGTTATATGGGCTAGGTGTGTTGTAGGGGTTTGGCGGGTAAGACGGTGGTGGTGGATTATATGAAGTTGCTGGGCTTGGCGGGTGTTGGCGGTAGGGTCTTGGTGGGTTGTAATGTGGGTTGCGACTCCATGGCCTACTTTCAACGGTTGCTACTTCCTCTTTCTTCTTCTTTCCCATCACTCCTCCGTTTCCACTCTGTATAGCTTGATTGGTGGCTTTGATAGCCGAAAAACTCATAATTTTGTTTGTCTTCAAACCTTCTTCTACAAAACTTCCCATTTTCACAACTTCGTTGAAACTCTTTCCAATTGCTGATACTAGATGGCCGTAGTATTTTGGATCCAAAGCTTGCAGAAAACAATCCACCATCTCTCCTTCTTTCATTGGCGGATCCACTCTAGCGGCCTGTTCCCTCCATCTAAAACCGTATTCTCTAAAGCTCTCTCCTGGCTTTTTCTCCATCTTGGTAAGGGATAACCTGTCGGGTATGATCTCCAAATTGTACTGAAAGTGACTAGCGAAAGCTTGCGCTAAGTCATCCCAAACGAACCATCTTGTATGGTCTTGTCGGGTATACCATTCCAGCGCTGATCCACTTAAACTTTGGCTGAAATACGCCATCAACAATTCATCTCTACCTCCCGCGCCTCTCATCTTGCTACAATATCCTCTTAGATGAGCTACCGGATCCCCGTGTCCGTTGTACATGTCGAACTTGGGCAACTTAAATCCTGCAGGAAGCTGCACCTCGGGGAACAAACACAGGTCTTTGTAGGCTACACTTACTTGCCCTCCCAGCCCTTGCATATTGCGGAAAGCATTCTCAAGACTCTTCACTTTCCGAGCCATCTCTTCCTGCCCGGCACTTGCTTCTATCATGGGAGCGTGAGACTCGTGTTGTCTGAAAGTAGGCTCCGGGGGGTAGTAGTGAGGATCCTGGATATGGAATATCGGTTCACTAGAAGATTTGTGGATAACAGCGGGCGGAGGTGCCACATATACAGGAGCGACTTGTGGTATAGGAGGTGGTGCTTGCTTGGTTGGAGGTGGTGGCATTTGGGAGGTGGAAGCATAGTAGTGAGGATAGTCGGGGTAGGTGGAGGACGAGTTCATTGTTGGTGGCTCAGGGTTAGGATTGGCTGGAGGGACATATGCAGGGTTGGCAAGGTAGGCTGGTAGTGGTTGACCTCTTGACCAAGCCTGGTACATTTTAGCCATCTGTTGTCTTAACTTGTACATTTCTTCTTTCATCCCTGCCACATCCACGATCTCTTCTTCGTGAGCAGGGTCTACAATGGTTGCCTCGATCTCCTGGGGATACAGCCTTTGTCATCTTTTTGGATCTGGTGTTGTATGGGTGGGTAGCCAGTATGCCAGTTGCCTAGAAAATCTGGACTCACAAACATCAACACTTGTTAGTTGTTAGCGCATGAATAAGATGTAACGACTTTAAAAACAAACACATTCGCTCGAGTCGTTATGCATCATCCCGGCCGCTGCTCACTTTAATCATCTTTTTCTTTTTCCGCTCTTTAGTTTTCTTTCTTTCTTTTTTTCTTTTTTGCTTTTTCTCTTTTCTTGCTTTTTCTCTTTTTTTTTCTTTTCTTGCTTTTTCTTTTCTCTCTTTTTCCTTGCCGTTTTCATAATCACGCTCCTATTTATTTGCCTAGCGGATATAAAGGAAATGACATAAAGCAAAAGAATTGGTAACAACACTTTGTTTTCTCATTGATAATTCAAAACCTTGATTACAAAGTGATGTTTTAAAAAGAAAAATAAAAAGATGATGCATGACCTAAGAATACATTAATGCACCTAGTGCCCGCGAGGCATCGTTCGGCCTTGCCGCGGGCCTATATGCTAAACCCCTTTGAAGCCTATCCAGGGTCGGCCATGACTTGTTGTACAAAAAACTTCACTGCAGAAACAAAAGTCCTCCGAGACATGTCTTCACAAAGCTGAGTCTTTCGGGTGATGTATTGGGCGATACGAACAATCTTTTCTCTGATGACCCCTTTTTCTTGCAATAGACGGCTTATTTGCTGAGTGCGAGCATCCAAGGTGTGTTGGTTGTCCTTTTGCACTTGTTGCAGCTTCAATTCTAATCTCGCCATAGTCGTGTAGCAGTGCTCTCTTTCTTCTTCAAGATCTTTGATGATCTTGTTACTTTTGACTGTGGCTGAGATCATTTTCTTTCTAAGCTGAGCTATTTCAACATCGTGCTTGTCATGTAGCTGCCGGACCAACTTGGCTCTTTCCTCGGCGTCTTTGCATTTGCTTCCGAGCCTTGACTAACTCTTTTTCAGCTACGTCCAAATCAAAGCTATAGTCATTTACTTTCCGCCGGAGAACCTCAATTAACTTTTCATCTCGGGCTGAACGTACTGGGGTCTCGGATGCAATTTTCATTTGAGTTATTTGAGCCTTCAACATATCATTTTCTTTTTTCAGCTGTTTCTTTTCCACTTCATCGGATGCTGCTTGTAAGCCGCTTTCGAAATGAAGATTTCTCAGTTTATCTTCCAACAGACTGATTTTGGCCTTATATTCTTTCTCCTTGGCCGCCCATTTCAGATTTTCCTCGGATTGTTCTATCAGGTCTTGTAAGTGAGGTCTCTTTGAAAGACGTTCGTGTTCAACCCCTCGTCGGTACCATGTGGAGTACCCAGGTGATATCTCCCCCTTTGCTCTATTCGGCACACAAGTATCAATCTTCAAATTCTGGCACTCGTTCTAGATTTGCCGGATTTTTGCTTCCGGGAATTGCCCGTCCGGACCAATCTCCACAGCTTGCACACTGAGATCCCCATCTCTCGGAATAATCTGACACCGACCCAACTGTCGCAGGGCTCTGTAGGGTGCATAGGGTTGTATACTCTTTAAACCCATGATCAAAAACGGCGATCCCTCCGTTGGCATGTATATCACCTCGTCAAGAGGTAACCAGTCATACGTCCAATCAATTTGACCGTCGGTTAGTGATCGAAGATACACAATCCAACCTTGGACTCCCTCTGGCAACTTTACTTCTTTTGTCCTCGCATTGAACTCTTCCAAACATGTACGTTCGGTCGAACCATAGCTTGAGAATGAAGGGTGGTGGCACAGATGCTCGATTATCCAAATTTGCAAGATCAAGTTACACCCTTCGAAGAAAGTAGCCCCCGCTTTGCACGCAATCAGAGCACGATAGATATCCGCAACAATCATCGGGGCCAGAGTACAGTTTTCTTGTACTATCAGTGTGGTAGCTACCCCGGCGACTTTTATATTGATATGTCCATCTTTCCTCGGGAATACAACAACTCCAAGAAATGCCACCAAAAATGCGAACCTCCGGTGTTCTTCCCATTTCGCCCGGTTGGACTTGCAACATAGCTTGTTGGTAAGATCATTGAAACCCCCAACGTGTCCAAACCTATTGTAGATGAAGCTTAAAGAACAAAACCCGTTGGCCAGATCTTCATTATGAACATTCCGGGCAATTTTCAAAGAGTCGAGGAAGCGATGTACCGTCACCGTCCTCGGAGATACCGGGTATTTTCCTTTCAGCGGAACCTCGGTCTTCCCAATGTAAAAGGCAATCTCCTCCAAAGTTGGGGTAAGTTCAAAATCCGGGAAATGAAATACGTTGTGTGCCGAATCCCAAAACGTGACCAACGCTCTAACCACATCACCTCGAGGAACTATTTCGAGTAACCCCGTAAGGCCTTTCAAGTACCTTTTGACCCAGTCTTGACCATCGGATCCCATGTCCTACCACCATAATCTCAGCTCCAAAGGGATTTTATTTAGGAAAAATTGTTCATTCATCATCGTGCTCGTCCTGCACATTTATTAAGGTGATTTTATTTAGAAAAGGAAAAATCTTTTTCAATGCAAGTTTTTAATTTTTGAATGAAAGAAAAGGAAAATAATTTTCGAAGTGGCCATTTTTGCAAAAACAGCCTTCCGTCGTCCTTTCGGAACATTCGGCCATTTCCAAAAATAGCAATCACCTCGATTATTTGAAAAGAAAATCTTTTTTGGTCTTTTTTTTTCTAAAAGTGTGGTTGGACCCGTTTAAGGGTTGCCTACGTATCCCACCTAATGGCGAGAATCAAACCTGCGTAGTTCGGTCAGATTAATTGACCAATTATTTCAAAAAATGTTCCACCTATTTTTTCAAATTTTCCATGTACCTATTTTCTATAAATCATTATTTTCCTCTCTCTCTTTTTTTTTCAACAATTTTTCCAATCTCGGGATTTTCGCCGGTCCGCATAACGATCAAGGACAATAAAATCCAACACATAGCATGCTCGGTCTTTTCAATACCGGGTCACCTGTCCTAGACGGACCCAACCCCTGTGTTGAGTCCCCTAAGTCAAATATGATGCAAATAATCGTCCTAGACCTATGTTCAAAATCTTACGGTTTCATAGATTGCTAGACCGTGTACCCGAGCGGACAACTCGAATCGAGGAGGGGGCTACGTACCGGTGACCCGCGGAGTCAATCGGCTTTGTAACTTATCCGGCCTCTATTTTTCTTAATTTAGGGTGACTTTAACAGAAAGGGGAGTCTCAACCAGTAAGCACATCCCCGGGGGAGAAGAGAGAAGGGTTTTCGGCACAATTTTATATACAGTCCACATAATATCAAAAGCGATAAAGCACATAGCATGTTGTTCAAATCACATAATGAAGTCAAACAAAACGCGAACGGCAGTTCTAAGGAGCTCGAGTTCTTAAACCCTGAAATCGGAGTTCGGGGTTGGATCCCCAGCAGAGTCGCCAGAGCTGTCACACCTCCCTTTTTACTACCCCAACATGCGTAAGGTGTAAAATTACACTTGTAGGGTATACCCCGACGCTCAATTACCCGAGACGGATAAAATAACGTAAGGGAAGGAGTTTTTCCAATTTAAGGACAATCGGTTCGGGATTTTATTAGAGATTAATCAGAGTCGCCACTTGGGAATGACAATGGTGTCCCAAGTCACCGGTTGATCCCGAATCCGAGGAATTTTGACTCTTTAAAATGTCTGCGAAGCAGAGGACCGGATAAGGAACTCTGTTAACCCGGGAGAAGGTGTTAGGCATTCCCGGATTCCGTGGTTTTAGCACGGTCGCTCCACTGTCGTTCTTGACTTTTGTTAGACTCAGTTATAGATTTTAACAACATAATGTGCTTTTACGTTAAATATTATTTTTAGGAATTTGCGGTATCGCGAAAACACGCCTCGAGTCATACCGCAACCAGTACGCCTATGACTTTTGGTGTATTTCAGCTTTACCGAGATTTGGATTTGAGTCGCACCAAGTGCACACTCGTTCATAGGAAGGTATATTAAAATCGTGCCCTAAAGTAATGTCTATCGGCTTTTAAATCTTTTGGGAGAAGCTATGGAATTGGCTATTAGCTTTCCCGGGTCTATTTGTATTATATCATTACTAAATGGGGGCCCCGGTGTTATTCGGGCGAGGCTCGTCCCAATTTTATTAGAGGATTCGATACTTGTGTTTAACTACGTTTTCTACACTTGTTCTTTCCTTAATCGTATTACTAACACTAGAATAATCCCAGGCCCGTGTAGTTTGTTGTTTAATTGGGCCTGGTCTTCTTTTCATTTATACATTTGAACTGTTTGGGTACTCGAAGCCCAGGCTTTTCGACTCCTTCTTGCTGGCTTTGTCAACTTGATATAGCGATTCGGGCCCAATATACACTAGGCTTAAACTAAATAGCAATTACAGTGATTGAATTAAAAGAACAGAGACACACATTTGAAACAAAAGGCATTTTATTTATTCAGTAAAAGAGATCAATACATCAATTCATCAAATATCAATTACAAATCAATTACTGGTTTTCATATATTAGGACTAATATGCTGCTTCTTATTATACTAGTGTTTGAGGTCAATACTGAATCTGAGAAGGTGATTTACAGGAAAACTTGAAGAATTACTAACCTAATTAACTGTGAATCTGGACTAATTAATTGACTATATTCATCATTACATTTCTAGCTAAACATTTTAACACTATAAACATGGTTCGAATTAAATTGCTTCAATATTCAGTTACCTCTTTCTATAGCCTGCTTTTATTTCTGATCCTCGAATTTAAACTAACTATATTCACAATGATTATACAATCTGATTGTTTCATGGTTCGACCTTAAATATCTACAGGTGAATGACTCAAAGACTCATGCATAGTTATACTACTGATTCCATTATGACACGTTTTATTATCAGGTTATTAGACCTAATCATGAATGGATCACTGCTTGACCTAACGTTTACTGTCTATGCTTAAGGGACGACGAATACGTGATTGTGATTGATGAAGCTACTGTGAGTGAGTGATTACCAGTTCTGAAACCATTATTAGTTAACTCATGTTTTAATGTTATTACCTAATTAACTAAGTGAAGTACTAAATCATACTACTACTATACTACCACTACTGCTAGCTATTACATTGTTTCTTGTTTCTATTTTTCAGTTATACATATATACTACAAACTGAAAAGAACAACAATGAAACTATACTACTCGGCTACGCAGTCAAATCTAAAGCTCCATTTTTATTCAGCAACTTGGCATTACATCTTTAATGATAAGAATGGTATACCTAGATCAAAAGAGAAGAAGACCAATGAGTCTAGGGGTAAAAGCAAGTAGCATGTACAGCAAAGATCAGCAGCAATGCAACAGTGAAGTGAAGGAAAGCACAGCAACAGCAACACAGCAACAGCAATAATGTAACAGAAGAACCCAATCCAAAGAAATCCGATAGAAAACCCAGAAAATCCTACTGTTGTGTTGCTATGTTTTTCCTAGTATTGCTTCTCAATAATTAGCCTATTATAAGTATGAATTTCAGATTGCTCAATGTTGGAACCCAGATATTTCTTATATTACTCTCAGAATTGGAACCCCAAATATTAACTCAGATTGCTCTCTCCCATGGAATCCCCTTTTCAGCCCCATTCTTAGAGGTATTTATAGCTATTTTTTAGGGCTGAATACTTGGGGAGGAAGTATGGGATTAATCCCACTTCCCCCCTCCTAAAATTATCAATTCTACACTTTAGTCCATATTTCAGTTACCAGAAACCCTTCCAGCATGTGCTGGAAGGTTCTAAAGATTCCCTTTTATGGGTTTTTACCAATGTGACCCTAATGGTTTGAGATTTTTACAGATTTCCTATTTTTAGGAGACCATTATACCCCTAAACCTCTGCAAAATTGCAGAAATCAGGAGCATAAGTGTCCCTATTACCCTCCTAAGTTCTAACTATTTACCATTTTACCTTTTTAATACCCAATTGTGCCCTTAAGGGCACTGCTGATTTACTAGCCTACCTAGGTTAGATTTCAGCCTGTTTTAAACCTATTTAACTAATAGCCAGCCCTGGCATTAGTATTTAAGGGCTGGCCAGGTTTTATTTTTAAGAACTATTTCAATTTTAGCCACTTTTAAACTAATTCCAGTCAATTAAGACCAATTATTCCTAATTAAAGCTAATTACATGCATAGCCTGTTTTATTGTTATGTTTAAGCTATTTAAGAACTAGCCAGTCTCAAGTTGAGACTTGGCTTGGGCTATCAAAGCCATATACTGAACAGTTGGGCCCAAAACCTTTACAGGTTTGGCCACTTTGTTGTTCAGGGCTCAATATAGAGCCTGGGCTAGTCTGCATTTGCAGACATAGCCCCTTTGCACAACCAGCCACTGTTTAACAGTGAATTGTGTGTTAGGGCTTATAGAATTGGTCAACCCTTTGCAAGGTTGACCATTCTTAGGCCAATTATTTAACTAACAGCCTATTTTGTTCATTTTCAGCTAATTCCTAACTAATTAATGAGACCTAGCAGCTATAGCCAATTCACCTAAGCATGAAAGCATTAACAGTGTTCAACTAACATGGAACTATTGCAGTTTTAGCCATTTCAAAATGTAATTGCACCCATAACCATATGAAACCTAACAGTGTTTACCAACTAATTAAAATTCAGAAAAGGGATTTGATAATGTTGAATCTCAACTAATCAGTTCACATTGCTCAGGTTCATATAGCAAAGATATCAATTAATCATTGAACAGAACTAATTAGAAACAACTTATGTTAAATGACTCACTGAAAGACTCTAACATACTCAAGATTCATGGGCATATGGACACTAAATTCTCACAAAACAGTCCAGAAGAAAGATTAAGCATGGCTTACAAGAATCAGAGGACCTATGGTATCACTTAGAAACACTTTACCTACCCATTTTCAATGCAAGTCATGACAGACAAGATGAAGGATGTAGAACAGAAGGGCATAGAGAAGATAAAAATACATGTGAATGACCATTGAGGATGTTATTAGGGTAAAAGCCCTTAAGTAGACATGAGAATCAAACTGTTTACTCAAGAATCTAACTAAGAAGAGAGAACAATAGAAAACATGACAAGCTGAATAGAACAAGCTTCACTTGAGAGTTAAACAACTAAGCTAAAGCATGAAACAGGAATGAAGAACAATCATGACATTGTAAACCCACCAGATTAAGAGACAATATACACAGAAGATAGATAGGTATTTTAACTCACAGGAACAGAACACAGCGAATCAAGATGAGCATGGGAATAAACAAGATGGAGAATATTAACACTAACATGCTCAGAAGCAGAATAATAAGAAAAGATAGGCATAATGAAACAAAAAGGATAAACAAGCAACAGAGCAATCACCAAGTATAAACCCTAAGCTATCAGCTAGACAAAAGAGAGAAAAACAGAAGAGGTACTATAAACCAATCATAAGAAACATTCCTAAAGATGAGAATCAAATAGCTAAACTAGCATGCAGAACAAATACGCAAAGAAACAGAAGAAAAGATATTGAAAGCTAACGGAATGAGTAACCCTAATAGGGATAGCAGATGAAGAAAAACAAGGATATCAAGATTACATACTTAAAACAGAGAAACCAACAAGGATAACTCTAATTCATGCGACCAACTAAGCTAGACCTAACAGAACAAATTAAAAGCATGAAGCAAGCAATAAATAACAAAAAGAAAATATAAGCTAAACACAGAGAGGGATAGGGACTTAGCTTGCGGGGCCGGTCCCCCGAGCTTCCTATTCTTTTCTTTTCCTCACTCTTTTCACTCTCTAATTCCCTAGCCTTTTTTCTTTCTTGTTTTCTTTTTCTTTATTCGTTCATGTCTCTCTATTCTTTTCCAGAACTCTTTTCTTCCAATTTTTCTCTGATTTTTCATTCAGGCCTAAAGATGAGGCCTTTTTGGATTTCGGCTTGAAGAGGGGTGTTTGGGTGAGGGTAAAGAACGATTCTTGATTGGGGTTGAATTTGGGGTCACCGGAGTTAGGGTTCCGACGACCCTTTTTGGGATATTCGAAACGTTCCAGACTTATTCGAGGGTAGTGGTTAACATGGTTGGATAGATCATGAAGAGACGGTTCGAATGGCATTAGTTTGAGGTGGATTTCCATACTTTGGTGGTCACCGGTGTAACTCCGGTGACCGGGATTTATGAAGAAGAGGTGTTTTTCTGGGTTCTTGGGTGTGCTATGAATGAAGAGGAACATAGAAGAAGAGGGGAGGGATGAAGAGAAGCCGGCGACCACCGTGGGAGTGGTGGCCGCCATGGCCGGCTAGGGCTTCTGTGAAGATGTTGATGAAGATGAAGAAGGGAAAGGGGAGGCGGCTGTCTCTTAGGGTTTGGATTTTGGCAAAATGAGACAGCCGCTTCAGACAAGGCCCTTTTATAGGCCACATATCCGATGAAATCTCGGCCGTTCGTTTGATCAAGATCGACGGTCTTAGAGAGGCGTTACTTAAACGCCGTCGTTTGATTGTTTATGAGACTAAAGTCTCTAGCCGTTGGATCAAATCACACAGACGGCTCAGATCAAGTCTCCCATTTTAATTAACTAAATAACTCGGCCAATTATTTAAGGCCGTTGGATTAAAGCGATGGATGGCTGAGATTGAATCTCACATTAGTAGATCCGGCCTGACCTTTGGGCTGAGGGACTGGGCCAATGGTTTGGACCACAATTGGCCCAAATTCATTTACACAGCATATATATTTTTTTGTATTTTCTGATTTTAATGATTTTTATGCATTTTCTTTTATACTTTTTTTTCTTCTTTTCTTTTATGAAAAATTATAAATCCTAATTTACTACCTACTCTAATTTCCTAGTATTTTTGGTAATTTTCTGCTATTTTTTCCTAATTTCTACTACTTAAGCTATTTTACTAATTTTCTAATTAACTAAACTAACAAATTAATTACTACTATTTTTTGATTTTTTCTAATTTCTTACTTATTCAAACACACAAAAATATAACTAATTTCAAGCAAAGCAAGTAATTGCACTCAAAAACATATTTATTTTAATTTTGGAATTATTTGCCTGGTGCAAAAATCATGTGCTCACACTAAGTTCTACCCAAAAATCTCATTTTACCCATGAAAAACCTTGAATTTAAGATGAACACATGATAAAAGATGTTAAAGATTGAAGAAATTGAGTAAAAGTTGACTTAAAAATGATTTGGAGAAGAGGGAGTTCGTGAGAAATCGCCAATGGGTGTTTTGGGTTGTGAAAATATGAAAAATAAAGTTCAAATCGTTAAATTCTGGATTTACAAGTCTCTGTGTTCGTATTTGCGAACAAGGGTTCGCAATTGCGAACCTCGACCAAACGTGGGAATTGCGAACAAAACTTCGCATTTGTGATATGTGTTGCCCAGGGAACACTTCGCATTTGCAAACTCTAGGCTAAAAGGGGGGTGTTCGATTTGCGAACCTTTCTTCGTATTTGCGGAGCCTGAGGGAATTGGGCACGCATCGCATTTGCGATGTAATCTTCACATTTGCGAAGCCTGTAGGTGAGGCATGACAGCAACTTCCTAACATGAAAAATTGAACTCGTGGCCTATCTAAAATTCACCCGAGCCCTAGGGGCTCCAAGTCAAATATGTACACTAACTCAAAAATATCATACAAACTTGCTTGTGCGATCAAATCGCCAAAATAACATCAAAATAAACGAATTGGGCCCTTAAAACTCAAGAATCTTTCAATTTTTCATAAACTTTTAAATTTCCAATTTAAGTCCGGAACACGTCAAACGACGTTCGTTTTTAACCAAACTTTACAGGAAGCGCTTAACCAATATTTATGACTTGTACCGGGCATCGGAACCAAAATACAAGCCCGATACTATTACTTTTTAATCAAATTTGAGTTTTATTTTCCTTAAACATTTTCAGAAAACAATTTAACAAAAAAATTCTTTTACCTGGGTTCTAGACCTCGGATTTCGATTCTGGGCATACGCCCGAGTTCCATATTTTTTTTACAGATTTTTTGAGACCGTCAAATTACGGGTCTGGGTTCGTTTACCAAAAATATTGACCAAAGTCAACCATATCAATATTAATATCAAAATTCTTCAATTTTTTACATAATTCATACTCCCTCCGTTTCAATTTATGTGAACCTATTTCCTTTTTAGTCCGTGCCAAAAAGAATGACCCCTTTCCAAATAAGAAAATAATTTACCTATATGCAATGATTTATAGCCACACAAAATAAAGTTGTCTCATTTTACACCACAAGATCAAAAGTCTTCCCTCTTTTCTTAAACTTCGTGCCCAGTCAAATGGGTTCACATAAATTGAAACGGAGGGAGTATATTTTAACATAAAAAATTTTTGGCTTCACGCACGGACTGTGCACGCAAATCTAGGAAACCATAAATGAGGTTTTCAAGGCCTCAAAAGCTCAAAATGACTGAGAATCACAAGTGATGACCCCTTGGGTCATCATATTCTCCACCTCTAAAACAATCGTTCCTCCTCGAACGGACAAAAGAAAGAAGTACCTGAGTCGGGGAATAGATGAAGATAGCGGCTTCGCATGTCAGACTCGGACTCCCAGGTCGATGCCTCAGGAGGCTGACCTCTCCACTGAACTCGTACAGAAGGAAAACTCTTCGACCTCAACTATCGAACCTGTCGGTCTAGAATAGCTACCGGCTCATTCTCATAACTATCGAACCGTCGGTCCAGAGCATGGATACATGAAATCCTGGATGTACAACTGACAAGCTAGGTGGCAAGGAAAGCTTATACGCCACCTATCCCACGCAATTAAGAATCTCGAATGGGCCAATAAACCTAGGGCTGAGTTTTCCCTTCTTTCCAAATCTCATCACACCCTTCATAGGCGACACTCGGAGCAATACTCGCTACCCAACCATGAATGCTATATCTCGAACCTTTCGATCTGCATAGCTCTTTTGCCTGGACTGAGCTGAAGCCTATCTTGAATGATCCTGACCTTATCTAAGGCTTCCCGAACTAGATCCGTACCCAATAACCGAGCTTCTCCCGGTTCAAACCATCCAATAGGAGAACGATACTGCCTACCATACAAGGCTTCATAAGGAGCCATCCGAATTCTCGATTGATAGCTATTATTATAAGCAAACTCCGCCAAAGGAAAGAATTGATCCCATGAACCTCCAAAATCAATAACACACGTTCAAAGCATATCCTCCAATATCTGAATAGTCCTTTCGGACTGACCATCCGTCTAGGGCTGAAAGGTTGTACTTAGCTGGACTTGGGTGCCCAACTCTCGTTTAACAGCCTTCTAGAAATGCAAGGTAAACTGCGTATCTCGATTTGAAATGATAGGGATAGACACACCATGAAGGCGAACAATCTCCCTGATATAAATCCCAGCTAATCCCATCTAATCTCTCGGATAAATAGATAGTGGCAACCAGAATTAAATGAGCTGACTTGGTCAGCCTATCAACAATAACCCAAATACCATCAAACTTCTTCCGAGTCATTGGAAGGCCAGAAACGAAGTCCATATTGATATGCTCCCACTTCTATTCAGGAAGCTCAATTCTCTGAAATAAACCACCAGGTCTCTTATGCTCGTATTTAACTTGTTGACAATTCAAACACCGTGACACATATGCCATATTATCCTTTTTCATTCTACGCCACCAATAATGTTGCCGCAGATCCTGATACATATTTGTTGCGCCTGGATAAATAGAATACCGTGAACTGTTAGCTTCCTCTAGAATCAATTCTTGAAGTCCATCAACATTCGGCACACAAATTCGCCCTTGCAATCTCAAAACTCCATCAGCATCTAAGGTGACTTGCTTGGCACCTCCTCGCTGAACCGTGTCTTTAAGGACACATAAATGAGGGTCATCAAATTGTCGATCGCGGATATGCTACAATAATGAAGAGCGAGCGACTGTGCAAGCTAGCATTCGACTAGGCTCAGAAATATCCAACATCACAAATCGGTTGGCTAAGGACTGAACATCCAAAGCAGGCGGCCTCTGATTGGCTGGAATATAAGAAAGACTGCCCATACTGACTAACTTCCTACTCAAAGCATCGGCCACCATGTTTGCCTTTCCCGGATGAATAAAATGGTGACATCATAATCTTTCAGCAATTCTAGCCACCTTCTCACCTCAAATTCAACTCCTTCTGTTTAAATAGATATTGAATACTCTTATGATCGGTGTATACTTCAAATGACACTCCATACAAATAATGTCTCCAGATCTTTAACGCGTGAACAATCGTCGCTAATTCCAAATCATGAACTGGATAGTTCTTTTCATGAATCTTCAATTGCCTTGAAGCATAGGCAATAACCTTGTCATCCTGCATCAACACTGCACCAAGCCCAATACGGGAATCATCATAATAAACAGTATAAGGTCACGTACCTGTAGGTAAAACCAATACCGGTGTTGTGGTCAAGGTTGTGTTGAGCTTCTAAAAGCTCACCTCACATTCATCTGACCATTCGAACTGAACACCTTTCTGCGTCAATCTGGTTATTTGGGTTGCAATAGACGAAAACCCCTCCACGAATCGCCGATAATAACCTGCTAATCCCAAGAAACTCCGAATCTCTATAGCTGATGTCGGTCTAGGCCAATTCTTGACTGCCCCAATCTTCTTTGGATCAACCTGAATACATGATGTTGTCTTAATATGACCCAGGAATGCAACTCAACTTATCAAAAATTCACACTTTGAAAAATTTGCATATAGTTGGCTATTTTTCAGAGTCTACATAGCCACTCTGAGATGCTGCACATGCTCCCCATGACTGTGGGAGTATATTAATATGTCATCAATGAAGACTATTACAAACAAGTCTAAATAAGGCCAGAACACCGATTCATCAATTTCATAAAAGATGCTGGGGCATTTGTTTTGTTGGCACCATGCAATTGAACCGATTCAATTGTTTACTTATTCACTGAGACTGAGTGAATTTGCAAGCCATGAGCAAGAATTCATAATATCCGTACCGAGTGCGGAATGCTGTCTTAGGGACATCGGATGCCCTAATATTGAGCTGATGATAGCCAGATCTCAAGTCTGTCTTCGAAAAGACCTTGGCACCCTGAAGCTGATCAAATAAATCATCAATTCACGGGAGTGGATATTTATTTGTGATAGTCACCTTGTTCGACTGCCGATAATCAGTGCACATTCTCATCGAACCATCTTTCTTCTTTACAAATAATATCGGTGCACCCCACGATGAAACACTAGGTCTAATGAAACCATTTTCAAGTAAATCATACAACTGCTCCTTCAATTCTTTTAACTCTGTTGGAGCCATGTGATATGGGGGAATAGAAATGGACCGAGTGCCTGGATCCAAATCAATGCAAAAATCAATATCCCTGTTGGGTGGCATACCCGGCAGGTCTGAAGGTAACACTTCAGGAAATTCGCGGACCATGTACATAGAGTCAATAGAAGCAACCTCGGCATGAGAATCATGGACATAGGCTATGTGAGCACGTGATTTTTGCCCTCACAACAATTACTCCCAGAAAATTGTGAAATAAAATAGTCTTGTGTTGTAGTTTGATTTCGTGGATTTTGTGTGATCTTTGTTTGACGTTAGCACTTGTCTTTGTGTATGTGTTTATTGATTAAATTGATCAAAAAATACGTGTTGCGGACATGTAAGAATCGATTGAGCGTTTGTAAGAATTGATTGAGCGTTTGTAAGAATTAATTGACCATAAGGTGTTTAAAATGAAATTTACAAAAATTCACATCCTTGCTCCTTGTCATTAGGTGACTTTATTTAAATATTAATAGTGTGAATATTAATCAACAAGCGTGTAATTTTATTTGTTTAGAATGATTTTTTACTTAAATGTGGCTAGGTGAAGAGAAAGAAGGAAAATGGCTAATTTTGCAAAGCCATTTCAGCCCAAGGAGCTGTTCTATCCGGTCCAATTCAGGGGTCTGTAAGACCAACGGAACGACGTAGCTTAGCGTTGAAGCTATGTCGTTTCAGCATCAATAGATCTCGCACGTGAAACCATCATTTATCCAACGGTTCATATCACTTCGCCGTCACCCGTTTCGAATAACCCGACCCATGCCCGGACGGACCCAATCCCCCACTTAACCAAACGACGCCGTTAGTAACTAAGTAAATGATCCCCGCCGTTGATCTCGTTTGATCAAACGGCCAGGATTAAATCCCAGCACATAATATATAAGCCTAATATCCTACCCAGCCCCCCCCCAAGCCAAACCCACGATCTCCTTCACCGTCTCCCTCTAACCTAGAGACCCCTGTAACGCCGCCATACTCCGCCGCACTCCGCCTACCGGAAATCGCCTCACGGCGGTTCCGGTAGGCCAATGGCTCCCAAATTAACACCCCAGAACCCCCTTCTCCCCCTCTATACGAATCTACAACCCTTTTTCTTCAAATCATCGCCAAATGGTTCGAATATTCATTTGAAGATTCGAGCAAAACCGTAATTTATCCCAATCGAGCCCAAAATTACACCAGCCACTCCCCCAACCTCCCTCTTACCCCTACCGACTTTGGTTAGGCTCGAATCTGGCCTTAACCGGGCGAGCCCCAAAAATGACTATATGAACCCTAAAAATCAAAAACGGGATTTTCAATCAAAATTGGTAAGAGTTTGAGGTCCGATGGACCTTAATCTAGGTGCTCTCAGCCGAGAATACCTCGATTAAGGCCCATATGGCTTCAAAATTCTCAAATACAAGATGGTCCAGAGCTCGGTCGAATTCGATCTATTCTATCATGGTATTTTCTTTCTTTCTTTCTTCTAGCTCTATTTAATTTTGTTATTTGTTTGTTAATTGTGTGAGTTTTTATTTTATATTTTATTATTTTTTCTGCTTCTCTTTTGTAGATTTTCTGTTTCTTCTACCCCATAAGACCTTTATTTGGTCATTCTCGTTTCGTTTGTTGGAATGTACTAAGTTATAGTTTGCATAATCGTTTCGATAAGGTCTGTCGAGTACTTAATTCTGTGTTTTTATTTGTTTGCCTGAGAATTTCGAATCACTGATTCAATGATTAATTGTTGTTAATTATATGTGTTATATGTTGTGATCAAATCAACTAATGTCGTCGAATAGTTAGTTTCACAATTCTTTTGTTGTTGCCGAGACTTGTTGAAGTCACTGTTTTGTTAATTGATTGTTACGCATTGTAATCGATTAGTCGCCCATTGACGATTATTTTCATAAGTCTAAGACAGTAATTGAATAAAAAATTTGGAGTTTGTTGTGACTTTGGATTAGGGGTGTTTGAAAGCATTTGTTTTTGCTGTTTGTTTGTTCTTGTGACTGTTTGTTGTTGTTAAAATCAGACTTCACAGTGTATTAAATAACACAGGGATTCCAGGGGTAATTTAGAGTTAAAATTTTCTAAAAGTGATTAGTTTAATTATTATGTCCAGTAGGTACCGAGGAACACCTAAATTAATGAATTTTACTAATCTTGTGAGTGCCCCTAAGAGTTGTAAAGAAAAGTTAACATGGGATGATGATAAAAGTGGGCTGCCAGCATCAGTTTTAAACTGCTTGGAGTATTTTTAAAAGAAAAACAGCAAAAGAGTGAGGGAAGAATGATGAAAAGGATTAAGGGGTTCACATGGGCTAAGGGAATAAATGGGGAAAGCTAAAACACTTTTAAATATAAAAGAATCTGTGTTGGTCTATAAAAGAAGGAGGTTGAATCATAAGGAGGGAGAGCAGAAGAGGAAATAAAGAGAGAAAAACACTGAACAGACTACTGTTCCATTGAATTCTCTTTTTATTTTGGTTCGATTTCTGAAGTTTTACCAGTCTTGAAACATTCTGTTGATCCACCTGATTTTTATTTTAAAAATAGTCTGGTTTGGAGTACTCTGAAGGGTCTGGATTTAAACTGTTGAAGGGGGATACTATTCTATTGGTTTTCTTTGGTCATTGAATTACTCCTGGGTTGAACCTGCTGTATTGGTCGCTGTTGTTATCGCTGTTGTATTGCTATTGAGCTATTGTGGCTTGGTTGTGTTATCTTCTAGTGCTGAACTCTTCTTCCTTTTGTTATAACTCAATCTCCAGGTACATATTTCGAACTATGTTGATATATCAGCCCCTGCTAAAGATATTGCTAAAGATATGAGATGAAAAAATGGAAGTTGCACTCTGTTGATGTTATCCCATCTTTAAAACTTATACATTTTTATGATTTGATTGTGCTGTAATTGAACTAAAGATTACTCCAAATAATAATTGAGTTGTATGAGTGATGGTAGTTTAGCACGCTTGTATAATTGAATAGACTGTCAAGTTACTTAAACTGAATAGTACTCATGGGTCATAATTAGTTCAATTTTGGTCTTGTATAGATTAATTGTCGGAGTTAAAAGAGTATTTAAAACGGTAAACGAATTCAAAGTCTATGATTTACATGTGTTAATAATAAACAGGATGAATTGCGAATTATTCTCCCATCTTGGCTCGTAATCACTGAAGCTTATGTTTTAATCTCTAATGTTAGTTTAGTCCTGATTACTTGAATTGATATCCTGTTATTAAGAAATAACTACTATCAGTTGTCAACTTGAAGTCATATTTAGCAACATTGAGAAGGATTAGTGAAATCTAGCTTCGAGCTTATGTAAGTGGGAATCAATAGGATTAACATATTCGAAGTACGAATCAATATAATAAGGTCAAGATTGCTAATCCAACATGCTTAAAGTATGCAAGTTGAGTCCATGCCGAAGTTTAACAACTTTTGAATAAGTATTAATAATTAAGGTAAGCTCTAATTTCCAACAGTTGCGAATAATCAATTACAATAGTTTATTCTCCTAGCAATACGGGTTTAAGTTAGCTATAAGATAATTAGTTTCCCTTTAAAAATATATATCACCCATCAATTCTGTATTTTATTTATAGTTTTAATTTTGGTAATATTCTTCTCGTTAACAATGATCTTAAGCTGGTAACTAATGAATGATTTTTAGCATGTAGTTAATTAAGATTTTTTTTACTTTTTTTTTAGGCAAACTTAAATGGAGAAAATGTAGTCATTATAGGATTACCTTTTAAAATAAATAAGACAAGCCCCGTTAAATAACGTATAAATAATGGCGCCTTCGTAAACGTATATATTCAAATATTTAGAATCCGGGATGTGCCCTTTAGTGAATTTTCATGGCCATCCTGCGAATTTAATAACGTGTAATTGCTGTAGGCATGTTAGTTTAATAATATTACTTTGCTAAATTCGGGTGCACATTTATGTGACCCAAATCCAAATCTCAACAAAGTTGAAATGTGTTGATAATCACGGGTACATTGATTGTGACGTGGTTTGAAACACATTTTTATGATGTTGCAATTCTTCTACTAAAATAATGAATAAATTATTAAAAGCAGATAAAAGTGAAATTTTGCACATAAGTTGAAGCATGTTATAATAATCAGATAAATAAGCCAAATATGGCAGTTGAGCGACCGTGCTAGAACCACGGAACTCGGGAATGCTTAACACCTTCTCCCGGGTTAACAAAATTCCTTATCCAGATTTCTGGTTCATAGACCGTTAAATAAAGTCAAACCTTTCCTCAATTCGGGATTTGAAACGGTGACTTGGGACACCAAAAAATCTCCCAAGTGGCGACTCTGAATCTCTTAATAAATGAATCCCGTTTCGATTGTCCTTTAATTGGAAAATCTCCTTTTACCAAGCTCCTCGCGGGCCTGTGGGAAAAGGAGGTGTGATAGCTCTGGCGACTCTGCTGGGGAATTAATCGACCCAGAACTTCGGTTCAGGGTCTAAGAATTCGAGCTCAGTTAAAATTGCTGTTTTTGCTTATATCTGATTTCATTATATGTTTTGATTAATGTGCTACATGTTTACCGCTTTGATATTACGTGAACTGTGTATATAAACTGTGCCGAAAACCCTTCTCTTCTTACCTCCGGGGATGTGCTTACTGGTTGAGACTCCCCTTTCTGTTAGTGTCAATACCAAAAATAAGAAAAAGAGGTTGGATAAGTTACAAAGCCGGAAGATCCCGCGGGTCCCCGGTACGTAGCCCCCTCCTCGATCCGAGTTGTCCGCTCGGGTACACAGTCTAGTATCACCAAAAAAATCAGGATATTGAGCCTAAATCAGGACGATTATTTGCATCATGTTTTGACTTAGGGGACTCAACACAGGGGTTGGGTCCCTCTAGGACAGGTAACCAGATATAGTATGACCTCGTTTGAGCATTTCACATGTTGCATTTATTTGTCTTGGGCCCGCATGCTGACCAACTTTTAAACGTCGAAGGATATAATAAAAGAAAAAGAAAATAAGGTGTAAATAATTTTAAAAAAAAATTCATTTTTTGAAAAAAAAAATGGTTTTGTAGAAAGGACTGTCTTATTACGAATTCACTCTTGAAAGAACAAGAGAGTGTTGTTTTTAAATAGTTCGTCCATTGATCGAACTACGCTGGTTTGATTCTCACCGGATGTGAGATACGTAGGCAACCTTTAACAGGTCCAACCTCCCTATCTTTTCAAAATAAGTTTTTTTTATTTTTTTTATGAAAGAAGAAATAATGACGGAATGCCAGGATGTTTAACTTTGCCTTAACGACCACCTTTTCATCAGTCTTAATATTTTGACCGGTCAATTCCTGTGGGGTGTTGAAAGTTTGCATTTTTTGAAAAAAAAAAGCCAGCCCGTTCTGTTTTTTTTAAAGGATAGTTTTTTGTTTGGGTCAAATCAAGGTTTTTCTCTCGTCTAAAAACTACCTTAATAAATGTGCAGAATGAGCACGAGTCAGAATACAACCGAAGCTATCATAAACAAGGTCCCCTTAAGTTTGCATATGTGGTGGAACGACTTGGGCAAGCAAGGACAAGACGCAATTAAGCTGTACCTGGGGGATCTAGTGGGGCTACTAAATATTCCCCCGAGAGGAGACATCATACGAGCCCTGATCTCATTCTGGGATCCGGCACACAATGTGTTCCACTTTTCAGACTTTGAACTCACGCCAACATTGGAAGAATTGGCCGGATATATCGGAAGACCGAAAGTCCCTATGAGGGAACAGTATCTCATTGCACCAAGGGTCGTGACAGTACATAGGTTTTTGGATACCGTGAAAATCCGCAGAACTGTACAGAACCCAGATTTATCAAAAGGATCTGCACTTTAGCATTTCTATATGATAAATATGGTCATTATGGGGGTTTCAACAAACACAAGAGCAAAATCTGCAGTGGAGAAAATCAGTTGAAATGGGAAGAGCATAGATGCATCGCCTTCATGATAGCTTTCCTAGGTTCACTGGTATTTCCCAGAAAAGACGGGAATATCAACATACATGTGGCAGGGGTCATCGGCACTTTGATGAAACAAGACAATAGTACTTTGGCTCCCATGATAATATCAGATATCTCTCGTGCACTCACTATATGCAAATCTGGAGGGGTCTTCTTTGAAGCTTGCAATGTATTGCTCCAAATGTGGATGATCGAGCACTTATGCCATCGCCCGCAGTTTATGAGGTATGGTTTAGCGGAGAAAACCTGTATAGAGGAATTCCCTACAAGGGTCGAGGGATATGATTTGCCAGAGGGGACTAGCGGATGGATACGACTCTTGCGTTTGATTCCAGCCAACAAGATAGAATGGACATTTGGTTGGTTACCCATGGATGAAGTCATATATGCGTCGGCCACGGAATCATATTTATTACTAATGGGCCTCAACAACATCCAGCCATACGCGCCATGTCGAGTATTGAGACAGTTAGGATGGTGCCAAATAATCCCAAAAGAAGAAGACCTCAGCCCACATGTGGTTGAAATTGGATCGGGAGGACAGTTCCCTGAAACATTGGTCCGAAAAATTTGGAGTGAGTGTCAAACCTTGAAGATAGACACTCGGGTGCGAGATCGAGCCAGGGGCGAAGTATCGTCAGAATACCCTGCATGGTATAGCAGAGAACTGGAGCACCAAAGGCCCACAAAAAGGCACCACCTCAGGGATTTTACTGAAGTATCACAACAACAATGGGACTGGTTAGCCAAGGAAGAATCTTATAGAACAAAGATTAGCAAGATAGAGCAACGGACCCAAAATCTCCAATTTGAAAAGGATATGCAAGTTGCCGCCAACGAAGGAGATAAAAAGAAGTTGGCACAAGAAAATGACTTCTTGAAATCTCAAATCTGGCAAATGAAAATAGATGCTGACAGACAGTTGAGGAGTCGATCAGACAAAAATTTGATAAAGGGTTTAAAAAATCAAGTCGCAGATGTCCAAAAAGAATTGGAAGAGTCGAAGGCCCAGACAATGAGGATCCGCGCTAGCTGGAGAAGGGAGGCACATCAACAGGCACTTTATCTACAACGAGTGGAAAAAGATTATACTGAGGTCATCACTAATCTAAGGGAAGCGAATGCTATCCTCAAGGAGCGGGTTTTCAAACAAGCCCAAGATGCCAGAAAAGACCTCGACCGTTGTTACAATCTGATGGCACGACTGCAAGAACAAGTGGACAGACTCTTAGACCGAGTCACCAACAATGTTCATATATTAGGAGCGAAGAACCAACGGATAGAACAGTTACTCAGAGAAAGGGACAGGGATCAAGGACAGAATTGAAGAAATCGAGCATTATGTCACCATGAAGTGCTTAGCTTGTGAACAAATGCCCTGCACCTCCCTTTTTGCTTCCGTTATGGACTATGTTCATCAGATCATGAGAGAGTTGAGGGGACTATACAGGGACCTCACACCAAGGCCCGCGGCAAGGCCGAACGATGCCTCACGGGCCCCCAGAAATTTAAGAGCATTAGACTATTGATTAAAAGATGTATTTTTGAAATTTTGAGTCAAGCTGGTTGGCATTTTATTTTTATTTTTTTGCGAGTCAAGCATTTCTCTTATTTTGTTGATTATTGTAAGATTGTTTTGTAACTGTAAGGTTTTTTGATATAAAAATTACCGAATTTCGCCACAATCTTGTTATTAGAACTACGCTCGGTCTGATTCACGCAGGGACGTGATACGTAGGCAATCCACATAAGATTCGACCACCACCAAATGAGGTTAATAGCAAATGAGGTTTTCAAAGATAAAAGTTGGAATGACGCATGCGATGAATACATGTAGAAATGGTTAATTGATTAGGTGCATTGCATCCAACGTGCGACAACATACTTGTTAAATTCAGTGAGCTAACAAGTTTGTTGTAATTTCCAGAAAAGTTTAGCAGTTGACTTGACAGAGTATACTGGCCGATCACCATTACCATACTAGATCAAAAGGTCCAATTCCAGCAAGCATGTCTAGTTCCGGCAATAGTGTCGATGGGGAGAAAATAGAGATACAAATCATGAAAGAGGAGGGGGACCGGTTGAGACAGCAAATGACAGAGCTGCACCTAGCCTGGGCTAGGGGACAATCATCACCAAACCTTCCTACTCTTACACCAGCACCAGAGCGTCCGCCCATTGACCCCTCGACAAGTGCACTGATCTATCCATATTATCAAGGGGAAAACCCCTATACATCCCAGGTTTCACCAGCCAGACAAAATCCTCCTTCCCCGGTTACCCCTATTTTTGTGGCACCTCCACCTGCTACTTTACAAAAGTCGTCTAGTGAGCCGCTTTTTCAAATCCATGACAATCATTGTTATTCTCCTGAGCCTACCTTTAAGGCTCCCGAACCACAATCACACACCCCTCACTGGGATAACCCGGCAGAACCGGAAAAGCACTTCAAAAGTTTGGAGCATGAGGAAGTTATTCGAAAAGTTAAAAGAGCTTGGAGCAATCCTTCAGGAATATGCATGGTTTGGGCAACCAAGTCCGTGTCGCTTACAAAGATCTGTGTCCATTCCCGGATGTCCAGTTGCCAGCCGGGTTCAAAATGCCCAAGTTTGACCTATACGAGGGGCATGGTGACCCAGTGGCCCATCTTCGAGGTTTTTGTAGTAAATTGCGAGGAGCCGGAGGGCGAGATAAGATTCTGATAGCTTACTTCGGTCAGAGCTTGGGGGTCTGCATTAGAGTGGTACACTAGGCAGGATCCCAGCAGATGGTTCACATGGGATGACTTGGCTCAAGCATTCATCGGCCAGTTCCAGTATAATCTTGAAATAATCCCCGATCGCTTATCACTGCTGAAGATAGAGAAGAAACCCACCGAAAGTTTCAGAGAATTTGGTTTCCGCTGGAGGGAACAGGCAGCAAGGGTAGATCCGCCAATGAGAGAGAATGGGATGGTGGATTACTTCCTACAGACACTGGAGCCAACCTACTTCGGACATCTGGTGACGTCCGTGGGTAAGTCATTCACCGAGGTGATAAAGATGGGGGCTATGATCGAGGAAGGCTTGAAAGCTAACAAGATCATGACTTATTCAGCGTTGAAAGCCACCACTCAAGCTATTCAAAGTGGCACCGGAGGAGTGCTTGGAAAAAAGAGGAAAGAAGAGGTCGCGGCAGTCGATTCCGGAGCATGGTTCAGAAACAAAGGCCCCGCACCCCATTATAATCCGCCACAGTCCCACCACCAAAATTACTTCCACAATCCATATAACCACCCGCAACACTACTATCCAACACCTGATCCCACTTTTACCATCCATCACGCCCAATCATATGCCCCACCTCTCGTCCAGGCACCATGGCGTGCGCCAAATCCACAGAATAATTACCCACCCCCAAGAGCCTATAGAAACCCCACGGGTGCGGGTTTTCGTCCGAATCAAGCCTTCAAGAATGACAGAGCACCAAGGACAAAGACTTTCACTCCCTTGGGAGAGTCTTACACCAGTTTGTTCCACCGATTGAAGCAAGTAGGGTTGCTGAATCCGGTCGAGGCTAAGCTACCAAACCCTCTCCCAAAAAATCTGGATCATTCAATAAATTGTGCATATTGCTCGGGATGTCCGGGGCACGACACAGAAAAGTGTTAGAGGTTGAAAATAGCTATCCAAGAACTCATTGACACTCGCCGAATTGAGGTCCAGACTCCAGCGGAGCCCAACATCAACCAAAATCCACTCCCAACTCATCATGAGACCAACATGATCGAGTTGGTATGGGTAGAAGAGGGAAAGAAGAAAACCTCTCAGACCGTAATGATGATCAAGTCTAGTGGGGTAGGAATGAAAAAGGGGCCAAGCCTTGATGAGTCACTCATCTGCAAGAAGGACGTACCAGAGGGGTCGGAAGCAGAAAAGGGAAGTGTGAACAAAGTGCCTATGAGGCCAGAGGGAGTAAAAATAGTTGTACCAGTGGCAGCAACCAAATCCGCCTTAACTGTAGCAGGTGTCCGAGTGGATCATTTCATCATCAAGCCAGCAATACAGTTGCCGATAGCTGATAGCAAAGCTATTCCATGGAATTATGATCGGGTCACGACAACTTACAAAGGAAAAGAAGTTAAAGAGGAAGTCTACGAAATGCAAGGTTTGACCCGTTCAGGGAGATGTTTTGCCCCTGCGGAATTGAGGAAGACTACTCCGGCAACACTAAAAAAGCCGGTAACTGACGAAGAGGCAGAGGAATTCCTGAAAAAGATGAAGCTGCATGATTATTCTGTCTTAGAACAACTGAAGAAAACTCCAGCGCAAATCTCATTGTTGTCCCTATTGATACATTCTGAAGAACACCGACAAGCCTTGATGAAAGTTTTGAATGAGGCTCATGTACCCGATAAAATCTCTGTGGGTCATTTGGAAAAGATCACCAATAGGATCTTCGAAGCGAACCGGATCACCTTCACCGATGATGAGTTGCCTGAGGAAGGCACCGAGTACAATAAGGCTTTATATCTTACGGTAAAATGTGAAGAGTCGGTGGTTACCAAAGTCCTAGTCGATAATGGGTCCAGTGCGAACATTTGTCCTCTCTCTACACTAAACAAGTTGAAAGTGGATATCGGCAGGGTACCCAAGAATAGCATATGTGTCCGAGGGTTTGATAGAGGAGGCAAGGCATCGGTCGGGGACATAATGTTAGTCTTGACAATCGGACCTGTGGAGTTCACCATGGAATTCCAGGGGCTGGACATGGTAGTTTCATACAACCTTCTGATAGGACGACCGTGGATCCATGTTGCAAAAGCGGTTCCATCCAGCCTACACCAACTAGTCAAGTTCGAGTGGGACCGACAGGAGATCGTAGTCCATGGAGAGAATGATCTACAACCAGGCACCATCGTCCCCTTTGTTGAGACAGAAGAGGATGTAGGGCCATGGGTATACCAGGTCTGTGATGCGGTATCCGTCAACCGAGTTCCAGAAGGGGAGTGCATTCTTAATGACAGAATAATTACTGCAGACATCATGGTAGCTCAAGAAATGTTGAGAAACGGTTTCATACCCGGCAAAGGTTTAGGTGCATCTCTGCAAGGAATCATACAACCGGTATTTGTGGTCGAAAATGTGGGAACCTACGGCTTGGGATTCAAGCCAACACCAGAGGACATTCAGCGAGCCAAGAGGAATAAGCAGAAGACATGGGTGCTCCCAAAGCCTGTTCCGCGCCTTTCCCGATCTTTTGTCAGGTCCGAAATAAGAAGACATCCGACGACAAAGGTTCCCAGTCCTATGGTCAGGCCAGACGAAGAGTTCTTGAGAATGTTCGAGGATTTATTCTCAGATGTATGCATGTTAGAGGATGGCGAAGGACGCAGCCATGCCGAGATACAGTTTGTGGGATCGAAAGCAAAGTTGAATAATAGGAAGGCTACTCCTCTCCCTATCCGGAAGGAGTCTTGGTAGTCTGTTTTGGATTGTTTTTTTTTTTAATTTTGTGTGGGGCTATCCCGGAGTAAAATCCATTCGTTTTAGTTCATTTTCTTTTGTTTTGGTGTGCAAGCCTGTTTTCCTTGTATTGTTCCCATTAATGAAATTTGTTCCCTTTGTTCCTAATTTTGTTTATTCTTCTTTCTTTTACTTTTTTGAGCAGCTTTCTTTCAACTGATCTTAATGATATGGCGTGCGTAAAGATTAATCAACCCAGTCTAGAAAGTCAATCGGGTTTGGAAATAATAACGCATGAAATAAGAAGTGACGAGAGTGAATCGGAATACGGCGATGATGAAGCCGTAGAAGAAATCGGCGAAGAATTAAGTCACTTCGAAGAAAAGCCCAAACCTAATTTAAATGATACGGAGGCTATTAATCTGGGGGATACGGATGATGTTAAAGAAACCAAAATAAGTGTCCATATCGAACCCAACCTGAGAGAAGAGTTGATCAAAACACTCATGGAGTTTAAAGACATTTTCGCGTGGTCGTATGACGACATGCCAGGACTTAGCACTGATCTAGTGGTTCACAAATTACCTACTGACCCGGCATGCCCGCCTGTCAAGCAAAAACTGTGGAAATTTAAGACGGAGATGAGTGTAAAGATCAAGGAGGAAGTAACCAAGCAGCTGCAGGCGAAAGTCATTCGTGTCACTCGATACCCTGAATGGTTGGCTAACGTAGTACCGGTGCCAAAGAAAGACGGAAAGATCAGAGTATGTGTGGACTACCGCAATCTCAACAAGGCGAGCCCTAAGGATAATTTCCCGCTTCCCAATATCCATATCCTGATTGATAATTGCGCCGGGTGTGAGATCGGATCCTTCGTGGACTGCTATGCGGGATATCATCAAATTTTAATGGATGAAGAAGACGCGGAAAAGACGTCTTTTATCACACCATGGGGAACTTATTGCTACCGGGTAATGCCATTCGGCCTGAAGAACGCAGGGGCAACATATATGAGGGCGATGACTACGGTATTCCATGACATGATACACAAAGAAATTGAAGTGTACGTGGATGATGTGATCATAAAATCTAGACGTCAAGAAGACCACATAGCCAACCTCAGGAAGTTTTTCCAAAGACTTCGAAGATATGATATCAAGATCAATCTGGCCAAATGTGCATTCGGGGTTCCGTCAGGAAAGTTGCTAGGATTCATCGTCAGCCGACGGGGCATTGAGTTGGACCCATCCAAAATCAAGTCCATCCAGGAGTTACCTCCGCCAAAGAAGAAAACAGAGGTAATGAGTTTGTTGGGAAGGTTAAATTACATCAGTAGGTTTATTGCTCAGCTTACAAGCAACCTGTGAACCCATATTCCGTCTGTTGAAGAAAGACGCTACGATAGAATGGACGACAGAATGTCAGGAAGCGTTTGACCAAATCAAAGGGTATCCGTCAAACCCACCCGTACTAGTTCCGCCTGAACCGGGTAGACCCCTGATTCTTTATCTAACGGTTTTGGAGAATTCGTTCGGCTGCGTACTGGGGCAGCATGATCTTACTAGCAGAAAGGAATGGGCCATTTACTATCTCAGTAAGAAATTCACGGTCACGAGGTCAAATAAACTCATTTGGAAAAGACCTGTTGTGCCTTGACTTGGGTAGCCCAAAAGCTGAAACATTATTTGTTTTCTTACACCACTTACCTTATTTCACGTTTGGATCCATTGAAGTATATTTTCCAGAAGCCTATGCCTATAGGGAGGTTAGCAAAATGGCAAATATTACTTACAAAATTCGACATCATATATATAACGAGGACGGCTATGAAATCTCAAGCCCTAGCCGATCACTTAGCTGAGAATCATGTCGATGACGGATACGAACCTTTGAGGACGTATTTTCCAGATGAAGAAGTATTGCAAATTGATGGGTTAGAATTAACCGAGGATCCAGGGTGGAAGCTTTTCTTCGACGGAGCGGCGAACGCAAAAGGAGTCGGAGTAGGGGTCGTGCTTATCTCTGACACAGGACATAATTATCCTGTTACTGCTCAACTGCGTTTTCATTGTACCAACAATATGGCTGAGTTTGAGGCATGCATCTTAGGGTTGCGATTAGCGGTGGACATGGATGTGCAGGACGTCTTGGTCTTGGGGGACTCGGACCTTCTGGTACATCAGATTCAGGGAGAATGGGAAACCAGAGATTTGAAGCTTATCCCATATCGTCAATATTTGCACGATCTAACTAAGCGTTTCCGATCAGTAGAATTCAGGCATATCCCAAGGATACATAATGAGGTTGCCGATGCTTTGGCTACGTTGGCATCGATGTTACATCACCCGGACAAGATTCATGTTGATCCATTACATATTCAGATCTGGAATCAACATGCTTATTGCAATATGATAGAAGAAGAGATGGATGGTGAGCCATGGTTTCATGATGTCAAGGAATACCTCGGGTTAGGAATATACCCAGAGCAGGCAACTGGATATCAAAAGAGAGCTATTCGGCGGTTGGCGAACGGATTTTTCCTTAGTGGAGGGGTGATGTACAAAAGAACCCCAGATTTGGGATTATTGAGATGTATAGATGCAAGGCAAGCCACAACAGTGATGACAGAGATACACACCGGAGTTTGTGGGCCACATATAAGCGGATATGTTTTAGCAAAGAAGATTCTTCGAGCAGGATATTATTGGCTCACTATGGAGCGTGATTGTATAAGTTTCGTACGAAGATGCCATCAGTGTCAGATACACGGAGATTTGATTCATTCTCCACCGACCGAATTGCATACAATGTCAGGCGCCATGGCCATTTGTCGCGTGGGGTATGGATGTTATCGGACCTATAGAACCTGCGGCATCCAATGGTCATAGGTTCATTTTGGTAACGATCAATTATTTTACCAAGTGGGTGGAGGCTAAAACATTCAAAGCAGTAACCAAGAAGGCGGTAGTGGACTTCGTACATTCCCACATCATCTGCAGGTTTGGAATCCCAAAGGTAATCATCACGGATAACGGTGCCAATCTTAACAGCGGATTAATGAAGGAGGTATGTCAACAGTTTAAGATTACACACCGAAATTCCACACCATATCGTCCCAAAGCAAATGGTGCGGTTGAGGCAACAAACAAGAATATAAAGAAGATATTGAGGAAGATGGTAGAAGGGTCTAGGCAATGGCATGAAAAGTTACCATTCGCACTGTTGTGTTATCGCACTACCGTCCGAACTTCGGTAGGTGCAACTCCTTACTTGTTGGTGTACGGGACTGAAGCAGCAATACCAGCAGAAGTTGAGATCCCATCCCTCCGAATTGTCGTTGAAGCTGAGATTGACGACGATGAGTGGGTCAAAGCCCGATTGGAACAATTGAGCTTGATCGATGAAAAGAGACTGACAGCAGTATGTCATGGCCAATTGTATCAAAAGAGAATGGCGAGAGCATATAACAAGAAGGTACGTCCCAGGAAATTTGAAGTGGGACAGCATGTGCTGAAGAGAGTTCTACCACATCAGGCCGAAGCAAAAGGCAAGTTCGCTCCAAATTGACAAGGACCATTTGTTGTGACTAAAGTATTATCCAACGGCGCTCTATGTCTAACCGATATTGAGGGAAGATGAACCGCTATGGCTATCAATTCTGACGTAGTCAAGAGATATTATGTGTAATTCTTTAATGTATTTGTCAATGTTTGGTTTCGTTTGTTTGTATTTGGCATTTTTTCGGAGAATGAAATGACAGAGGCAATTTTTTCTACTACCCAAATACTTTAACCCTTGTTTTCCCATTTAAGCCTTAATTATTCTTTCATATACCCTCTTTTGGAATCCTCAAGGAAGATGTATAACAAAATAGAAAAAGAAACAAAGAAAAGACACAAGAAAAAGTGAACTACGTTCGACCTGATTCCTCAAGAAGGATACGTAGGCGCCACACGGCTCGGTCATAACAAAATAAAAATCAAAGATTACTCAAGCAACAAAACTGGTTCAGAAGTCATGTTTCGTTTGAAAAGATAGTGTGGATTCCGAAAGTTGTAATGAGCTACCCGTTGAGGTTAAATCCCTTTTCTCTAGCCTCACGCACAAAAAACCGCATTAAGGACCAAAAAAGACATCTCGATCAGTATTTGAAAAATGCCAAGTCATGCAAATGTGTTACGACCCATATCCACACACATTAGTTCATTCCATAAGTTAGATAACACAAATCCAAGAAGGAATTATCCTTGAGATGATAAGAAGTTAATCCGATTAATCTTAAGTGATACAAGGGTGCATAAGGGTGATTAACAAGTATTAAAAGTTAAACGAATCAAGGATGTTGTAACTCGTACTTTTGTGTAAACCTATAGATGCTTAGTATACTTAGGAGGTCATGATTTAAGGTATTTGAATCATATAATATCCGTATCATAATTCTTGAAGTCAAACGAGTTATGAAACAAAAGTCGACAAAAGTTGTTGCAACTTAGGTTCATAGTTTTACCTAAACTTTAGGTCAAATGTTATTAAGTCTTTCTCCCAATATACTTGGAATTACGGGGTGATATACCCACCAAATTGAATATCTATGAGTCTACTTTCCAACGCATTAAACGGTTTAGCAATACGACATTGGAATAGAGAGGTATAGACATTTTCGTGAGACTGCACAAGCTGCTAGGTGCAAGTAGGTGAGTCAGCTACTTGGTTAAATGTCGGCCCAAAGAGGGAATTTCGGGTCAGAAAAGGAGCCCATTAAAAGGCTTATCTTCTGCAATATATCCCTCTTTATATTTTACAAATAACCAGACCTAAAACCCTGCAAACTTCCTCCCAAAAATTATCCACAAACCCTAATTGATTTTCCCTCTTTTTCAAGTTCAAATTGGGGGTAAACACTAGAGTTTGAAGAACCAAGTTAAAGGCTGAGTTATCCAACAACAAAGGTGAGCTTACTGCTATATTTCATACATTTATTCTGCTGTAAATTCATGGTAATTCGTTATATACATGTAAGAACTCACGGGACGGTGATCGGAAGTCGTGAGTTCAAGTTATTCACTTGTAGCGGACTGTTTTGTGTTGCTGTTGGGCTGCGTTTTTATTACTGTTTTGTGGAGTTTTGGAGGAGGCAGGGTGTGGAGAAACACCATATATATGTTGGGTTGTGGTCTGCTAGTTCTTCGTAATATTCTTGGGTCATTTGGTACGACTATAGTGGCCGTCATATGTATGATGTGATTAGGTTGTGTGTGGACTGTTTTGGGAGGCTCAATATGTTTATTATTGATGTTGTTTAGGCTGTTTGGTGATTGTTTTGAATGGTGTGAAGTCATATATATAGGGGAGGTGTTGTCCGTTTCATCACAAAATAGGTTGTGATTGGTACATAATAGTTGCGACGCTTAAACGTTAACGATAGTGTCATTTCTCCTATTGTAGACTAAGGAGTCATGACGTTTGCATAGCTTGAGGTTGTGGCAGTATATACAAGATATGTGTGGCTGTCCCTTTCCTTCTTTTGCACGACTCCGATTAACATAATGTAATGAACGAGCTTCCAAAGATACTCTATTCTTAGAAGCTAAGCATTACTTACATTGTATCCCCTTATGGAACGATTGATGTTGATGTTGCTTCTCTTATTCTTATGTTATCAATCTTGTTGGTACTTCCCGATTCCTATAAGGTTCATAGTGAAGAGTTAGTCCTAATAAGTTGTACATAGGATACCTGTCAAGACCCGGATTTTTCCCCTAACATCGGGATTGTGATGGCGCCTACTCTAGTAGCTAGGTTACTCTACCGAGCCGCGCTATAGTCGGCCGGGTACGACACCTATTGTGCAACCACTGATCAGTTGGGTTTTACCGAGCTCCACGTGGCCGGGTACGATTCTACCGAGCCTTATAATGGCCGGGTATGTTTTTACCGAGCCTATTACGGCCGGGTACGATATGATGATGATGATGCCCACAGAGGCGTATGTTTTAAAAGATTATGTATTTATACATATGTATCATGTATTTCATGTCAGTAGCCCTCAGAGGTACTCAGATGTTACAGGTTGTATATTCTCTATCCCTGCTCACATTGCTGTTCATATTTATGGTTCTCTGCCTTACATACTCAGTACTTTATTCGTACTGACGTCCTTTTATTTGTGGACGCTGCATGTCGTGCTGCAGGTCCTGATAGACAGGCAGGTGTAGCTCCCCCATCACAGTAGGTTGTCCAGTTCAGCGGTGATTGGCGAGATCCCTTCTCCGGACTTGCCTTGGTCTTGGTATGCATTTTTGTTATAGACATTATGGGTATGTCGGGGCCCTGTTCCGGCTATGTTGCAGCACTTATGTTCCTTTAGAGGCTCATAGATAAGTGTCGACTCATGTATAGTTTGGTATGCCTTGTCGGCTGGTTTTTGTTGATTAGTCTTTCATTTTAGCGTGGTAGCTTGTACCATATGTATATAGTTTCTTGATTGTCTGGTCATCCCATGTTATGTAGGTTCATGCAATCATATTTTATTGTTGGTTGCCATGATCCATGTCTACCATTTATATTGGTCTCGTTAGCCCTAAAAGATAATAAAGAAGGTTAGATAAAATGTACGTTGGTGCTCGGCAAGTATGGTCGGGTGCTAGTCATGGTCCTCCAGTTTGGGTCGTGACAACCTTGGTAACAGAGCAAGTCTGTCCTAGGGATTGTCTATGAGCCATGTCTAGTAGAGTCTTGATTATGGATGTGTAGCGCGCCACATTTATAATCAGGAGGCTACATGACATCTAGGGTTGTTACCTTCTTCCTGAATCTAGATCGTGCATAGAGTTGAGTCATAAGTGTTCGTCTCTAATATTCACCTTGTTTTCTTTCAGCAATGCCTTCGACTAGGAAACAAACAATTAGTAGACGGCTTGATACAGCTGCGGGAGAGGGTACCAGTCAGGTGCCCCAAGCCAGAGCAGGCCAAAGTGAGGCTCAGAGTGAGATGCCGTCTCATACCTCATCTACTCCGTCTCCTCCAGAGGATATTAGGTGGAACCCAGCACCTCCATCTCCTACGTCTGGCACTACAGACCAGGATATGCGGAGTGCTTTGCAGTTATTGACTAGCGTGGTAGATGCTCAGGCTCAGCGGTAGAATACACGTGTTGCTGATAAACCAGTTAGTACAAGAGTTTGTGATTTTATTAATTTAGACCCTCCAGTGTTTACCGGATCAGACCCCAAGGAGGATTCGCAGACTTTTATTGACCAGGTTCATCGTACACTACGGGTTATGCATGTTAGTGATACAGAGGCAGTAGAATTGGCTTCTTATCGGCTATGGGATTTAGCGGTTCTTTGGTATGATAGTTAGGAGAGATCCAGGGGTCCGAACGCTCCTCCAGCTGTGTGGAAGGATTTTTCTGAGGCCTTTCTTCGTCACTATTTGCCGGTTGAGATACGACGAGCTAGAGCTGATAAGTTCTTGAACCTTAGACAAGGTAATTTAAGTGTGCGAGAGTATAGCATGCGGTTTGATTCTTTAGCAAGGTATGCTCCCCATATGGTGGCCGAGATGAGTGATAGGGTGCATTTGTTCGTGAACGGGTTGGGACCCCATCTGATAAATGAGTGTATGACAGCCTCCTTGGTAGATGGCATGGATATTTCCCGTATTCAAGCTTATGCCCAGACCTTAGAGGATCGTAAGCGCCAGCAGAGGGCGGATAGGGAGCACGATAGGGGCCAGCATAAGAGGGCGAGATTTGCAAGGTATTCTGATGACTTCAGAGGCAGCGCCAGGCCCCAGTCTTCGAGGAGTTCGGCGCCATCTGTAGCTAGTGCTCCTCCACAGTTTCAGAGGCCTTGATATGATCTATCCTATTCTGGTCCAGGTCAGAGTTAGTAGGTATCTATATCGCAACATCATAGGGATACTAGTCAGACGAAACCCCCAACACCACGTTGTGATCGGTGCGGCAAGGCCCACTTTGGACTGTGCCGTCGAGGTTCTGATGTGTGTTATTCTTGCAGACAGCCTGGCCATATGATGCGGGATTGTCCTAACAGGGGAGGTGATGGTATGGCTCAACCGACTAGATCTGTGTCTGGTTCTTCCTCATCAGTTCGACCTCCGGCACGGGGTTTTCAGCAGTCGACAGGTCGTGGTAGAGGTAGAGGTGCAGGACCGAGTTCGAGTGGTGCTCAAAATCGAACATATGCTCTAGTAGGTCGACAGGATCTCGAGTCGTCTCCAGATGTTGTTACAGGTATATTATCCGTGTTTTCTTATGATGTATATGCATTGATTGATCCGGGATCTACATTATCATATGTTACACCCTTTGTGGCTAATAAGTTTGGCATTGAACCTGAATTGATAAGTAAACCCCTTGCGGTATCTACTCCAATAGGAGATTCTGTGATTGCTAGAAGGGTATATAGAGGTTGCATTGTGATGATTTGTAGTCGTCAAACCTCGGCAGATTTATTTGAATTAGAAATGGTTGATTTTGATGTGATACTGGGAATGGACTGGTTGGCCTCATGCTATGCAAATGTTGATTGTCGTATGAAGATGGTTAAGTTTCAATTTCCCGGTGAACCCGTCATTGAATGGAAGGGGAACATTGCTACATCGAAAGGTAGGTTTATTTCCTATCTTAAGGCAAGGAAAATGATCTCAAAAGGTTACATTTATCATCCCGTGGTCAATGAATTTCCAGATGTTTTCCCAAATGAACTCCCAGGCCTTCCTCCAGCAAGGGAGATTGAGTTTAGCATTGATGTGTTGCCTGACACTCAACCGATCTCTATCCCTCCATATAGAATGGCCCCGACAGAGCTGCGAGAGTTGAAGGCGCAGTTAAAGGACTTGCTGGATAAGGGCTTCATTAGACCTAGCACTTCACCTTGGGGTGCGCCAGTCCTATTCGTGCGGAAGAAAGATGGGTCATTACGGATGTGTATCGACTATCGGCAGTTGAATAAGTTTACAATAAAGAACAAGTATCCACTTCCAAGAATTGACGACCTGTTTGACCAACTCCAGGGTGCCAAGTATTTCTCCAAGATTGACTTACGTTCAGGATATCATCAGGTGAGGATTAAGGAGAAGGATATTCCAAAGACGGCCTTTCGGACAAGATATGGGCACTTTGAGTTCTTGGTGATGTCGTTTGGGCTAGCAAATGCCCCAGCAGCTTTTATGGATCTCATGAATACTGTATTCAGGCCCTATCTTGATGTGTTCGTGATTGTATTCATTGATGACATTCTGGTGTATTCTCGTTCGGAGGAGGAACATGCGAGCCACTTGCGGATAGTATTACAGATGCTTCAGGATCGTAAGTTATATGCTAAGCTCGCCAAATGTGAATTCTGGCTGAACTCGGTAGCATTCCTTGGCCATGTGATATCTGACGAGGGTATTAGTGTCGACACTCAGAAGATTGATGCAGTAAAGAATTGGCCGAGACCTACAACACCATTAGAAGTTCGTAGCTTCCTGGGGCTAGCAGGATATTATATGCGATTTGTAGAAGGGTTTTCCTCTATATCAGCACCATTGACTAAGTTAACACAGAAAGCTACCAAGTTCCAGTGGTCTAACACTTATGAACGTAGTTTTCAGGAGTTGAAGGATCGATTGACATTTGCACCGGTGCTCACTCTCCCTGAAGGAACAGAAGGATATGTGGTATATTGTGATGCCTCAGGTATAGGTTTGGAGTGCGTGTTGATGCAGCATGGGAAGGTGATTTCATATGCATCAAGACAATTGAAGAAGCATGAAAAGAATTATCCAACCCATGATTTGGAATTGGCTGCAGTAATATATGCTTTGAAGATATGGCGGCACTACTTATACGGCGTCCATGTTGACATCTACACAGATCACAAGAGTCTACAATACATCTTCAAGCAGAAAGAGTTGAATTTGGGGCAGCGTAGGTGGCTTGAATTACTGAAGGACTACGACGTCGAGATATTGTATCATCCCGGTAAAGCCAATGTTGTGGCGGATGCTCTCAGCCGTAAGTCAATGGGAAGCTTAGTACATATTGATGCAGGTAGATGGGGGTTGACTAAAGAGCTTCATAAGCTAGCCAATATGAGAATCAGATTGTTAGACCTCTGATGACGGAAGTGTTACTGTACAGAATACATCAGAATCATCTTTGGTAGCCGAGGTAAAAGCACGGCAAAATGAAGATCCTATCTTACTACGATTGAGAGAGAACATTCAGCAGTGTAAAATTACGGCTTTTGAGATCGGAGGAGATGGGGCACTGAGATATCAGGGCCGATTATGTGTGTCGAATGTAGCAGGGTTGCGAGAAAATATTATGAATGAAATTCATCCATCCCGATATTCCATCCATCCTGGCTCAACAAAGATGTATCATGATGTCAAGGAGCAGTATTGGTGGGATAACATGAAAAAGTCTATTGCGGAATTTGTAGCCCAGTGTCCCAATTGTCAACAAGTAAAGATAGAACATCAGAAACCCGGTGGATTGCTTCAAAATATAGAGATTCCGACCTGGAAATGGGAGGTGATTAATATGGACTTCGTTATTGGATTACCTCGATCTTATCATAAGTTTGACTCTATCCGGGTGATAGTTGATCGACTTACAAAATGTGCTCACTTTCTGCCAGTTAAGACAACTTACTCGGCTGAAGATTATGCGAAGTTGTATATCAAGGAGATTGTTAGGCTTCATGGTGTGCCGGTATCTATTATATCATATCGAGGAGCTCAATTTATGGCTAACTTTTAGAGGTCTTTTCAGAAAGGTTTAGGCACACGGGTGAATCTCAGCACTGCATTTCATCCACAGACTGACGGACAGGCTGAACGTACCATTTAGACATTGGAAGATATGCTACGAGCATGTGTTCTAGATTTTAAGGGAAATTGGGATGACCATCTTCCACTCATAGAATTTGCCTACAATAATAGCTACCGTTCCAGTATTAAAATGGCCCCATATGAGGCACTATATGAGAGGAGATGTAGATCACCAGTTGGATGGTTCGAAGTCGGTGAAACAGAATTATATGGGATAGATTTGATTCACCAAGCCATTGAGAAGGTGAAAGTGATACAGGAACGATTGAGGACGGCACAAAGCAAGCAAAAGTCTTATTCCGATGTCCGACGTCGTGATCTAGAATTTGAGGTTGGTGATTGGGTTTTCCTGAGGATTTTACCAATGAAGGGTGTTATGCATTTTGGAAAGAAAGGTAAGCTGAGTCCAAGGTATATCGGTCCGTATAAAATTCTTCAACGAATTGGACAAGTTGCTTATGAATTAGAATTGTCATCCGAATTAGAATTTTTCCACCCGGTATTCCATGTATCTATGTTGAGGAAATGTATTGGAGACCCTTCTCGAGTTGTCCCTATCAAAGATGTTCAAGTTACGGAGGATCTATCATATGAAGAAGTGCCAGTGGCCATATTAGATCGACAAGTCCGCAAGCTGAGAACAAAAGATGTAGCTTCCGTCAAAGTATTGTGGAGGAACAAGAATATGAAAGAAATGACATGGAAAGCGGAAGAAGAGATGAAGTCAAAATACCCTTACCTATTCCAGAATGATGATAACAAGGATGTTGGTGGAACGCAAGATACATTATAAAGGTGAAATGGCTTTATGAGGTAAGCAATAACTTGAGAACTCTCTTCCTTAATACAAAATGGTGATATGTAAATAATGTCCATGTCCATAATGCTTTGTGTAGCCTTGTGTGGTCACACTTTGAGCTTCACTGCTTGCAAATGTTTCTAGTGACCATTTTATAGGGGAAAATTGACCAAAAATTTCCGTTGGAATCCATGATGATTTGGACTCCCCATAAACCCTTACATTCGAGGACGAATGTTCCTAAGGGGGGGAGGGTGTTACGACCCATATCCACACACATTAGTTCATTCCATAAGTTAGATAACACAAATCCAAGAAGGAATTACCCTTGAGATGATAAGAAGTTAATCCGATTAATCTTAAGTGATACAAGGGTGCATAAGGGAGATTAACAAGTATTAAAAGTTAAACGAATCAAGGATGTTGTAACTCGTACTTTTGGGTAAACCTATAGATGCTTAGTATACTTAGGAGGTCATGATTTAAGGTATTTGAATCATATAATATCCGTATCATAATTCTTGAAGTCAAACGAGTTATGAAACAAAAGTCGACAAAAGTTGTTGCAACTTAGGTTCATAGTTTTACCTAAACTTTAGGTCAAATGTTATTAAGTCTTTATCCCAATATACTTGGAATTACGGGGTGATATACCCACCAAATTGAATATCTATGAGTCTACTTTCCAACGCATTAAACGGTTTAGTAATACGACATTGGAATAGAGAGATATAGACATTTTCGTGAGACTGCACAAGCTGCTAGGTGCAAGTAGGTGAGTCAGCTACTAGGTTAAATGTCGGCCCAAAAGAGGGAATTTCGGGTCAGAAAAGGAGCCCATTAAAAGGCTTATCTTCTGCAATATATCCCTCTTTATATTTCACAAATAACCAGACCTAAAACCCTGCAAACTTCCTCCCAAAAATTATCCACAAACCCTAATTGATTTTCCCTCTCTTTCAAGTTCAAATTGGGGGTAAACACTAGAGTTTGAAGAACCAAGTTAAAGGCTGAGTTATCCAACAACAAAGGTGAGTTTACTGCTATATTTCATACATTTATTCTGCTGTAAATTCATGGTAATTCGTTATATACATGTAAGAACTCACGGGACGGTGATCGGAAGCCGTGAGTTCAAGTTATTCACTTATAGCGGACTGTTTTGTGGACTGTTTTGTGTTGCTGTTGGGCTGCGTTTTTATTACTGTTTTGTGGAGTTTTGGAGGAGGCAGGGTGTGGAGAAACACCATATATATGTTGGGTTGTGGTCTGCTAGTTCTTCGTAATATTCTTGGGTCATTTGGTACGACTATAGTGGCCGTCATATGTATGATGTGATTAGGTTGTGTGTGGACTGTTTTGGGAGGCTCAATATGTTTATTATTGATGTTGTTTAGGCTGTTTGGTGATTGTTTTGAATGGTGTGAAGTCATATATATAGGGGAGGTGCTGTCCGTTTCATCACAAAATAGGTTGTGATTGGTACATAATAGTTGCGACGCTTAAACGTTAACGATAGTGTCATTTCTCCTATTGTAGACTAAGGAGTCGTGACGTTTGCATAGCTTGAGGTTGTGGCAGTATATACAAGGTAGGTGTGGCCGTCCCTTTCCTTCTTTTGCACGACTCCGATTAACATAATGTAATGAACGAGCTTCCAAAGATACTCTATTCTTAGAAGCTAAGCATTACTTACATTGTATCCCCTCTTATGGAACGATTGATGTTGATGTTGCTTCTCTTATTCTTATGTTATCAATCTTGTTGGTACTTCCTGATTCCTATAAGGTTCATAGTGAAGAGTTAGTCCTAATAAGTTGTACATAGGATACCGACCTTATGTCACTCCGAAAGGTCTGCAAGGTGTTTCCCGGAGTCGAACATGCATTATATATATGTATCTATTTTACTCTACCGAGCCGCGCTATAGTCGGCCGGGTACGGCACCTATTGTGCAACCACTGATCAGTTGGGTTTTACCGAGCTCCACGTGGCCGGGTACGATTCTACCGAGCCTTATAATGACCGGGTATGTTTTTACCGAGCCTATTACGGCTGGGTACGATATGATGATGATGATGCCGACAGAGGCGTATGTTTTAAAAGATTATGTATTTATACATATGTATCATGCATTTCATGTCAGTAGCCCTCAGAGGTACTCAGATGTTACAGGTTGTATATTCTCTATCCTTGCTTACATTACTGTTCGTATTTATGGTTCTCTGCCTTACATACTCAGTACTTTATTCGTACCGACGTCCTTTTATTTGTGGACGCTGCATGTCGTGCTGCAGGTCCTGATAGACAGGCAGGTGTAGCTCCCCCATCACAGTAGGTTGTCCAGTTCAGCGGTGATTGGCGAGATCCCTTCTCCGGACTTGCCTTGGTCTTGGTATGCATTTTTGTTATAGACATTATGGGTATGTCGGGGCCCTGTTCCGGCTATGTTGCAGCACTTATGTTCCTTTAGAGGCTCATAGATAAGTGTCGACTCATGTATAGTTTGGTATGCCTTGTCGGCTGGTTTTTGTTGATTAGTATTTCATTTTAGCGTGGTAGCTTGTACCATATGTATATAGTTTCTTGATTGTCTGGTCATCCCATATTATGTAGGTTCATGCAATCATATTTTATTGTTGGTTGCCCATGATCCATGTCTACCATTTATATTGGTCTCGTTAGCCCTAAAAGATAATAAAGAAGGTTAGATAAAATGTACGTTGGTGCTCGGCAAGTATGGTCGGGTGCTAGTCATGGTCCTCCAGTTTGGGTCGTGACAAAATGAAAGCCCCGAATGGCACTCCGATCCTCGACTGAGTCCAGGATTCACAAGTTAAAAATGGATAGCCCTTTAGAGGGAATTTCGTGGATAATACCCCAGCACACCGCATGGAAAGAAAGCGAAATGAGAGAGTCTTAACGGTGAAAACCCTCGCGGGCACCTTAAGGCGAAGAAAGTTGAGAGAAATAAAATGAGAGAGTCTTACGGTGAAAACCTTTACAGGCACCCTAAGGCGGCGGGAGGTCGAGAGAAATAAGAGAATCTCATTAGTGAAAACCCTTTGAATGGCACTATGAGGTGACAAGGCAAGATGGTTGCAAGGTGTCTGCATGAGACGAGGTTGGGACATTCGTTTACTTCTAGCAAAATGCAGCCGTCAGAAAAGTGATGGGCATAAATAGACTGGGTAGATTAATCCCGAAGGCACGACATAACCATTGGATCAGTTATACATTCAGATAAGTTTTTCCCAGTTTTGAGTTCAGAAAAGTTTTCCCTTTTTGTCTTTCGCAGTCAGCATTCTTTATTTCATTTTTTATCTATCATTTTTTTTAAAAAAAAAAAGATTTTTATGTTTATGTCGAAAATTGACTTTTCAAAGCTTACTACCAAGTCTCCCAAAGCGGTACAATGAAGATGAATAGGCATGGAATAAGGCAATAAGGCAAAAGACGTTCCGATATTAAGATTGGAACAACAGGTTGATTGGAAGGTTCAGAGGAATTACGGAATAGGGCGGACACATATTACACATCTAGAAGATAGTTTCTCACAACAGATCATCGACTAAGAGGGTCGGATCACACTGAAGTTTGGAATAAAAAAGAGAGATGAGAGATCATCTGTGGAAAGAGCACCATCCCCAGCAAGTATCAACGTCATCCCCAAAGTTCTAGGAAGGCAAAGCAGCTAAAAGAAAAGGAGAATTGCCCCAGCGAGAGCGGCACGACCGCTCACTGCATTTTGAAACTAACAGTTTTTCTTTGATTTAAAACAGGAAAAGAGGGTTCGTCGGCGGAAAAGCATGCCACCTAGAAGTTTATCAAACTAGGGCAGAAAATTTTCTCTCATTGCAAAAATTTTCTTGAAAGCAAATACCCAGTGGATAAGGATAGAAAGCAACACAAGATTTTGGGAAGAAGGAAAATACCAGCTTCGAGCGGAGTAGTTTTGAAAGACGCCAGACAACACGAGAAAGTGATCTTTGAGCCGGTATCATCCCCAGCAATTCTGGGAGAAATGAAATGCTGATTTCGAGATTTCCACAGCAGCATTATATCCCATAGGTTTTTAAGGAAGCAAAGCGCGAGTCCCGGAGGAGGTTTGGAAAGAGGAAAAAGGAAAAGGGGTCCCCCAACAGGGTAATCCTCAGTTAATGACATTTCAATCCCCAGCGAGCCCGGGAAAGAATAAACGTTGAAGGAAGTAGAAAAAAAAGGAAATAAAGAAGACTTCCCCAGCAGCATTATCCCCAGCAGGTAAGTAAACAATTCCAAATATATCCCTCGCAGTCAAGAAAAAATAACATGACCCAGGATGGAAGCAATCCCGAAACAAAGTAATTTAGCAGAAAGGGTGGCCTAAGGACCGATGCAGGAAGAAAAAAATGGTACAGGAAGAAAAGGAAGGCGATTTCGTTTTGAAGTTAGTTGAAGTCAGGGAGCCCGCCTGAAGAATGGAGTGGCGATTTAGTTTTGAGTTGTAGTTGAAGTCAGGGAGCTCGCTGAAGAATGGAGTGGCGATTTAGTTTTGAAGTTATAGTTAAAGTCAGGGAGCCCGCCTGAAGAATGGAGTGGCGATTTAGTTTAGTGAGTCGTAGTTGAAGTCAGGGAGCCCGCCTGAAGAATGGAGTGGCGATTTAGTTTTGAAGTTGTAGTTGAAGTCAGGAAGCCCACCTGAAGAATGGAGTGGCGATTTAGTTTTGAAGTCGTAGTTGAAGTCGGGGAGCCCGCCTGAAGAATGGAGTGGCGATTTAGTTTTTAAAGTTGTAGTTGAAGTCAGGGAGCCCGCCTGAAGAATGGAGTAGCGATCTAGTTTTGAAGTTGTAATTGAAATCAGGGAGCCCGCCTGAAGAATGGAATGGCGATTTATTTTGAAGTTATAGTTGAAGTCGGGGAGCCCGCCTGAAGAATGGAGTGGCGATTTAGTTTTGAAGTTGTAGTGAAATCAGGAAGCCCGCTTGAAGAATGGAATGGCGATTTATTTTTGAATTTGTAGTTGAAGTCAGGGAGCCCGCCTGAAGAATGGAGTGGCGATTTAGTTTTGAAGTTGTAGTTGAAGTCAGGAAGCCCACCTGAAGAATGGAGTGGCGATTTAGTTTTGAAGTCGTAGTTGAAGTCGGGGAGCCCGCCTGAAGAATGGAGTGGCGATTTAGTTTTTAAAGTTGTAGTTGAAGTCAGGGAGCCCGCCTGAAGAATGGAGTGGCGACTTGTTTTGAAGTTGTAGTTGAAGTCATGGAGCCCGCCTGAAGGTAATTCAGAAGAAAGGATGGCCCAAGAGATGGTGCAGGAAGAAGAAAATGGTACAAGAAACAAAGGAAGGCGATAAGGATGGGATGAAATTAGTGAGTCGTAGTTGAAGTCAGGGAGCCCGCCTGAAGAATGGAGTGGCGATTTAGTTTTGAAGTTGTAGTTGAAGTCAGGAAGCCCACCTGAAGAATGGAGTGGCGATTTAGTTTTGAAGTCGTAGTTGAAGTCGGGGAGCCCGCCTGAAGAATGGAGTGGCGATTTAGTTTTTAAAGTTGTAGTTGAAGTCAGGGAGCCCGCCTGAAGAATGGAGTGGCGATTTATTTTGAAGTTGTAGTTGAAGTCAGGGAGCCGCCTGAAGAATGCAGTGGCGATTTGTTTTGAAGTTATAGTTGAAGTCAGGGAGCCCGCCTGTAGAATGGAGTGGCGACTTAGTTTTGAGTGTAGTTGAAGTCAGGGAGCCCGCCTAAAGAATGGAGTGGTGATTTAGTTTTGAAGTTGTAGTTGAGGTCAGGGAGCCCGCCTGAAGAATGGAGTGGCGATTTATTTTAAAGTTGCAGTTGAAGTCAGGGAGCCCGCTTGAAGAATGGAGTGGCGATTTATTTTCAACGTTTGTTGTCAAAGTCAGGAAGCCTGCCTGAAGAATAGAATGGCGATGTATGATTAGAGTTTGCCGATAAAGTCAGAAGCCCGCCAGAAAAGCAGAGCGACACCTCAATTTCTAAGATTTGATAAGGATAGTGAACAATCGAAAAGTGACAGAGTGTAACGGAAATCCCCAGCATGAATCAGAAGGAAGGCAACAAGGATCAGAAAAGATAGATTCAGACTTCGAAGGAGAATAGCTCGAAGATCACAAGTAAGGGAATTCACTTCGGAGTGCAATGCAAGTTAGCAACAAAAGAAGCTTGCGACCAGAATGCGAGTCAACAGTCCGAGAGGATCAACAAAAGTTAGCCATAATGAAAAAAAAGGCAAGGAGTTAATCCAAGTGCAGAAGTTGATAAAAGAAGTGGTGTGCTCAAGACATGACCGAGGTCACAAGCACAGCAACCAATGGTCGGAGTTCGGCAATCAAGATAGGCCGAAATAACAATTGTTAGAAGATAAGAAGCATGTGAAAAAACACCAGAGCCAGCAGGATGGCAAGGAACATGACAAGATCAAGTTGAAAAGATAGATAAGAATTTGCAATACTGTAATTTAGTCTAGCTTCTTATATTTTGTTTAGCACGGTGTAATGAGGAGGTCAGCTAAGCAGTAGCATCAGCAGAAACAACAATAATAGCAAGATCACAACAGTCATGGTAGTCCCAGGTACCAAAACTTCCCGAACTACATTGACCTGATTCCCTTCTAGCCAGGGATATGTAGGAGACCTTCTGAAGCAAAGGTTCGGTCAAACGTTTTCCAAAAAATGCTTCCTATGGAGTACTCGAACGGGCAAAAATCGCTCGTATCCGCTCACTTATCTTTGCACGAAAAATTCTTCGTGTTTTTGCGCGCAAAGAGGGGCAGCTGTGAGCACGTGATTTTTGCCCTCACAACAATTACTCCCAGAAAATTGTGAAATAAAATAGTCTTGTGTTGTAGTTTGATTTTGTGGATTTTGTGTGATCTTTGTTTGACGTTAGCACTTGTCTTTGTGTATGTGTTTATTGATTAAATTGATCAAAAAATACGTGTTGCGGACATGTAAGAATTGATTGAGCGTTTGTAAGAATTGATTAAGCGTTTGTAAGAATTAATTGACCATAAGGTGTTTAAAATGAAATTTACAAAAATTCACATCCTTGCTCCTTGTCATTAGGTGACTTTATTTAAATATTAATAGTGTGAATATTAATCAACAAGCGTGTAATTTTATTTGTTTAGAATGATTTTTTACTTAAATGTGGCTAGGTGAAGAGAAAGAAGGAAAATGGCTAATTTTGCAAAGCCATTTCAGCCCAAGGAGCTGTTCTATCCGGTCCAATTCAGGGGTCTGTAAGACCAACGGAACGACGTAGCTTAGCGTTGAAGCTATGTCGTTTCAGCATCAATAGATCTCGCCCGTGAAACCATCATTGATCCAACGGTTGATATCACTTCGCCGTCACCCGTTTCGAATAACCCGACCCATGCCCGGACGGACCCAATCCCCCACTTAACCAAACGACGCCGTTAGTAACTAAGTAAATGATCCCCGCCGTTGATCTCATTTGATCAAACGGCCAGGATTAAATCCCAGCACATAATATATAAGCCTAATATCCTACCCAGCCCCCCCCCCAAGCCAAACCCACGATCTCCTTCACCGTCTCCCTCTAACCTAGAGACCCCTGTAACGCCGCCATACTCCGCCGCACTCCGCCTACCGGAAATCGCCTCACGGCGGTCCCGGTAGGCCAATGGCTCCCAAATTAACACCCCAGAATCCCCTTCTCCCCCTCTATACGAATCTACAACCCTTTTTCTTCAAATCATCGCCAAATGGTTCGAATCTTCATTTGAAGATTCGAGCAAAACCGAAATTTATCCCAATCGAGCCCAACATTACACCAGCCACTCCCCCAACCTCCCTCATACCCCTACCGACTTTGGTTAGGCTCGAATCTGGCCTTAACCGGGCGAGCCCCAAAAATGACTATATGAACCCTAAAAATCAAAAACGATATTTTCAATCAAACTTGGTAAGAGTTTGAGGTCCGATGGACCTTAATCTAGGTGCTCTCAGCCGAGAACACCTCGATTAAGGCCCATATGGCTTCAAAATTCTCAAATACAAGATGGTCCAGAGCTCGGTCGAATTCGATCTATTCTATCATGGTATTTTCCTTCTTTCTTTCTTCTAGCTCTATTTAATTTTGTTATTTGTTTGTTAATTGTGTGAGTTTTTATTTTATATTTTATTATTTTTTCTGCTTCTCTTTTGTAGATTTTCTGTTTCTTCTACCCCATAAGACCTTTATTTGGTCATTCTCGTTTCGTTTGTTGGAATGTACTAAGTTATAGTTTGCATAATCGTTTCGATAAGGTCTGTCGAGTACTTAATTCTGTGTTTTTATTTGTTTGCCTGAGAATTTTGAATCACTGATTCAATGCTTAATTGTTGTTAATTATATGTGTTATATGTTGTGATCAAATCAACTAATGTCGTCGAATAGTTAGTTTCACAATTCTTTTGTTTTTGCCGAGACTTGTTGAAGTCACTGTTTTGTCAATTGATTGTTACGCGTTGCAATCGATTAGTCGCCCATTGACGATTAGTTTCATAAGTCTAAGACAGTAATTGAATCAAAAATTTGGAGTTTGTTGTGACTTTGGATTAGGGGTGTTTGAAAGCATTTGTTTTTGCTGTTTGTTTGTTGTTGTGATTGTTTGTTGTTGTTAAAATCAGACTTCACAGTGTATTAAATAACACAGGGATTACAGGGGTAATTTAGAGTTAAAATTTTCTAAAAGTTATTAGTTTAATTGTTCTGTCCAGTAGGTACTGAGGAACACCTAAATTAATGCATTTTACTAATCTTGTGAGTGCCCCTAAGAGTTGTAAAGAAAAGATAACATGGGATGATGATAAAAGTGGGCTGCCAGCATCAGTTTTAAACTGCTTGGAGTATTTTTAAAAGAAAAACAGCAAAAGAGTGGGGGAAGAATGATGAAAAGGATTAAGGGATTCACATGGGCTAAGGGAATAATATGGGGAAAGCTAAAACACTTTTGAATATAAAAGAATCTGTGTTGGTCTATAAAAGAAGGAGGTAGAAGCATAAGGAGGGAGAGCCGAAGAGGAAATAAAGAGAGAAAAACACTGAACAAACTACTGTTCCATTGAATTCTATTTTTATTTTGGTTCGATTTCTGAAGTTTTACCAATCTTGAAACATTCTGTTGATCCACCTGATTTTTATTTTAAAAATAGTCTGGTTTGGAGTACTCTGAAGGGTCTGGATTTAAACTGTTGAAAGGGGATACTGTTCTATTGGTTTTCTTTCGTCATTGAATTACTCCTGGGTTGAACCTGCTGTATTGGTCGCTGTTGTTATCGCTGCTGTATTGTTGTTGAGCTATTGTGGCTTGGTTATGTTATCTTCTAGTGCTGACCTCTTCTTCCTTTTATTATAACTCAATCTCCAGGTACATATTTCGAACTATGTTGATATATCAGTCCCTGCTAAAGATATTGCTAAAGATATGAGATGAAAAAATGGAAGTTGCACTCTGTTGATGTTATCCCATCTTTAAAGCTTATACATTTTTATGATTTGATTGTGCTGTAATTGAACTAAAGATTACTCCAAATAATAATTGAGTTGTTTGAGTGATGGTAGTTTAGCACGCTTGTATAATTGAATAGACTGTCAAGTTAATTAAACTGAATAGTACTCATGGGTCATAATTAGTTCGATTTTGGTCTTGTATAGATTAACTGTCGGAGTTAAAAGAGTAGTTAAAATGGTAAACGAATTCAAAGTCTATGATTTACATGTGTTAATAATAAACAGGATGAATTGCGAATTATTCTCCCATCTTGGCTCGTAATCACTGAAGCTTATGTTTTAATCTCTAATGTTAGTTTAGTCCTGATTACTTGAATTGATATCATGTTATTAAGAAATAACTACTGTCAGTTGTCAACTTGAAGTCATATTTAGCAACATTGAGAAGGATTAGTGAAATCTAGCTTCGAGCTTATGTAAGTGGGAATCAATAGGATTAACATATTCGAAGTACGAATCAATATAATAAGGTCAAGATTGCTAATCCAACATGATTAAAGTATGCAAGTTGAGTTCATGCCGAAGTTTAACAACTTTTGAATAAGTATTAATAATTAAGGTAAGCTCTACTTTCCAACAGTTGCGAATAATCAATTACAATAGTTTATTCTCCTAGCAATACGGGTTTAAGTTAGCTATAAGATAATTAGTTTCCCTTTAAAAATATATATCACCCATCAATTCTGTAATTTATTTATAGTTTTAATTTTGGTAATATTCTTCTCGTTAACAATGATCTTAAGCTGGTAACTAATGAATGATTTTTAGCATGTAGTTAATTAAGTTTTTTTTTACTTTTTTTTAGGCAAACTTAAATGGAGAAAATGTAGTCATTATAGGATTACCTTTTAAAATAAATAAGACAAGCCCCGTTAAATAACGTATAAATCATGGCGCCTTCGTAAACGTATATATTCAAATATTTAGAATCCGGGATGTGCCCTTTAGCGAATTTTCATGGCCATCCTGCGAATTTAATAACGCGTAATTGCTGTAGGCATGTTAGTTTAATAATATTACTTTGCTAAATTCGGGTGCACATTTATGTGACCCAAATCCAAATCTCAACAAAGTTGAAATGTGTTGATAATCACGGGTACATTGATTGTGACGTGGTTTGAAACACATTTTTATGATGTTGCAATTCTTCTACTAAAATAATGAATAAATTATTAAAAGCAGTTAAAAGTGAAATTTTTCACATAAGTTGAAGCATGTTATAATAATCAGATAAATAAGCCAAATATGGCAGTTGAGCGACCGTGCTAGAACCACGGAACTCGGGAATGCTTAACACCTTCTCCCGGGTTAACAGAATTCCTTATCCAGATTTCTGGTTCACAGACCGTTAAATAAAGTCAAACCTTTCCTCAATTCGGGATTTGAAACGGTGACTTGGGACACCAAAAAATCTCCCAATTGGCGACTCTGAATCTCTTAATAAATGAATCCCATTTCGATTGTCCTTTAATTAAAAAAACTCCTTTTACCAAGCTCCTCGCGGGCCTGTGGAAAAAGGAGGTGTGACAGGCTAAATAAGCCAAATACTCTTTTTCAACCATACATCGAGCCTTAACATAAGAAATAATATTGCGGCTAGTATGACCAGAAATTCATTTTCACTCTATGCGAGGCAAATCCGGCAGAGCTAAGGTCACAGTCTTGTCATGGAAATTCAAGATAGCATGATATGGAGATAACCAGTCCATACCTAATATAATATCGAAGTCCACCATAATTTAAGAGCAATAAATCAACACGGGTCTCAAGACCCTCAATCACCATAATACATGATCGATAAACTCGATACACCACAACAAAATCACCTGCTGGTGTATACACATGAACATGAAAACCCAGTGGATCACTAGGCTAAACCAAGTACGGTGCAAAATAGGAAGACAAGTACGAATATGTAGACCCAGGGTCAAATAATGTTGATGCCTCTCTATAACAAACCAAAATAATACCTGTAATAACATCATCTAAGGACTCAGCCTATAGTCTGGCAGGAAGTGCATAATATCGAGGCTGGGCCCCACCAACCTGAGCAGTATCTCTGGGACGATCAGCTACTGGATGGTCTCTAACTCTATCGGCCTGAGCTCCACCTCTATGACCTCTGTCTCCACCTCTATGTCCTCTACCCCCACCCCTAGGTGGCTGGGCAGGCTGTGGGGGAACCGGGGCCTGAACCATAGCACGAGAACCCTGTTGTTGTGACTAAGCACCTCTAAATCTCGGGCAATGTCTCCTGATATGACCCAAATCTCCACACTCGTAGCACCCGTCTGAACGCAGAAACTGAGAAAAATGGGACTGACCTCGTCGACCCGAATGATCACCTAGGAAAATCTGAAATGGCTGTGCATTGATAGGTGCTGATGATGCACTGTACAGCTGCTGATTAGAGTAATGTGGCTGAGAATCACGACTACCTGAAGGGCCGTGAGAAGCCTGAAGGGCTGGCTGAAAAGGCCTAGGAGAATGGCCTTTACCATAAGAATATCTACCTCCAGACGAGGTACCACTGAATCTGCCAGCATTACAGGGCCTCTTATCCGACCCATGACCTGCTCCCTAAGACAGATCCATCTCGATCTGGCGGGCTACATTGGCCGCCTCCTAAAAAGCGATTTCAGTCCCTGCTCCTATAACCATCTACAAACGAATTGGTTGACTCAATCCATCAATAAATCTTCTCACCCTTTCTATATTTGTGGGAAGTATGACAATGGCATGACGAGCTAGGTCAGTGAACCTAGTCTCGTACTGTGTGACACACAATGAACCCTGATGAAAACACTCAAATTGCATGTGTAGAGCCTCCCTCTGAGTTGCTGGAAGGAACTTTTCCAAGAACAATTCTGCAAATTGGCCCAAGTCAAAGATGGTGACCCTGCTGGTTTAGATAAGAAATAATCCCTCCACCAAGTTTTGGCGGATCCAGATAATCGAAAAGTGGCAAAATCAACACCATTAGTCTCCACAATACCCATAGTACGGAGAACCTCATGGCAGCTATATAGAATGTCCTGGGGATCCTCTTAAGGAGTGCCACTATATGTGGTAGTGAGTAGCTTGGTAAACTTGTCCAATCTCCATAAAGCATCAGCAGACATAGATGCACCATCACTAGCCTGAGTCACTATGCCAGGTTGAGCTGCCTCAACTGGCTGAATCACAGGAACATGAGCCTGGGAATTACTGGCTCCGGAGTGCGCGTAACAGGAGTCTGATTACCTCATCTAGCCTGAGAAATGGCTGGTGCTACTGGCAGTAAACCTGCTCTAGTGATACTGCCCATAAAGCCTGCTATCCGGACTAAAGCATCCTGAAAATCCGGGGTGAACATAACCCCTCCAGGGACCTGAGCTGGGCCCACTGGAACTGATGGGGTTGGAACTTCTCCCTCGATATGAACCTGAGGTTCTGCCACTGGTGCTGCTGCTCGGGGCTGAGCTCTGCCCCTACCTCGTCCTCTAGGACGGCCTCGACCTCGGCCTATACCCCTAGCGGGAGCTGCTGCTGCTGGGGCCTCGGGCTGCTGGTCAGTAGATGATGAAGCGCGTGTTCTTGCCATCTGCGGAAGAAAATAGTAGAAATTCAATTAGCATTTGAAGGATCAAAGTCGCATGACGAGAAAGAATACAGGTGAAATTTTTCCTAACTCCGTAGCCTCTGGGATAAATATAGACGTCTCCATACCCGATCCATCAGACTCTACTAAGGTTGTTCGTGAGTTGTGAGACCTGTGTAACCTAGTGCTCTAATACCAACTTGTCACGACCCGGATTTCCCTCATTCGAGAGTCGTGATGGCGCCTACTAATGGAAGCTAGGCAAGCCAACTTCTTACTTACATTTCTATTCATTACAACCCTCATATAAAAATCATTTAGAAATAATACTATTAATACAGCGGAATAATAATTTAGCGGAAGACTTAATAACTTTTACTAGATACGATGCACAAAAATCCAAACATAATACACTACCCAAGAACTAGTGTCACAATACTCACGAACTTCTAAGAATAATACACATAATCGTCTGAAGGAATATAAACTGTTTATCTCTAATACATGAGATAACAGACTGAAAAGTAAAGATAGAGGAGACAACGAATCCTGCGCACGCCTGCAAGGCTACCTCGAAGTCTCGGTGGTCGGAATGTCAACAATCGTACTACTGCCATTGCTGCTTTCCGTAACTTGTATCTGCACAAAAAGAGCGCAGAGTGTAGTATCAGCACAACCGACCCCATGTGCTGGTAAGTGTCTGGCCTATCCCAGCGAAGTAGTGACAAGGCTAGGACCAGACACCCATATAAACATGTACAATTAAAAATATATACAAAACAAAATAGTAGGAAACACCATATAATATTTACGAAGAGAAAATATACTCTAGAGTAACATCAATATATATATATATATATATATATATATATATATATATATATATATATATATATATATATATATATATATATATATATCATCCAATTGCAGGAGTACCACTACTTGCTCCCATTTTTACTATCAATCTTTCATTTATTTATCAAAACAATACCTAATATGTTACCAACGATCGTGGCCAATATCAACAATCATTTTTTGTTAGTAGTGCGTGCACCCCGACCCTTCTGATAAGTCACCGACATCTATGGCCAATAACAGTACATAATAGGCTACCGGCAACTATGACCAATGCTAACAATCAATATTTATTAGTAGTGAGGCATGCACTCCGACCCTTCCGATATGTCACCTGTGCTATGGCCAATAACAATAATCAATACAATATGTCACTGGCATTGAACCAATAATCTCTGATCAACAATATATATATATATATATATATATATATATATATATATATATATATATATATGTATGTATTACCGTAATAATCTTCAATTTCAATAATATTTATATTACCGGTGTAAAACCAATAATTCTGTAATTCGACAACATTTATATTACCAGTATAATACCAATAAATAATAATAATTAATCAACAATATACGTATATTACCGGTGTGAAACCAATAATCTTTAATCAACAATTTATATATATTACCGGTGTGAAACCAATAATAATTCCTTTCATATAATTACATAAGATTAATAGGGATTTAATCTATTTAAGACCCACGGTCATGCTCGACCCCCAACGTACAGATACTCGTCACCATGCCTATACGTCGGACTCCACACATAACAATTAGCACATAAACTCAACTCCTATTCCCTCAAGCTAGGATAAATCAAATACTTACCTCGAAAGTCTATGGCCAATTCAATCCTTAGCAATGCCTTTTCCTTTCAAATTCGGCTTCAATGATATCTATACACAATTGATTTAATATTAATACTACTTAACAAACTAATTCAAATGGCAAAATATGATTCTTACAACATTCTGCCAAGAATAGTGAAAATCGACTTCGTGCCCATATGGTCGAAACATAAGGTCCGAACCAAAATAAATTCACCCATCTTTCCACGAGTTCAAATATATAATTTATTTTAAAATCGGACCTCGAATTGAGGTCAAAATCCCAATTTTTATGAAAACCTAATTTCTACCCAAAACCCTCATTTTACCCATAAAAAACCTTAAATTTAAGATGAAAACATGATAAAAGATGTTAAAGATTGAAGAAATTGAGTAAAAGTTGACTTAAAAATGATTTGGAGAAGAGGGAGTTCGTGAGAAATCGCCAATGAGTGTTTTGGGTTGTGAAAATATAAAAAATGAAGTTAATTAAAATCGTCAAATTCTGGATTTACAGGTCTGTGTGTTCGCATTTGCGAACAGGGGTTCGCAATTGCGAACCTCGACCCAACGTGGGAATTGCGAACAAAACTTCGCATTTGCGAAGATGTGCTTCCCAGGGAACACTTCGCATTTGCGATATTTTTCCTTGCATTTGCGAACTCTGGGCTAAAAGGGGGGTGTTCGCATTTGCGAGCTTTTCTTCGCATTTGTGAAGCTTGAGGGAATTGGGCAGGCATCACATTTGCGATATATTCTTCCCATTTGCGAAGCCTGCAGGTCAGGCATGACAGCAACTTCCTAACATGAAAAATTGAACTCGTGGCCTATCCAAAATTCACCCGAGCCCTGGGGGCTCCAAGTCAAATATGTACACTAACTCAAAAACATCATGCGAACTTGCTCGTGCGATCAAATCGCCAAAAATCAATGAATTGAGCCTCAAAACTCAAGAATCTTTCAATTTTTCAGAAACTTTCAAATTTCCAATTTAAGGCCGAAAGACATCAAATGACGTCGTTTTCAACCAAACTTTACAGGAAGCGCTTAACCAATATTTATGACTTGTACCGGGCATTGGAACCAAAATACGATCCCGATACCATTACCTTTTAATCAAATTTCAGTTTTATTTTCCTTAAACATTTTTAGAAAATAATTTAACAGAAAAATTCTTTTATCGGGATTCTAGACCTCGTATTTCGATTCCGGGCATACGCCCGAGTTCCATATTTTTCTACGGATTTTATGAGACCGTCAAATTACGGGTCCGGGTATGTTTAACAAAAATATTGACCAAAGTCAACCATATCAATATTAATATCAAAATTTTTCAAAAATTTTCACACAATTCATATATTTTAAGATAAAAATTTTTCGGCTTCGCGCCCGTACTGCGCATGCAAATCGAGGCAACTATAAATGAGGTTTTCAAGGCCTCAGAAGTTCGAAATGACTGAGAATCACAGTTGATGACTCTTTGGGTCGTCACAACCATTAAGTACACGTGGAAAATAAAACTCAACAACTTAATAATGACTCTTAACCAATACTAGTAATCGTACCCGCGCGATGCGCGGTCAGTATTAAAAAATATTAATTAAATTAAATTATGATCGGGCTAGTTTGATTCAATTAGATTGTATTGCTTTAATAAAATTTAATTGTCATCTTACTTGTCACTACGATATACCAATAATGAATCAAAGGTACTTATATAGTTAATGAATAACATTTTGGTTCTATATTTTTTTATTATATTAAGAAATATTTAATATTCGCTTTATTTTGTCATATATGAGAAGATTTATAATTTATTACTATTAAAATATTTTTTATTTTAAATTTTGGTCTACTGTTCTTAATAATATTATCTAAATTTTAATGAACAAAATCTCTGTTAAACTAATGGGACTTATACAAGGAGCGCGTTGAAAAACTTTTTGTTATGTATTTTTCTTTATTATATTTTCTAATATTTAATATTATTAGACTGCTAATAGAAAGTTTTATTAGCACATTACTTTATTAAATATTTTTCTCTGAAATTTTTTTATGTCTTTATTTTCGTTTTATTTAAAAATAATTTTAAAACTCCAACTTGAAAATAATTCCCAATTTGAATTGGTAATTTATTATTTTTTTAATTTTATTTTTTATCTTAAAATTATTTTAAAACTCCAACTTGAAACTATATCTCGATTTGAAAGGGTAGTTTTTCTTCTTTTTCTTTCAATTTTTTATAGCTAATTCTTTTTTTGCTTTTTTATTTTAAGATAATTTATAAATCCAACTTGAAACTACTCCCACCCAATTTGAATTTGTAGTTATTATTTATATATTTATTTTTGATTTATTATATTATATATATATATATATTGTAATTTTTATTTTATTTTATTATTTTCATTTTTTAAATATATTTAAATTCAAAAATAATAACCAATAACTTTTATTCTATATTTTTTTTATTATATTAGCCATTATTTTGTATTCGCTTTCTTTTTGTAATATATGAGAAGATATATAATTTATTACTGATGAAATATTTTTTTTGTTTTAAATTTTATTCTATTGTTCCTATTAATATTATCTATATTTTAATGAATAGAATATTTGTTAAACTGTCGGGACTTATACAAGGAGCGCATTAAATAAATCTTTTGTTATGTATTTTTCTTTATTATATCATCGAATATTTAATATTATCACTTTTTTAATATAAATATTTATTAGCATATTACTTTATTTGATATTTTTCCCTGAAAACTTTTTAATTCCTTTATTTTCATTTTTTTATTTTAAAATAATTTTTAAAACTTCAATTTGAAACTACTCCCAAATTTGAATTGGTAATTCATTTTTTTAATTTTATTTTTTATGTTAAAGTTATTTTAAAACTTCAACTTGAAACTACTTTCCAATTTGAATGGATAGTTCTTCTCTTTTTTTCATTTTTTATAGCTATTTGTTTTTGCCTTTTATTTTAAAATAATTTAAAAAATCCAACTTGAAATTACTCCCACCTAATTTGAATGGATAGTTATATATATATATATATATAAATTTAAAAATCATAACCAATATCTAATTATAAACTGAATAACTAACTATACATGTTGCATTGTTTTAGGTTGTCACTTGGTTTAAAAACTTTCCTCTCTTTTAATAGAATATAGAAATCTTTAGCCAAAGCCAGCTCTCATCCCATATGCATTTGTCAGGTTGAATCACTTTCAATCATCCCGACACGCGCCGATCCTGCGCGTCTTCTTAAATCCTTCTTTTTACCCAATCAACGAGGGAACTCCTCCCGTTGAAATCGGAACCGGTTATCACCGTTAAAGCTGCTGTACGACATGCTGTAATATCTTGTACGATCTGCATAACAACAGTGTAAATCTCGCTTCGGGATTTGTACCCTGAGAGGTAAAAAAAAGTCTACTGTAGTCAGATTTCTTCATAGCCATTAGACAGATGTGAGAGACAGAGATACTTTATGTGCAGAAAAATACGTACGAATCTATAGATACTGAAAGATATATCTAAATGTGCGCCTATACACACATTTAAATATTTGCGGAGAGAGAGAAAGGACGAGCGATCGAGGATTGGACAAATAAGAGAGGGTTTTAGAGAGAGAAACTGTTCGGATTGGTATTCGCCGACCGCCTTAAAGCTTCTTTAGAAGTAGAAGAGAGAGAAGAAAAACCTGCGTAGAAGTTTCTCTCTTTTGGTCTGTAATTTTCTCGTAAAATTTGGATGTGTTTGAATCAGAGGATTTGAAAATGTGATTTTCGACATTTAGGGTTTGAATTGGATTGGAAATGTTGATCCGAAATGCGCATGGTTGAGAATTGGAGCTCCGATAAGCTGAAGAATCTAGGGTTTGGAGGTGGGGGATATGGACGTGGATTCAGCGATGTCATCGGAATCCGATCACGATCAGAATAACGGCGCGTCGTCGGAGCAGCTAAACGGCCAGTCATCGGCTGGAGGATCTCCGCCGGAGACTCCTCAGGATCAGCAGCATCCGGCAACTTCTCAGCAGCAGCAGGGCAGTACTCCGGTGGCGGGGCCGAGGTGTGCTCCGACGTACTCGGTGGTGCACGCTGTTCTAGAGAAGAAGGAGGATGGTCCAGGGCCGAGGTGTGGGCATACCTTAACGGCTGTACCGGCAGTTGGAGAGGAGGGTAGCCCCAATTACATTGGTCCCAGGCTTATTCTCTTTGGTGGTGCAACTGCGCTTGAAGGGAATTCTGCTGCTTCGGGGACTCCTTCTTCTGCTGGAAGTGCAGGAATTCGTATGTTTCCTTGAAGTCTCCTAATTATCCAACTTTTACCCTTTTTTCTGGGCAAGTTTTGGACTTGATTAGGATATGGTATACTTTCCAGTTGTGTAGACTAAATGCAACGAGTCAAGTGATTTTTACTTGTCTCAGAAAACCTCTGAATACAATATTTATGCATAAAAAAAGAAACAGAATTTAATTTTTGTAGAATAATCAATTGATAGAAGAGATCTTAATTGCAGGTTTAGCAGGTGCTACAGCTGATGTGCACTGCTATGATGTTTTGACAGATAAATGGTCTAGGTAAGTGGCTATTGGTGTCACTGATAAGCTACTTTCTATTTTGTGGTTTACTGAGAATGGATAAAATATGTCTCTGCTTCTTAATGATCACAGGATGACTCCTATAGGAGAGCCACCCACGCCAAGGGCTGCTCATGTTGCTACAGCTGTTGGAACCATGGTTGTTATTCAGGTTGGTCTAAACTTATAGGAGTAGTATTTTGTCTGAGTCGTGCATGATCATCTACTTCAGCTAATTAAGATGCTATATATTATCCATCCCAGGGTGGAATTGGTCCAGCTGGTTTGTCAGCTGAGGATCTTCATGTTCTGGACCTTACACAACAACGCCCACGATGGCACAGGTTAGCATTTAGCAGTTCAAGTAATGACTTAGTTTCAATGAACGCGGTGTATGCTGGTGAAGTGTGAAATATGGAAGTGCTGATCAACTACTGAAATAATTCTGATCCTTTCAGGGTTGTGGTCCAAGGACCTGGTCCAGGGCCACGTTATGGCCACGTCATGGCTTTGGTAGGGCAAAGATATCTTATGGCTATTGGTGGAAATGATGGTCAGTCACGTGAAAAGGCCCTCCCCATTTTTAAGCATATAAAGTTTAAGAAATAGATAGTTGATCCATTGTTTTTCAGGAAAACGGCCTCTAGCAGATGTTTGGGCTTTGGACACAGCTGCCAAGCCATATGAATGGCGCAAATTAGAACCTGAGGGTGAAGGTCCACCTCCTTGCATGTAAATTTCATGATCTCTTTCTTGAAGATGTGTATTTTAGTTCCTCATTGTACATGACTTTCATATTCTCTTGTTACTTTTGACTGTATTCAACTTGCTCTTTTGAACTTTATGTTTTTTATTACATGGTGAAGAACCCGAAGATTTGTTTGTACATATCAATCAAAGAAGTAGCATGTGGTAAACAGTGACTGTTTGGTTATGATTTATTCCTTAGAAGAATACTTGACAAGGGATCCAACACACTATTGATGGGTGTAATTCTACCACCCAGAGAAAGATATTGCATTTTCCAGGAAGCCAACATTTTTCAAAATTTTCAATTACTCCTTCCAGATACCTAGACCTTTGTATCTAGCTCCCAGAGGAAGACCCAGATATGTTGTTGGGAAAGAGCCCACCTTACAACACATTACTTCAGCAAGCTCTTCCAAGTTTGGAACTGAATTGACTGGATAGATGATGCTCTTCAACATGTTCATGTGTAGGCCTGAGATAGCTTCAAAGATCATAAGTGTGAGATTAAGGTAAAAGACCTGTGATTTTTCAGCTCCACAAAAAATCAAAGTATCAGCTGCATAGAGCAGATGGGAGACGGTAACAGAGTTACCATCTGCACTTCCCACCTTGAAACCCTCTAGCCAGATAAGTTGATTTGCTTTGTCTAACATTTTGCTAAGCCCTTCCATAGCAAGGATGAATAAGAAAGGAGATAGATGATCTCCTTGTCTGACGCCTTTTTGGAGAGAAAAGAATCCAACTGGTCCACCATTGATCAGGATTGAATACTTCACTGTAGTGATACAAAGTCGGATACATCTAATCCAACATTCACCAAATGCCATCCTTCTTAGTGTATTTATCAAATAGGTCCAATTAAGCTGATCAAATGCCTTTCCTATGTCAAGTTTGAAAAGTAGACCAGGCTGCCCAAGACTTCATCTTCCAATCCAATATCTCATTAGCTATAAGAGTTGTATCTGTGATCTGCCTATTTTTTATGAAAGAATTTTGATGACTAGACACCAATTTTCCTATCACCCCTTTTAACCTTTCTGCTAATAGCTTGGAGGCAATTTTGTAAAAACTACCATCGAACCGATTGGCCTGTAATCTTTTAGCTCAGCGGCTCATTTCTTTTGGAATTAGTGCTATAAAAGTAGCATTGCATGATCTAACAAGGTTGCCATTCTGGTGAAAGTGTTGAAGGGCTCCCATGATATCATCCTTGATCACCTCCCATGTTTTCTCATAAAATGCCATAGTGTATCCATCCGGATCTGGAGCTTTATCAGGTGCACAATTCTTAAATTCAGCCAAAACCTCTGCCTCGTCAAATGGCCTTTCCAGCATACTTTCTCTTCTCCATTTAATGTTACTACATCTTCCAGTCTTGTAGTAGGTCCCCAGCTTTCATTCTCGTTGCAGAGCTGTTAATAAAATTCTAAAATCTCACCCCTGATTAGATTTTTATCTTCAGTGATGTCATCCCCAACTTTGAGTTTATCAATACAATTAGTTTTTCTGTTGGAATTGGCCATCTTTTGAAAGAATTTGGTGTTTTTATCCCCTTTTTTGAGCCACAAGCATTGAGATTTTTGTCTCCAAGATACTTCTTCTGCTTTAGCCAGTTCTGAATTTCCACTTGGAGTTTCATAATATTGGCTTTTTCTTCTTGGGATTGAGCTCTTCCTTCCTTTTGTTGTTGCAAAAGAGAAAGCTCCTCTAATGCTCTTCCCCTTTTCACTGCAATGTTGCCAAATTCTTCTCTATTCCAGATAGTAAGGTCTTTCTTCATGAGCTTCAATTTTTGCACCAAAATGAAGTCAGGAGTGCCATTAACATCATAACTCTGCAACCATATCTTGATCTTTTCCGGGAAACCTTCTGCATTCAGCCACATGTTTTCAAATTTAAAGTAGGATGGGTTAGAGTCCCAATCCCCACTCTCCAGCCAAGATAGTATTGTGATCTACTTCTTGTCCCTGTTTCCAATCCCAGCTAAGGTCCAGAGGAGACTTGATCAATTGAGGAGAGATTTTCTACGGGAAGGAAATAGTGAAACTCACCAAATTTTATTTGGTTAAATGGCCAAGAGTTATTCTCCCCAAAGTGCATGGAGGCCTTGGAATAAAAGATCTCACTTTACACAATATGAGTTTGCTAATGAAAAGGCACTAGTGGTACAACATGGAGAACCCTGAGCTACGGAAAGTTGTAATACAAAAAAAATATGGGGTGGCAAACAACTGTTGTACCAGACAGAGTAGATTGCCACATGGTTCTGGCCATGGAAACACATTTCAAAGTTATGGGGTGACTTTCTACTCAAGCTTGAGAATGGAACTCATATTTCTTTCTGAAAAGATAGATGGTTAGGGTCAGAGACCCTAAAGACGAACACCCAAGTCTATTTCTGTTGGCCAGCAACAAGGATTCCACTATTGGGCACTATTGGCAAGATAACTCATGGGCACTGCAGTTCAGAAGAGATATCCAAGACTGGAACTAAATGACTTGCTGAGATTGCTCTCAAAATTATCCAATTTTAAGGTCAACCCTCAGGTGAAGGACAAGCTGGAATGGGGAGATTCCAAAGATAGAACCTATACTGTCAAAAGAGGATATGACAATATGTGCTCCAATAAAGAGCTGATTGACAAATGGCCATGGAAGCTTATATGGAGAACCATAACTCCTTATAAAAGTAATTGGTGGTTTTATCCGGACAAGCCTGTATGAAGCCTGCCTTACCCAAGACAACTTCAATAGAAGAAGCATTCCGACAGTAAACCGATGTTTTATGTGCTAAGAGGAATCTTAGAGTGTGAGACATTGGTTTCATCATTGCATAGTAGTAACTGACTTGGAGTGGCCCCCGTGGAGGGCAAGATGCAGGAGACAAGGCTGTGGTGGTTCGTACATGTGATGAGGAGAAGTACCGATGCTCTTGTTAGGAGGTGTGAGAGGTTGGTCATGGCAGGTATGAAAAGAGGTAGATGGAGGCCTCAGAAGTACTGGGAGAGGTGATTAGGCAGAACATGGCGGTGCTTCAGTAAGCTGAGGACATGACCCAAGGATGTGGAGGTCGAGAATTAGGATAGGTAGTCGGAGAGTTTCTCCTATCTTTACCAATAGTGTTAGTAGTACTCTTGAATTTTCATATTCTTAGATCCCTATTACGTCCTGTAATCTCGTGCGCTTCAGTAATCTTATTTTCGTGTTGTTACTGTTTGGTGCTACTTCTTCTTTTTCTCCTCTTTTTTCTTTTTTTCTTCTTCTTCCTTTCTTTTCCTTTTTCACCTTTTATTGAGCCGATAATCTATCGGAAACGGCCTCTCTACCTTCACCTGGTAGGGAAACGGCCTCTCTACCAACCCCTACTTGTGGGATTATATTAGGTTTGTTGTTGTTGTTGTTCTGCATGAAAAATCAATAAATTGTTGACTTCATAAATCACACTTAAAAAAAATGATGTTTTCGGAAGTGGTGGTGGTTGTTATTGTGCTTAAGCCTTGTTCAGGAACTATTTCAGTAAAGATATATATACGGCATTGACTTCAAAAAAGAGAGATTTTCTGAATTATTGTTATCAGCATTGCCGTGGATAAGTCCTTATTTTGAAGAGTTAGATATGATGGAAATGTTGCCCTGATATGATTTTAGGAAACTAAAACTTGAAATTCCACAAACTATTGCTACTATTTGATGGTTGAGTGGCTCAATTATCCACCTCGCTGGCATGTTCTTAGTTTCAAGTCAGTTTCAGTTGCGACTGATGGAGTTTCCATCTCTCTAGAATTGCATATTTTCTTGCACCTACTTTTCTGTTTTCGTACATGATGAACGGAGCTCCTTTTCTGAGGTTTTAATAGTGAAGTAAAGGTACAATTTCTCGATATTATGAAAACAAGTTAATCCTTGTGGTGATGTTTCTTATAAGTTTTTGGCTGACCTAGAAGAAACTAAAGAATTCAGTAAAACAAAGAAGATATACCTTGGCTTGTCTTCTAGGGAGTTTTGTTGAGGCATAGGAATTAGGATAACAATATGGTCATTCCAGGTTCAAAATCCGCTACTACACTTACTGAGAGCCCATCTGCTGTAGTCATTATTGGCAGGTCTTCGTTACGTGTGCTTATATTGCTGGTTGTCTGGTTGATTGGTTTAGGTGCATGCTCGATGGCCCGGACACCAATTTTGAAACATAAACATGACATACAAAGACTCAAGCAGTAGAATGTACATTCTTTTCTTATGTGAAGATGGTTATTTGACCAACAGTTGTGACAGATTGAGCATATGTTGGTCTCTTATTTTTTCAAAACTTCTACATTTTGTTGAGCAAAGTCTTTTTAGACTGTACTGTTTGTGGAACTGAAGCTGTCGGAGTGCATTTTACACATTTCCATCTTCATTAATTTCTGAAGTTTCTTTGTGTATTCTCATTAATTTCTTCTTGTGATGTCCAACTGAAGATAAATTCTTGTGAATCTAAGCTGGTCCAAGTGTCCAGTAAAGTAATGAAATCCTAATCTGCTCTTGTTGCTTGGCTAGGTACGCTACTGCAAGTGCGCGATCTGATGGTCTTCTTCTGCTTTGTGGAGGGAGGGATGCCAATAGTGTGGTGAGTGAAGCATGCTTTCTGATGCAATAAGAAAAAATGATGGAAGTTATACTGATTTACTTGTTCCCTTGGTTATTATCATTAGCATTTTTACTTGCACTTAGAAGTTAGAAGGATATCTCGCTAGAAAGATTGTTTTCTTTCTAGAATAGATGATGCTCTTTTTTTCTTTTTTGATAAAATGACGTTTTCATTCATCAGAAATTGTTCTTTACATAACAGGGTCTGCTGACCAGTCCTATACTACTTTGGCCTATTCTTCACTATTACATAGAGATATCACCTGTATTCTATACTAATTACAGTATTGCTTCTATACATATGCACTAGTAAGAGTCTAGAATAACAGAATTACATTCCAACCATTACGGATATCTATCTAAGTCTTCCATATAGTTTCTCCAACTGTTGTGTACATGGCTCTTGATGTGGATGTAGGATGTGATTTCTCTGCAAATGCGTCCATTGTTGAACCTGATTGCATTCCTATCTCTCCATATACTATACAGCAGCATGCCAAATACAGCTGAGGTGATGTTGCCTATTCCTTTCTTCTTCCTTGCCTGGTAGGTCAGCCATTTTAACTCCTCCTCCCAAGGTTGGATTTGTCTTTGAACTCCCATCCAGTTGAGCAGTCTTTTCCAGATAGCATTTGTGTATGAACGTTCAAAGAAGAGATGCTCCAATAGTTCTTCTGCTTGGCCACAGAAAACACACATTGTGTTAACTGAGATACCTATTCTCTGCAATCTATCCACAGTTGGTATTCTCCTATGGATGGTCAGCCACATGTTAAACTTGTGTCTTGGATGAATATGAGGGTGCAAGATCAAGCTTTTCCAATAAACCTTCTGTCCTTGGTATAGAGCTTCTTGATACTGAATTTACCATTTGGGCTTTGCAAGGATTCCAACCTTTTTGAACATTACTTTCAAGAGCTGGTATGCTCAATATGAACTGTCTTTGCTCAATAATTTTCCTTACAACCCAAGCTGTATTCTTAGGTATAGGAACAATGTCAATACTCCTATTCTTTATGTAATAAGTATGGACCCATCTAATCCACAAACAATCTTTCTTCTTTGTGAGAGCCCATAAATGCTTCATTATTGCAGCCTTGTTCCAGTGGCATAGGTTGATCACATTCATTCCTCCCATTGTTTGTGGTAAGCATACTCTATCCCATGCTACTAAAGCTCTCCTGGAGATGTCAGCCTGCCCAGTCCATAGATATGATCTGCAAGCAGCCTCTATCATCTTGCTAACTTTCTTTGGTAGTAAAAATACCTGGGCCAGTATGACTGCATCCCAAAAATGACTGCATTGATGAGTTGCAATCTACCATCATATGATAAGAGCTTTGAAGTCCAACAACTTATTCTTGCAGTGATCTTTTCAACTAATGGCCAGCATTGATGAACACATAACTTTTTAGGAGCTAAGGGAATTCCTAAATATGTGAAGGCAAAATACCTTCAGTGTAGCCCAATTTTTGCAATATAAGACTCTTGGTCCTTTCATTTGTGCCTGCAATATAAACTGAGCTTTTCTCTGGATTTGCTTGTAAACCTGATGCATTTGAGAACTTCATGAAAGCATGCTGCGTTAATTTCATTGACTTTAGATCAGCTCTGCAAAACATCAACAAGTCATCAGCAAAGCACACATGCATTACTCCTAGCTTTTTGCATCTTGGATGAAAATGGAAGTCTTTGTTTCCTGCCAGTCTATTGAATTCTCTTTGCAGGTACTCCATAGCTATCACAAATAGGTAGGGTGACATAGGATCACCCTGCCTTATCTCTCTTTTGCCTTCAAATGGCTTTGTAAGACTACCATTTAAAGTTGAAGAGTAGGAAACAGTTGAGATACATTCCATAATCCAGCACACAAACTTTTGTGGAAATCCCAGTAGTATCAGCATCCTTTTCAAATAATACCAATCCAAAGTATCATAAGCTTTCCTCAGATCTACCTTGAGGACACATCTTGCAGATATTCCTTTCCTAGTATAGCCTTTAAAAAGCTCATGAGTGAACAGAATGTTATCAGTAATATTCCTTCCCTCAATGAAGGCTGATTGAGAATCACCTACTAAATAATTCATGACTGCTTTAAGCCTCCCTGTTATGATTTTGGTGATTATTTTGTAGATGGTAGTGCAACATGCTATTGGCCTAAAGTCCTTTACCTGAGTAGGATTAGGAACTTTAGGTATTTAGAGATATAGCAGTACTGTTTATGGCTTTTGGCATCTTTCCTGTCTCAAAAAAATCCAGGACATCTGCAATCATCCGCTTTGATCACCTCCCATTGACTTGTATAGAACTCCACTGGAAAACCATCTACTCCTGGTGCTTTATCACTTGGCATGCTCTTGATAGCCTCCAATATCTCTTCCTTTTTTATTGGCTTAATCAACTCCAATTGTTGTGTTCTTGTTAAACAAGGTCCTTCTTTGATTATCTCAGCATCAGGGCTTGGTAGTATTTGTGAGGATTCTCCCATTAGTGACTTGAAGAATTCCATAAATTGATCCTCCACCTGCTTTGGATCTGTTAACTTGATGCCTGCATCATTATGAAAGAGACAATAACACTATTGTTAGTACGCATTTTCCATTGAGCATGGAAATATTTGGTGTTGGCATCTCCATGTTGAATCCAAGTAGCCCTAGACTTTTGCCTCATCACCTGCTCCTCAATATTGCTCCATTTTTCCATTTCTAGCAATGCCTCCTTCTCTTCATCAATGTATTCCTGAATTAAAGGCTGGATTGACAGTTGATGCTGCACCAGTTCCACCCTTTGCTTTGCTTGGCTCAATGTTTGCTGGTAAGTAGTCAATATCTGTTCATTTCCTTAATATCCACTTTCAACCTCCTAATCTTGTACCATGTCCTTGACTTTCCTGGTACACCGTCATAATTGCCCCCATACTTCTTTCACTATCCTTTTGACTTCAGGGTGGTGAAGGACAGTATGATATAGTCTGAATGGTCTAGGATGTAGTTGATGCTGAATAATGTCAGTTCTGCAATTCATCAATATGGGGGAACGATCGGATACCCCAGGATTTAAAAATTCTGCCTCAATATATCCATTATTCATCACAGCTGACATTTCCAAAAGCCTAATCTATTTTACTGTACACCCTTACATTCTCATCCCTTCTACTACACCAAGTATAAAACCAACTTATACTCTTCAGTGGTGTTAGTTGCATGTTGTCCAAGAAGTCTTTGAATCCTTGAACCTCTGCCTGGGTAATGGGAGCTCCTATTCTATCATCTGCATTCAATACATTATTGAAATCACCACTGATTAGCCACTCATCAGTGATGGTAGCACCTATACCAGCAAGCTGCACCCATAATTGTTGTCTAGCATTCCATTCATTATAAGCATAGATCACAGTGAAGTACCATTTCTTCTGCCTGACAGTGTCCACCATTTCACAATGAATAAATTGTGCTTCAACCTTTAAGACCTGAAGTTGAACATGAGGTCTCCAAATTAACCATATTCTACCATTATAAGCATACTCATAGTTGAACCTTATCTTCCAATCCTTCACTGTTTTCGTAGCAATTCTTTTTGCCTTGTTTTCTTTCACTCTAGTTTCAACTAGTACCATTATCTCCACTTTATACTTCTTCAGAAAGAGTGCCAGCTCCTTCTGTTTAAAGGGCTTATTCAGCCCCCTTATGTTCCAAGTGCGGACAATCATTGAGGTATAGGGTGGTTTTGTCCACCCTGCCCAGTATGCATTGTATTACCACCTTGACTCAAGACATCAAATCTATTTGTGGTATTGATTTGGCTGGTAGAAGAGCTTGGCTCATCCCTTGGAGACCCTAGGACACTTTTGTCATGCTTTCTCCCACTTCTCATGACTGATAGTGGTGGAAACTCATGCTATCAAGTTGCCAGTCTTCACTTTGCTCTTCAACTACATTGTCCCCTTTCATGTTTGCATCCCCTGCTTCTCCACTTTTTGGTATTAGTATCTCCTTTGCTATCCACTTTGTAACCATTCTTCTTCTTCTTCTTCTACCTCTTTTCTTTTTTTTTTGTTCTGTTCTACATATTCTCCATCTTCTCCTCCTTCATTCTTCTTCCTACATTCATCAGTAGTATGTCCAATCTTTATGCAATACATACAAAACTTTGGCTGCCATTCATAATCTATACTTTGATGGATTACACCTACTGGAGTACGAAGTAGAATGTCAATTGGCAAATGATGAGAGATATCTGCCTCTACAAGGACCCTTGCATATGAAATACGATCCATCTCAGCAGTGTAGAGATCTGTATACATAGGCTTGCCTATACCACTTGCCATTTTGCTTAAGGCTTCAGCTGACCAGAATCCCACAGGTAGATTTGGAAATCTTAAACCAAATCGGAATAACATTCAAGCACTCTGGGTTAAACACAAAATCAAGCGACCAATTCTTCAATATAAATGGTATTATGAAAAAAAATGGCCCTGATTGCATGACTTTGTCTCTATCATCAATTGAATTGAATCTAAAAATGTAATAACCCTCATCGTGGTATAGTATCTTAGGAGTATCAACAAAATCCCACACATTATCAACATAGTTCTCCATAGATTTGAAGTATGGATTCTCACCCAAAACGTACCCAATAATTGCAGTAGCCCAGTAATTCTGATTTTCCTTGATGTCTTCCTCTTCAATTGGTACTTCAATTTGTTCCCCTTGCAGATCTGGTGGAATGTAGTTGAGAGCTTTCCCCATTTGGCCTCTACGAGTTCTTCTATCTGGTCTCTCCTCACTACTACTATCTCGTAGCACTGGTTCCTGTTCCATTGGTTTCTGCACCATTGGTACAGATTCCTGGACTTTGACTGGAGCTTTTGCTGTATTGTTTGCTATATCAGAGAATTGGAGCCAGCGTGGAACTTCTTCACCCGTTCTCCTCACCGCTCGTTTCATAGCAAGATGTTGTTCTCCATTAGCTTCGTCCTCAGCTGGTTCCTCCTCTATGGTCTGGAATCGATGTGGAAGAAAGCTTCCAAAGGTTAATGGCTTTGCATGCGCTGGTACAGTAGAGCTTGGTGTTACTAAGCTCGCCCATGGTGTTATGGCGGTGCTGGCTGGAATTTTCATACTTCAGTGCACGTTAGCAAGCTCTGCTTAAAGTGCGCCGAGAGAGAACATTCTGTCCCCCAATTCTCTTTTAACAATTCTGATGCTCTCTTTGTCTCAGCCCTATCTCCTTCTCTGACTCCTCTTCTATTTCCATTTCCTCACATAGAATCATTCTCTTATTTTATTATTTGAATCACCTCTTCAATAAAGTTTTACTGCTAAAGGAGGGAGTCTTTTATTCATTTACTTGTCTTTTCTGCAGCCTCATATGTGAGAAACTACCTCATTGGCCAAGTGCATGCAAACTTCTTTCTAATGATTTGTTACATTGAGAGTCGAATTTGAAAAAAATGCTTAGACAAGGACACCTTTGTTTACCTAATTATGTCTGTAACCATTTTATGTGAACATCCTCTGTTTCTCTGCCCCAAATTGATTAGCCCATCTGTTTGGAGGTGCTTCACTTTTCCCATTTCATGTACGTACTTAGTGGTTGATCTCTTTAATGGATAAACTTGGGTGGAGCTCTTTATCTTTCCCTTTTTGTTAAATACACTCCTTTATTATTTCTATGGAGAACGGTGCGTTTCTTATTACCTCACTTTTTTGTCATGTCCTCTCACCTTTCTAGCTGTGCATCACTTCTCATGATTGCACTCTGCAGATCTCTTTAATCTCTAGCCTTCTTGATCCCTACCTTGGTTGTACTCCATTGCGTTGCCACCTTGCTCTCCCTGATCTACCCATCTGCCCAATCTCTGCTGAGAAACCGCTTTCCCAGTGCCAGCTTTCCCCTCCCCCTTCCCTTCTCTGGTACCTTACACAATCCTCCATGATCCCGGCAACCTTCTGCTTGGTGATACCCTATTAGTCTGCAGCCCCTCTACTTTGCCGCTTTGACTTATATGTGGTAGAACCTAGCCTTACATTTGGGGAAAAGTTCATCGCCAAAAAAATGATGTGACTTCTTCTCATACTTTAGAAATATCCATTGGTGGATTTGTTTATTGAAGAGAAAGCTGATTTTCATCTAGAGCATTCTCTTTTATTGGTTGTAAGTACTTTTGTTGTCTCTTTTTGTGGTTTATAAAAGGCATATGAGTGCAAAGCTAGTTAAGAAAGGGGAGAGAGGACCAAAAAGAGGGTTATGTGGTCCATAAAATAAGGGGAAGTGTGCTAGTAACTAGAGGAGTGTAAAGTCCTATCTTAGTCCCTAGATGCTTTGCCAACTAACTTATGATCGAAATCTAATATCATTTTGACTTTTTGTATTATTTGTTTTTCAGTAGGTTATGACGTTTGCCGCCTCAAACTACATTTCTAAAGACATCTCCTCTAACTTAAGCTTAATATTACAAAGCCTTTTTTTTCGCTATAAATTAAGGACATAAGAGTGAAAAGAGAGATTTCCACGATTTGTATTTTCTGAAGTTTGCGCTGAGCATTGTAATTTGATGTGATATCTTGTTAACATATCATCTTTTAGATGCTTCCAACTATTGTTTTTGTACTCTTTCGCTAACTCACTTAAAATAACAGACTTAGCAACTATCTTTTCCGGATTTCTGTGCCCAAGAAACTGTCAGTGAACGATGATGCTGTGTTGAGCTTCATCCACTTAAACATAGCATTAACAATATGAGTTGTGGAGCGGATTAGTGATTTGAGATTAATGAACAATGGATGTCTGGGGCTTGAGGTTAAGGAAGTATATGCAGCATGGTTTGATGGTACTTCAGAAAACTGTGTTTTCAATTTCCACCGTGTGATTGGTTTAGTTGGATATTTAAAAGGTTATGGGGATTATAGTGCAATGATGCAGGGCAGAATTTTTGTACCGACTATATGAGTACATATATGGGGTTGCATAAGTGTCCAGTGCAGTGTTTGGTATTTGGTGTTCTTAATGTATTCTTTAGAGCCAAAAGTATCCACACCTATACTACACCTGTTTGACATGGGTTCATCAAAACAGATTTGAAGATCCATGTAACGAAAGTGACTAAAGAGTTCTGTTTTTTGTTTGCTCTTTCATCTTCTTTTGGTATAATTGTTAATTGGATGGGCCCCTGAGCTTTTAAATTGTTACTTCCTCGTATGCTCTTGCGCTCATTGGTTGATTGTACTTGTACTTACTTTACCCACTGCTTTGTTCATCCACAGCCACTGGCCAGCGCATATGGACTTGCCAAGCATAGAGATGGGCGCTGGGAATGGGCCATTGCTCCTGGTGTGTCACCATCCTCTCGATATCAACATGCTGCTGTACGTGTTTGTTTCATTCCTTTTATTAACTGCATACTTTCACATGGATACGGTATTTATCAATTACGTTCTGATATTATAGGTTTTTGTTAATGCTCGGCTCCATGTATCTGGAGGGGCACTTGGTGGTGGACGCATGGTGGAGGATTCATCTAGTATAGCAGGTATTTTTTGCTTTTGGTCGATACATAGTGGAGATAACACTTTTTACACTTATGTTTATCTGTATCATGGTTCTTTAACCCCTTTTGGCAGTTCTTGATACTGCCGCAGGAGTGTGGTGTGACATGAAATCTGTTGTCACTAGTCCTAGAACTGGCAGATACAGTGCAGACGCAGCTGGGGGAGATGCTGCAGTTGAATTGACCAGACGGTGTAGACACGCGGCTGCTGCTGTTGGTGACTTGATATTTATTTATGGTGGTCTGCGTGGTGGTAAGACTATAAGATGTTCTTATATTTTCTTTCAAGTTTGATTTCAGATGACAATCATTTTCAGATGACAATCATTCTTACTTTTTCTTGGAATAGTAAAGTAACTAGCTGGCCAGAACTGTGAAAAAAGAAATTGTAAAGTAACTAAAAGTATCTTCTTTCTTCGGCTTCAGGGCTGGTTCAGGATGTGCTATGGTTTAGGCATTCATAGCTAAATCCTGTTCTTTAGTGTGCATATAGCCTGTTAGAATAAAGGTTTTCATGACGCACACTCATGCTGGTTCCTGCGTCTTTCATCAGTGTAACGCTTATCCTGCCACTGGTGCATAACAAATTATCTGAGTCAGTAATTAGATATCACTAGGGGTGGAAAATGGGCGGGTCAAGATGGGTAGTCAACAAATGGGTCTTTGCCCAACCCAGCCCAAAGTGAATTTCGGTTAAGATGGGCTGGGTCAAGATGGTCTAAACAATGGGTCATAACCCAACCCGCCCAACATGACCCATATTTTAGAATCATGCTCATCTTGCATAAAAATTTTTTTAGGGGGTTTTCGCCCGGGGTGGGGGGTTGGGGGTGGGGGAGGAGGGGGGTATGGGAGGGGTAGGGGTAGGATGTGTAGAAAAATAAAATAATAGAAAATGAAAAATACAACAAAAAAATGAATTTTTTAGGGATTTTGCGTGACGGGGGAGGGCTAGGGGTAGGGGTAGGGAGTATGGTGGGGTGGTAGAAAAATTGAAAAATAAAAAATAGAAATTTTAAAATAAAAATAAAAAGTAAATTTTTTTTAGAGGTTTGGCACCGGGGGTAAGGTGTGTGTGTCGGGGGTATTGGTAGGGTGGGGTGCGGTGGGGTGGGGTGGGGTGGCAGAAAAACTGAAAAATAAAAAATAGGAATTTAAAAATAAAAATAAAAACTAAAATTTTTTTAGGGGGTTTGCGCCGGGGAGGGGGGAGGTTAGGTCGGGGGTATGGTGGGATGGGGTGGATGGCAGAAAAACTGAAAAATAAAAAATAAAAATCTAAAAAAAAATAAAAATAAAAAGTAAATTTTTTTTAAGGGATTTGCACCTGTGGTAGGTTTGGGGTAGGGGTATTGGGGGAGGGTAGGGGTAGGGTGGGTGATGTAGAAAATATAATAATTGAAAATTAAAAATACAATAAAAAAAATTGAATCTTTTATAAGGGTTTTGCGCGGGGTGGGGTGCAGGGGGTGGGGTGGGGTAGGTGAGTGAGTGGCATTGAAAAATAAAAGAACAGAAAATTAAAAATAAAAAAAAATTGGAGCAACTAAGTAAATTTCTAGATAAGTTAGGTTGAGATACTTTATTTGGGGTGAGTTTCATGGGTTGTATTTGGTTTGTTAAATGGTTCAGAATGGGCTATAAAAAATAATGGGTTAACTTGGGCTCAACCCAAATTGACCCATAAGCTAACATGGTTGTAGCCCAACCCATTAATCTCTAGGCTAGTTGGGCGGGTTAGATGGGTTTGGGCTCAAATTGCCAACCCTAGATATCACTGAAAAATAAACTCACATTGTCACTTTTTAAGTACGGTACTATTATTATGCCTTTCTTGGCCTTTTGGCTACTGAATTATTAATAGAGGGCATATTTCCAGTTGGGTGTAAAAGGATTTCATCAAGAGTTCTAGAACTGGTCCATTTTAGCTGTAATGATGTGGTGCAACTCATACTGATAAGTCATGTTTGCACGTAGATGAACAACTGTCTCCGTTCAAAACAATTTAATAACTGCACTGAGGCCAGACAAGAGAGGGTAGCTTGATTGGCAAAGGTTGAGGGACTTGTGTCTTAGGTCATAGGTTCGAGCCTTGCGCCAAGCAAACTAACTCTGATATTTAAGTGGAGAAGGTTAGAGGGGCATGCCCATCATCCCCGAGTCTCAGAAGGCTGCAGTTGGCCTAGAGGGTCGGCTCAAAATGGATTTTTCGGTCATAAAAAAAGAGAGGTTGCTCAAGTGGAAAGCACCCTCCACTTTCAACATTTACAGTTGTGGGTTTGAGTCACCATGTTACTGTGTCAGAAGGGACGAAGCCACACTTTGGTTATTGACCACCCTTTGTCGGCAATTTACTTTGTGTATATAGATAAAGTATTAGGTTTTAGAGTTACATAACATATATTGAACACCCTTTGTCGGAAATTTTTTTACTTATTTCAAGTTTGAACACCCTTGAGAAAATTCATGGCTTCGCCATGCCTCTAATCATTGGCTTTACCCGATAGAACTCGCACGCGAGCTCCAGCTATCCTGAGGGAAACCTCGGAGGGAACCAGCTACTAGACGGTTCGATTAATCTTTTGCCCCTATACCCAAGTCAGACGAACGATTTGCACGTCAGTATCGCTGCGGGCCTCCACCAGAGTTTCCTCTGGCTTCGCCCCGCTCAGGCATAGTTCATCATCTTTCGGGTCCCGACAGGTATGCTCACACTCGAACCCTTCACAGAAGATCAAGGTCGGCCGGCGGTGCACCCCTCAGGGGATGCCACCAATCAGCTTCCTTTCGCCTTATGGGTTTACTTGCCCGTTGACTCGCACACATGTCAGACTCCTTGGTCCGTGTTTCAAGACGGGTCGAATGGGGAGCCCACGGGCCAGCGTCCGGAGCGCGCAGATGCCGAAGCACGCCAGAGGCGCGCGCTGCCTACCACAATCAAGGAGACGGCGTTCCGCGAGCGTATCAAAAGCCCGGGCTTTGGCCGCCCCCCCAATCCACGCTGGTCCACGCGCCGAGTCGATCGGCGGACCGGCTCAACACTGTTCCACATCCGACCGGAGCGCATCGCCGGCCCCATCTGCTTCCCTCCCGACAATTTCAAGCACTCTTTGACTCTCTTTTCAAAGTCCTTTTCATCTTTCCATCGCGGTACTTGTTCGCTATCGGTCTCTCGCCCGTATTTAGCCTTGGACGGAATTCACCGCCCGATTTGGGCTGTCCGATGTGAAAATCATACTTAACCTCAAATATATCTGTTGCACGGTTCCAACTGTAAGAAAAAAAAAAAAAGAAGTGTAATGAAAATGCCTTGGAAGAAGTTATTCGGATCACTTCCTGGTTCCTGCAACAAGTTTAGTCCTGCTGTGTTTTGTCTCAGGGGTATTGCTAGATGACTTGCTTGTTGCCGAAGACTTGGCCGCTGCTGAAACAACTAGTGCAGCTTCACATGCAGCTGCTGGGAGGATAGCAGGAAGGTATGGGTTTGGTGATGAAAGAACAAGGCAAACAGACCCTGAGGTAGTTAATGATGGCTCAGTTGTACTGGGAACTCCTGTTGCACCCCCTATAAATGGTGATATGTATTCTGATATAAGCACTGAAAATGCGACGCTTCAAGGATCTCGGTGAGTTTGCAGTTGCATAGGAACAACAGCATCTGCTATCTGTTTTATGTTAATTGTATGAATGTTTCTAAAGATCTATCTTGTGGTTTGTTTTGCAGGAGACTCATCAAAGGTGTTGAATATCTAGTAGAGGCTTCTGCCGCAGAAGCTGAGGCTATTACTGCCACCCTAGCAGCTGCAAAAGCTCGACAACAAGGTAATGGAGAAGTTGAACTTCCAGACAGGGATCGTGGAGCAGAGGCAACACCAAGTGGAAAACAGGCGCCTTCTTTGATCAAGCCCGATTCTGTCCCAGCTGGAGTCCGGCTACATCATCGTGCTGTCAGTGTTCAAATCCTTAATGCTATGTTAGTTTTGGTGCTCATAAGGTTGACTAATGATGTGCCTTAATGCATTGAAGGTGGTTGTAGCTGCAGAGACTGGTGGAGCTCTTGGTGGCATGGTACGACAGCTTTCGATTGATCAGTTCGAAAATGAAGGCAGGCGAGTTAGTTATGGAACCCCAGAAAATGCAACAGCAGCAAGAAAACTATTGGATCGCCAAATGTCCATCAACAGTGTTCCCAAAAAGGTAAATGATTTGTCTCTAGACGCATAGCCTGATTACATGTCACAATGTGGCTTACCATTATTCGTCTGATGTGTTATTCATGCAAGTAAAAAGGGTAAACTGCTTGCAGTTAGTGCATAACCTTTTCTACATAAGTTGCTGCATTGTTCAGATCCGGTATATTTGGTTCTTGCCTCTTTTTCTTTGGGTGTAGTTGTCTGAAGGACCAGGTGTAACAACTAACAGCTAAATATCGAAATGGCCCATTTGGTAGCACAAAAGTAAACACCCCCCCTCCCCCTCCCCCCAGAACAACACACACACACACACACACAGAGCATAGCCAGGAGGAAGAGGTGACTGTTGTAATGCACAAATTTGGAGGAATGGCTGTTTTATCATTTATTTATTAGTTTTTTTCCCCCTGGAGAAATGCAGCTACCAAGTAGAGGTCAATGCATATGGTGGAAGGGTTTGTGTGGTTCTTTAAAGCAAAATCTGAAACTAATGTCAGACTGCTCATGTCTTACTCCTATGTCGCGCGGACTCTCCAAAATACAACCCCACCCGTGTCGGATTCTCCAAAAATGCACTGCTTTTGGAGAATCCGACACTCAGCCGGCGATATTTTCGGAGAGTCCGAGCAACATAACTTACTCCAATCATTTTAATTTCTTCTTAAAGAATTTAACTGTATTTTACCTCTAGTGAAAAGCAGTGTCCTACCAGTTCCCCGTCTCAAGTTAACAATTACTTTTGTGTCTAGTAGGTTTGGATTTTGAAAATATGATAGATCATATTGTACGCAGTCTTATCTTTGAGTCGGAGAATCTTTGAGTCGGAGAGCGGAAAAAAGGAGAGGAGTGTTTTGAAGATACCACAGTTACTTTTCTTTCATCTTTCAAGACGTCAAACACAAACCTTCATAAGAATTGAAACACGTCAGAATTGTACCTTCCAGACTTAATAATAGAAGGATCGGGCAAAAATATGCTAGGTTAGCTAGGTCTTTAACGATTTGCTTTTCATAGAATGTGAGACAACTCACCATCACTAATCGTATTGTGTCAGCTCTTTTCGTTGATTGAAGGTTTCATTTTTTCATTAGATCTCCCGGCCAACAACCTAAACCTAGGTTTGCAATGACCTTGGGTTGCATCTAAATTCCTATTTAATGTTCCATTGGGGCTGGAAAGAAAAAGATTTGCTGATCTCTAAGTGAGGATGCTTCCTTCAGCATGAGCTAACCCTTTCAGAACAGGTTAGAATGGGCGCAATTATTAGATCCAGAATTCATCCAGGTTCGATTAATCATAAAAGAGAGGAAAGAAGAAAAATCCAAAAGGAATTTTTAGAAGCAGCAAATTGAAACTTTTGTTGCTTGAATTTGGTTCCAACCATAGAAGTGAGTAGAACTCTAGGTCTCTAAGAAATTCAATGAAGAACTGGGGAGTAAAAGTGTGTAACAGTACTTTGAAGGGAAGAAAGAGAGGGAGAATAATATTTTTGTTTCCTTGTTTGTGTCTTATGGCCTTGTAGGGTGAGTTCGGGGGGGGGGGGAGAGGCGGGGCGATACAATTGGACTGCATTGATTCAATCAGGGTAACTAGTCCATAACCATTCTGAATCTCAAGCAGAGACTTACCTGTTCTGTACTAAATGTAACTGCCACCATCTTTATAAATTAAGCGGTTATTTTTGTATGAATACGAATAACTGCATTTTGTTAGGTATATCATTTCTTTTCCTTACTATTTCAGGTGATTGCCCATCTTTTGAAGCCTCGTGGCTGGAAGCCGCCTGTTCGGCGGCAATTTTTCTTGGACTGCAATGAGATGGCTGATCTTTGTGACAGTGCCGAAAGGATATTTGCGAGTGAACCTAGTGTTTTACAGCTTAGGGCTCCTATTAAGATATTTGGTGACTTGCATGGGCAATTTGGGGATCTTATGCGTCTTTTCGATGAGTATGGTTCCCCATCGACTGCTGGAGATATATCGTAAGTGCCTTGACTCTTATCTTGCTTCTACCTGTTTTATTTTCTGTCCAAGCCCTTTGACAGCATAAATTCCTTGGGTTGCAGTATTTTTTCGATTTACCCTCTTTGTTTTGAATGGATAGTTTGATTGAAAATTGCGGGGGTTGCAGTTTACTTTTTGTTGTAACTGTCTGGTGTCTCAGTACGGCTATTAGAATTCTGATATTGATTATATGGAAAATGGTCATATTTACCCCTCTCATTTTGAGAGTTTTTCATATCTACCCTCCATTTGAGTATTCGACTGTGTATAGCCCTACCGTTATACATTTGAACACAAATACCACTCGTCCGTTAAGGGACACAGACCCATCTAGGGAGGGCCAATACACATTTTAAAACACCCGGTTCATTTGCCCAAATCAATTATCCGACCCATCTGAAAACCTGTTTTAATTCGTACTGTTTACAAGGTCTGAATTATGCCCAATTGCTCAAATTAGGAATAATAATTGTATTCCTCATCTTGGCTATGTTTCTCCGCCATATACTATGTGCTATGGAACCATTTGATTGTAAAATCCTGTTGTCTTCAATTAACTGGAAAAGTTGAGACCAATAAACCTCTTGGTAAAAGTGATGTAGCATAACCAAATATCCCATGTAGCAGATTATGTAGCCTTTATTCATCAAAACTTATTTTCTCAGCGATGCTTTACTAGTTTACTTGGTCTCAGACTCTCAGGTGAGACTGTCACAATATTCTCTTGGTGTCTATTTGCTGTCTCTCATGTCATTCTGACTCCTGCAGACTTGTACCATTTTTTGGATTGATCTATCACTTGGATCAGTTGATGTGTCAAGATCTGTATTCTAGTTTGATACTAATTTTGGTAAGTGAATACCAGGTATATTGACTACCTCTTCTTAGGAGATTATGTTGACAGGGGCCAGCACAGTTTGGAAACCATAACTCTTCTTCTTGCTTTAAAGGTACCTCTTGTGTCTAATTCTTCTTGCTTTAGAGGTACTCTTATATCTGGATGTTTGTATGCTTTCAACTTCTTAGTTACTCTGTAATTTTTATGATCTTAAATTGATGCTTTAGGTTGAGTATCCCCTCAATGTACATCTAATTCGTGGGAACCATGAAGCTGCAGATATTAATGCACTTTTCGGCTTTCGAATTGAGTGCATCGAACGGATGGTAAGTTATGATTTACTAGGTGAAGCATGTCCTTGCTGTCCAAGCCAGATACTGATGTCCATTTATGCAACAGGGTGAGCGAGATGGAATTTGGGCATGGCATCGATTTAATAGATTGTTCAACTGGCTTCCTCTGGCAGCATTAATCGAGAAAAAGATAATCTGTATGCATGGTGGTATTGGAAGGTCAATTAATCATGTTGAACAGATAGAAAATATCCAGCGTCCTATCACTATGGATGCTGGCTCAATTGTTCTTATGGATTTATTGTGGTTAGTCTCTGTCTTCTCTTATGCTTCCTCCATTGACTTTAAATACTCATATTTTCTCACATCAGTATGTGTTTCTAGGTCTGACCCAACAGAAAATGATAGCGTTGAAGGATTAAGACCAAATGCAAGAGGTCCAGGGTTGGTCACTTTTGGGGTGAGTAATTTTCATTCCGTATCAATTTCAGGGAGTTAATTTTCTCTTGATATCTTGTTTCGGGGTAGTGGAATTTTTTGTTTTCTTCCACCTATTGTCTCTTATTTTTGGGAAGCTGCAACATTCTTATCAGTTAACTGGAGTTACTTAAAAGGGCCCAGTGCAGAAAGATATGATGTTTCAAACATAAAGTTAAGATTGCTCCATCTGCCCTCTTTTTCCACTTTGACGTTCTATGGGCTGTCATTTTCTTGAGTTTGTTTTGTGCAATTGCAGCCCCTTCCATCTTTGTAACTTGGACGCTTTTAATTTCTATGACCACGCTCTTTTCGTTCAAGACAGTTGAACTCATAAGTCCTTGAAGTCACTTATCTGTTTGCTGAACTGGAGTTTTGGTACTTCAGTTAACGTGGTGCTTGAATATGAGATATCACTGCTATCCTGTCTCTGGGATGTTTGGTGTGAAGTATTTTCTCTGTCATTTCCTGTCACACTAATGTAAGCCCTTGTATACGTGCAGCCTGATCGTGTGATGGAATTCTGCAACAACAATGATCTTCAACTGATAGTCCGAGCGCATGAATGTGTGATGGATGGCTTTGAACGATTTGCTCAGGGACATTTAATTACACTTTTCTCAGCCACTAATTACTGTGGTATGATGTTACAAATTTTGGAGGTTTGGAGGTTTTCTACTTTATATATATGATTTATCTTTATGCAAAATATTTGTGTTCTTTTTTCCCCTTTCTACAGGTACTGCTAATAATGCTGGTGCTATCTTGGTATTGGGTAGAGATCTTGTTGTGGTTCCAAAACTTATTCACCCGCTGCCGCCAGCAACATCTCCTGAAACATCACCTGAGCGGCATATAGAGGACACTTGGATGCAGGTTTGTTATTTTCGGATCTTCTTCGACCTGCATATTCTCTGCTTTGATGTGTGTGTAATCAGTCTTCCAATTGTTGGGATAGGAGCTAAATGCTAACAGACCACCTACACCAACTAGAGGACGTCCTCAAGTAGCCAATGATCAAGGTTCTCTTGCTTGGATTTAGATTATAGTTCGATTATTTTGCTATACTTCCAGGCTCATGCTAACATGTAGGATTTCCAGTGATATGTACATAGCAGGACACCATTCAGAGAGTTCCATGGGGATACTTATCCTCTTGAAAAGTTCAAGGCTTGAGGCAATTTGGGGATTCTTCCACAGAAAAGATGCTTCCAGAGAATCAGATTTTGATATTGGAGGTTGCAGGCGCATGGTCTATTCATCATGATGCAGAGCAGTTCTGGGTTTCCAATAGTTGCCCTTTGTACATTGAGCCACAAGCAGGTAGAAGGATTTTATCACGATGCATAGCCAGTTCCGGGTGGGTTTTTATTGTATTTTATTCCTGGTTAAGGGCCAGTTCCGGGTGGGTTTTTATTGTATTTTATTCCTACATAATTTTTTCCTCGTTTAGGGTATATCATTTTTGTCTACGGTAGAGAAGGACTTGAGTCGTCCGTCACATATGATTGCTGAGATGTATAATCCTGAAGGTCGCTGTCGTAATTCATGTATCATAGAGGTGGTTGCTTTGTGTAATTGCTGCCTTGTAAAATGTTATTTCCCCGTGAGCAAGAAAAAGATGCGGAAAAAATAGCTGATCATCTACTATTTATCTTGTTTATTTTTGTTTTCCCTTGTAGTTGTTCAGTATTCTCTCAATGCATCGAAAGAGGCAGCGAACCACGTTGTTGGATTTCTTCGAAAACAGTTTACTTTTATCGGTGAAGTGTTAAGACTATTCTCCATTCTACAGCTGGACAAACTATCGTCAGTAACAGTATCTTGTTGAGTTGTGGAGAATGTGTTGTAATGGGGTATTTGAATACTTACAAGGTGCAGTGCACATTTACCTTTCGTTTGGATGTGGACGTCTTGAGGTGCGTAGGCGACCTATTTAGAGCGAACAAGATTTCGATTGGATTTAACAATTTTTCGCCTCATACTTGTTTCATATGCACAAGCAAGGACCAATTTTTCTTGACCAACGGCCATTTGAAGTCTTGTTTACCTCCAATATATTCTTGCAAACTTCAATTGTCGTACTGACGAGAGATTAACATGATGATATGTAATTTAGGTGAAACACGAATATGGCTTCTTCAGTACATACACATAACACTAACAAATCAATACTGAATACTAATCAGATCTGATTCTCTCTCTCTGCTTTCTAGATGTCACATTAGGAAGTCAGATGATCTAATAAGGTAACCAGTGCAGAAGAGAAGAGTCGGGAACCAAAATGTGGTATTTTTGGACTCAAGCAATTTTTAAGTGTAAAAAAAAAAAAGTAACCATTATATAAAACATGGCGTTGTATATTAACGGTAACGACACCGTTAATATACAACGCCAGGTTTTCTGGCGTTGAATCTGACATATTGAATCAACGCCATAAATCCTGGCGTTGTATACTCTATTATTTCTGGCCCCACCATTAATAACAGTGTATAATAATTCAAAAAGTATAACGCCAACTTATTTGGCGTTGTATATGTAAAAAAAAAAAGAAATCTTTCCAGCTCTTCGTTTTCTATATAAAGAGGTTACAATCGCATAAAAATGCAATCCAAAATTGTTTAACTCTTGTTGCTCTATTATTGTTAAATTCTACAACATTTCTTCATTATGTCTGAAGAGCGTAGGATAATAGTTTCATTATATTGGGGTGGTGAGGTTGTGATAGAGAATAACTCCATGGGCTACAATTTACCTGCTAAGTGTCATGTTAAATTGCCATTGACAATGGAGTACAATACATTGATATCGTTGTTATGCAAAAAAAATGAGTGAGGAAATGTTCCGTCATACTTAAAGTTACCGGAAGATATCCGTATTCCGTCACTCCGCAAGGGGTTGCTTTTTACTCGGAGTTTAACATCGACAATGATGAAACTTTGCGTGATTTTTTGAGGACTCCGGACGAATGTCGTGATTTTCTTGTAATCACAATGTTGGAGATGTACGTGAAGGTCGAAGACGTTCCAAAAATGAGGTTGTGCGTAGTAGAGATAACCCCCAGTCATCGAGTGGTTATTCTGAAATAGTTTTTGTCGGACAAATTTCGGATGAAAGAGTTATCTTTGATTTAAACTTATCACCACCTATGAATGAGCAAGGAGAAAATAATTTATATCCTGCTTTCCATAACTCACAAGACGATTGGTAAATTTTAGTTCTTATTTGTGTTAATTATGTATATTTTTATTATACTGAATTTGTAGACAAGAGGGGTTGCTCTGATGGTAAGCAACCCCCACTTCCAACCGAGAGGTTGTGAGTTCGAGTCTCCCCAAGAGCAAGGTGGGAAGTTCTTGGAGGGAAGGATGCCGGGGGTCTATTTGGAAACAGCCTCTCTACCCTAGGGTAGGGGTAAGGTCTGCGTACATACTACCCTCCCCAGACCCCACTAAGTGGGATTATACTGGGTTGTTGTTGTTGTTGTTGTTGTTGTAGTACCACTCGCATATTTAATAGGGGGTACCGGCTAGAGCCGGTAGTCATCACCTAATTGATAACTTCCAAGATGGAATTTCATCACATTACGACTTGTAAGTGAAGTGGTTTACGTAAAATATGGAAATCATTTATTAATTTATTAGCTTATATTTTTGTTGGTTGTGTAGTGAAAACGAGCAAGTTGAACTTACTCAATTGCCCGAAAATGATGTATTACATCGGGACCTAGCAGATGCACAGAGTGAGGATCAGAACAGTGATTACGACAACAATGCCGATAAATCCGATGAATAGATACCATTTGATCGTGAGGATGGTGATGCATGGGATGATGAGGAATGACCTGATTTGAAGAGAGACTCCCCTAGACGAAGAGTGTATGAGTCTGAAGTGTCATTTCATTCAAGAGATATTCCTTACATTGATAACTTTCCAACCATGCCGGATGTGGAATCTCTCACAAGGAATTTTGATGAAATCCGGACAGCAATATGGGACGAGTCTAGACCAACGGTACTTGCAAAGGGGATGCTTTTTACTAATAAAGTGCGCCTAAGCAGGGCTTGTAAAATACACAATGTAAAAGACTGTCATGAGATGCAGGTAGCAGAGTCAAGTCCAACGGTATACAAGGTTGTTTGCCGCAAGTGATTTTGGCCATGTAATTGGATGCTGCGTGCGACCAAGAAGAAGACAGGTATCTGGAAAGTGGGTAAATACATTCCCAACCACACATGCGAAATGGACACATTCAACGGGAATCACTTCAACTTAGATATTGACTTGATTTCTCTTGTTCTTATTCCACACATTGAACAGTCCATAAGGTATAAAATCAAAGAGTGCATTACATCTGTCCAGCACGAATATGGCCATACCATTGCTAAAAGAAAGACATTTCTCGGGTGCAAACGAGCGTTTGAAATAGTGTATGGTAACTGGGATAACTCATTTGCACATCTGCCTAGGTATATGGCTGCACTGCATTTCAACCCCGGGACGGTTGTTGAGTGGAAGCTTGAGCGAAGTGCATGTAAACCAGAATATATATTCAATTACATGTTCTGGGTGTTTAAACCAGCAATTGATGGTTTTTCGCATTGTCTCCCTATAATATCCATAGACGTCACTCATGTATATGGAAAGTACGATATCAAACTATTAATAGCCGTGGCAGTAGATGCTAATGGAAAGATATTTCCTCTAGCTTTTGCTATTTGTGCCAATGAAAGCCAAGAGACGTGAACGCTATTTTTGAACCACTTGAAAGAGCACGTTGTGAAATAGCGTTTCGGTATCTGTCTAATATCTGATCGGCACGGTGGTATCTTAAGTTCTGTGGAGAACTTGCCTGCATGGAAAGAACCTTATGCCTACCATCATTACTGTGTTAGGCATTTGAAAACCAATTTCCAGAAGGCATATCCCAATAAGGATCTACATGATTTGTTGTGGACGGCAGCAACAAACCACCAACACATAAATTCCGGAGGCACATGGAATATATCAGGCAATAAGACGAGGCAGCCTATCGTTGGTTAATGCGACATGACCCTAAAAAGTGGACTTTGCATGCGGATGGTGGCAGACGATGGGGAACTCTGACTACAAATGTGTCAGAGTCTTTCAACGGGTTATTGAAGTCGGCAAGAGGATTGCCTGTCACAGCCATGGTGCGGATGTCGTTCAAGCAGATGGCAGAGAGGTTTGTTGAAAGATCTGCGGCTACAAGGTCATTGATGGAAATGGGTGTTGAATTTATGCTTGTGCCAATGGCGAGATTTGAGAAATACAGACGACGTGCACATTGGCATTCATTTTTGCAGTATGATAATGAAAGAAATGTTTTTGAAGTTCGCACCGCTATCCATTAAAATCGGGGTAATAATGTGCATATTGTGAATGAATCTGAGGTTATGCTCTTGTGAAAAATGGTCCATCTATCACATGCCATCAAGTGCTTTCAACAAGTTGGTTTAGGTGCAACCAATTATGTTGGTCGACAATATAGCATTTCCAAGTACCTAAACACATATAATGGTCAGTTGCAACCACTGGGTGTTCAGCATTATTGGCCTCCTAAACCATTTAAAATGGTGTGTAACAAATCCTATTTGCATAAAATAAAATACAGGTGAAAAAGAGAACGCGGATACGAAACCAAATGGATATTAGTGATACAGTTTATGCGCGAAAATGTGGTATATGCTCGCCAACTGAACACGACCGTAAAAAATATCCTTTGGGTGGCGACAGTAATCAAGCTCGGGGTGGGTGTTCTTCTAGTGTACCTAACTACCCATGAGTTGTAATACTAGTTATTATGTGTATGTTGGTTGATTTATGAAATAAAATTATGTTTGATTACTATTTATGCTTGTAATAATTTCTAGCCCATTACCATTCTTGTTTTTCACCTTTTTTTGTTTGTTTTTCTTTGTTTTACTTCTGTTCCATATCTAAATGTAACACAAATTTCATAAATTAATGTGTGTGTTGTCTTGTCGAACTGAAAAAGCTGACCGGATGACATAAAGTAGACTAGTCAATATCATAATATTTAACATGTAAAATACAACGCCATTATACCTGGCGTTATGCGTGTGATGTCTGACCGGATGAGATAAAGTAGATTTGTCAATATCATAATATTTAACACGCAAAATACATCGCCATCATACCTGGCATTATGCATGTGATGTCTTGTCGAACTGAAAAAGCTAACCGGATGACATGAAGTAGACTTGTCAACATTATAATATTTAACACGCAAAACACAACCTCATCAAACCTGGCGTTATGTGTGTCTCCCGCCTATAAATAACGGGCTCATTGTAGTCATTTTCTGTGCTAAAAAATCTACTAAACGCAAATATTTCTTTAAACTTGGATATTTTTTAACTAAAAGGAAATGACTCAACCTCGTACACCAGTGTGTTACTGTGGAAAAACTTGTTTGATTCAAACTTGTTGGGAAGGTCGTGATGTTGGACGTGACTACTGGATGTGTATGAACCAGTTGTACAAGGTCTCCGGCGAACCTATGTGTGAGTTTGATGAATAGGCTGATGAACAATGTTACCAAGAATGCTACAGAGAACGAATGCTAAATCTTTATAATATTTGGTTAGCCCAAGCAGAACAACAAAGAGAAAGCAATAGATTTATTGCAGAAATAAGGGAGCAACTGAAGGAGGTAGGAGATAAAAAATGGAGAGCATAATGGAATTATGCAGCATTGAAGGAACAAAGAATCAAATATAAACAGAAAATTGCGGAGCTGAAAGCAAGAGTGAAAGAGTTAGAAGACGAAAAAGAACAACTGGAAGAACGATTTAAGTAGTTAAAACGAAGAATAAACGAAAGTCGGGACTAATCAATTCCTACTATGTTTATAGTTCATTTTTACGTTTGTCTTTCTGATGTACTCATATTTAAGTGGCATTTAAGTTTAAGTTTAAGTGAAAGATTATGTTTGTATTTGTGTTGTACTGATCTATGTGTACTAATCAACGTGGCATTTAAGTTTAAGTCCTTGTGTTGTTATACGAAACAATAAAAGAAATAGAGAACTAAAAAAAGTAATTGACATATTCAATTAAATATTGTTGTTACAAAAAATTATTTACAACAAATACACAAAAAAAAAGGAAGGCCGGCTCAATGTGTCCCGCATTCGGTGTGTCTCAATGTAGCCGTCGGCCTGAGGCGCATCCCCTCCCGTCCGGGTACGCTATCAGGATCATCATCATCAAATTTTCTCCTTATAGCAGGATGACATGTAACGGTGATGCTGTAAGGTCCAAAAGAAAGCTACATAATAATATAAAACTTAGTTTAGAAAATCACATAATTATTTATAACAATTTATATTATCTTACCATAATAGTGTCTGGATCCTAAATGTAGTCATCAGTCGCAGTATCAACTGAAGCCTGAAAAAGGGTGATTAATATTGTGTAATAAATAAAATAAGTTATAGTTAAAATAAATTCAAATTCAAAACAAATAAACTCATACCTGCGCATGTGAAGAACTCCCATAACTCAGTCGGCGCCTACTAAATAAATCTCGGGTCGGTCAACACTCATCAGTGGTAGATGGGCCAGCAATACCCCAATCCGCTCCTTGAAAATCAGAGCCCGTGATCAATAATTGACCCGATGGGATCATATGTGAAAGGCCTGGAGTGTCAATCTCATGCATGTCACCTGTCATATCAGCAGCATCATCATCAGGAGCATCATCGGTCTCATGCTGAACACCACCTCCTCGGGCAGCACGAGGTCGTCGGGGAGCAGCAGGTCGTCGGGCACCAGCATCTCGTGGGATACCACGACCTCGCTGGTACGTGGCTGGGTCAATATAATCAGCATCGTGTGCCAAACGTTGATCCGATCTGGCTCGCTGCAGTGTCTCGACAGCCAATGCCATGAATCGACGACTATAGTCCCGCATGACCACAGGATCGTGGACATAACTCTGCATCTGCTGCCCCATACGATAGACGGTATGCAATCCAATAGCCTGCATAAAAGTAAAGAATGTAAACTAGGTATTTCTCACAAAATTATAGGTATATAATTAAATAAAACATAAAACTTACCAGAGCCTCGTGTCTCCCAGCGTATGAGACATACCGGCCTTCTGCTTGATGAACTGGGTTCCCGATAAAAAGTCGAGAAACAGTGCGGTACCATGCCATATATCCTTCGATAGGAAAGTGCTGCGAAGGTGGGATCAAGTCACCTCGCCTGTCCCAAATAGCCAGCTGAGCGTTAAGCCAGTCAATAAATGTGTCGTCCACCCTGGACCGATCATCCCTCTCATAATGTAAAGGATGCCATGCAGGCGGAGTCGGTATACGCTGCGGCAGGCCAAATTGACGAGAAACCCGCTCTGAGGCATGATGCTCCACAATATCGAGGCATGTGAGAGGGACAGAAGTCCTCCAAATATGTCGGCCAAACGTACAATACGCTGGCAGGGTACCTATCAGCTCCTCGCTATACGGCGTCCAGATGAACTATCAAATAACAAACAAACTGTTAGTATGCGTAACACTAAATTAAATAATAATTGGTACGTTTAGTTAGATATTCACCTGTGTGTCCTCGAGGAAGTCCAACACATCCCTGATGCCGGGGAGATTATGATGGGCATCATACGCTCGTGAAAGTCTACGCCGCATAACCCACCTACAAGCTAAAGGCAGATCCGGAATGTCTACATCAGTTGGTAGCGGTGGTAGAGGTGGCCTAAGCTGCAGAAATCGCTCCCAGACCCAAACCTAACATAGAAAGTTGATGTATAGTGTGAGATAAACTATAGCTCGGTAGAATTGTAACTAACGTACATTTTCGTTGAATATGTTGTCACCTGTAGAAGCGGCAGGAAACCACAAACGTCTCTCTGTGTGTCCATGGAAGCCCGACACATCTGCCTGTACAAAAATGAGAGGACAACACCACCCCAACTATAGCTAGCTGTATCCTCGAACCGAGTAATATGATGCAGAAAACGAAGGCTGACTAGGTTCCCCGAAGTATTCGGGAACAAGACCCCCCCAAATAGAAGGAGCAGCAACAGCCTCGTATATCGCAGCACATCCACCTCCTCTGACTGGTCTGTGATAGCATCGTGGAGCTGCACTAGGCGCTCTCTAATGGGGACTAACTGTATGCGACTGATCCCAGCCCTGGGATCCTCGGCCTCCGGCCTCAAACCAGTAAGCATATGCAGCATATCCCAATATGATTCCCGCGTATAATGCCTCATGTTCGCAGGGAGTAAAACAGGCAAACCATCGGCAGACAGGCCATACAAAATCTCTGTGTCCTGGAGTGTAATGGTGGCCTCGCCAATGGGCAAGTGGAAAGTGTGCGTCTCCGGTCGCCACCGCTCAATCATCGCCGTGATCAAAGCATAGTCCAGCTGTATCCGTCCAATCTGAATAATTCGATAAAATCCCATCTCCTCCAGGTGATGGACCACTCGAGAATGTAGAACGCGGGGAGGACTCAAAAACTCCCATAATAGATCCACTCTCCTAGCCCGGAAAGTCTGTGTTAGCAATTGGCCCTCCCAGATATACTCAGATCTATGTTGGGGCTGTAGGCCTAATAGATCCGACGTCCGAGGGCCAGGATGTATGGGCGCATCCATGTCGTCACCTGTAAAATTATAATTTTTAACAACTTAATTGTACAAATTATCATTAATAGTTATATTTTTTTTTATAATTTAAATTCATATTTTTAATAATTTAATTGTACAAATTACTTACGTGTGGGTTCTGGGCTCGATATTGTTGAGGCCTAGTGGCACCAAAGTATCATTAATAGTTATGTATTTCTTATAATTTAAATTCAAAATTTAAAGATTTTTTAATAACTTAATTGTATAATATATATATATATATATATATATATATATATATATATATATATATATATATATATATATATAGTTTTGGGCTCCATATTTTGAGGATCGAAATTCTAAGCTAAAATAACTACGCTACAAGGCTCTAAATTTTACTAGACTAAAAACGTCTACGTTTTACTATGCTAAAAAGGTCTAGATTTTACTACGCTAAAAAATAATCTAATATAAACAAATAAACTTATATTTTTACTACACAAAACAACATGAAAGCATATATACATACATGAGAATATTAACAAACAAACAAATTTATATTTTTATAAAAAAACACTACTATTAAATTCGAATAAATTTAAGATACTAATTTCGGAAGAAAAAAAAAACACAAACCAAGTAAAACACATACAAATCAAATAATAATATGCATTATTATAAAAGTTTCAACTTAAAATAAATCGAAATATCTCGATTTAGATTTTACGGAAACCAAATAGATGGAAATTTTGACTCCAAAACCGTTAATCAACAATAACAAAAAGCTTTCCTCGAGTGTGGGACCTACGTGCTTCAACTTTCATGTGTCGGGGGGACCCAATATTTTTTTCTTTTTTTAAAAAAGCGGACAAAATTTTAGGGGAGGGGGGTAAAATAGTGGAGAAGAAGACGGGGGAAGAAGAAGATGGAAAGGTTTTTTAATAGAGTATACAACGCCAGGATTTATGGCGTTGAGTCAGTGTGTTAGATTCAACACCAGAAAACCTGGCGTTGTATATTAACGGTTTAGTTACCATTATTATACTAACGCCAGATTTTCTGGCGTTGTATATATAATGGTTACTTTCTTTTTTTACACTTAAAAATGTCTTTTGAGTCCAAAAATACCACATTTTGATTCCGGACTCCAGAAGAGAATACCAAAAGCTGACATCTTCCCGGACAGGTCCACATTCGAATGCTAATTGTAATTTGCTGCTCAATGATTAGTTTCCCAAAGTATACAACTTTATACAAGCATGAAACTTACCGTCAAGAAGCCAGTTCTTAAGCTTGGATGAGATTCACGCAACGACGAAAGGAATAAAAAACTATCAAGTACATGTGTTAACCTCGTTTAATTGGTCTTTGAACATAAGAGTTGTTGGGATCTTCTGTCTTAAGCTTTGGAGGCCGAATCTCTCCTTTCTTAACCTGCAAAAAAGCATGTTGAAAAATCAATTATAAAATGCTTGCCACCCACACCCTATTCTTTACCATATTACAGTAGAGTGGTGGAGCATGTGTTGATTGCAATCTAAGCAAAACATACCTTCTTCCCGCCCTTCATGAAATCCCTCCGGCTGGACACCTGATGACACGAAGAAGTGGAACTCAGCTATCAGAGAGAAATCTTCCTGTAGCTTAAATTTCAGAAAACATTTAACTATACTGCTACTGTTCCTACACGTCAAATATAACCAAGGATACACCACTATTTTATTCTTAAAAATCTTATAAACCTGAAGATTTTGTGACAAGAGGAATAAAGCGAATAGTCCTACTGACAAGCAACAAGCAACATAGGTAAGTAGTAATTAAGAAGTTCACCTGCAAGTTATATGAAAGAAAAACATATTCCAATCAACATAAAATAAATATTCCAGCAAGCTAGTTAAAAAGAAAACCCCAGTTGCGTTGCAGCTATACATACCAGTTATGGACCTTAGCCTTCTCCTTGTCTTAAGTTTATGGTGAGAAAACAAGAAAGGGTGATTTAGATGTTGCAGAAGATTGGAGCAAACGGAAGGCAGCTTGAAGAAAAAACACAATTATGTCCTTTCGGATTATTTGCAAGGAAAGAACAAGGAGATTATTTCACAACAGTGAGATGAAGTTGACAAGTATAACAAGCTTATTTTTCGTTCATAAGAATCGCTTCTTCACAATCACATCATATATTACAAGTGAGCCACAAACTTAAATACTTTTGACACCTGTCTTTTGTGCTAATAATGTAAGTTATTTGACTTGTTGAAAGAAAACCAGATCTTATTCAAATGAGTGCCACAAATTGGAAAACCTTTGGCACTGCTTCTCAAAGCAAGATGAGGAGTGCAAAAATACTTCAAAAATTGGCAGATATACCGAGACCTCCTTGAACTTGATACTTTTTATTCCGTGTCCACCTGAACTAGTTTTGGTCCTAATTACCCCCTTGAAGTTAGCAATTTAATAGCCTCGGCCGCCATGGACGCTGATGTGGTAAAAAACATGAATACACTATCTTTTAGGCATGTGGAGGAAAGAAAAATCAAAAAATCAGGTTCCAAAGTGGGGTATTTTCGCAACTATTAATTGTCACATAATCAAATACAATGATTTATTTGTCCCAACTGCACTTCTCCTTGTTTCTTCTTAATATACATAGAATATTTTATCCAAATTGTATTATGTTTCCTCTTTAGATACAAAGGCTACTTGTCCCAACTATGTATGTCTTCTCCTTTTGCCGGGACCAAATTGGCAGAACTTAGTTGAAACTCCACTATTTTAGCGAAAGTGATGGAGTTCAAACATGTATTTTCTAGAGAGAAAAAAATGTGCGTTTCTTCTTTTCATGCAATGACTATTTATTTCAATGGTGTATTTATTGTTTTGGGGGTCAAATTTGTAAAATATTTGGTTGGAATTTCATTATTTTTAGCCAAAACATTTCTTTCACCAAACCAAAGGAGTTCCAACTGAGTATTTCTTTTTTATTTCTTCTTTGGATGCAATGATTTTTGTTCTAATTGTGTATTTCTTCTTTTTCTAAGCAAATATGTAAAAATAACTTGACTAGAATATCATTATCTTTAGCCAAATAAAAAAATTGTAGCCAAAATGATGTTGTTCCAAGTTGTTTACAAATTTGGCCCAGTGTTTTGGAGAGCAAGAAGCGGAAAAAAGCAAGGAGGCCTCGCTTCACCGAAGCATGAAGCGAGGCGCGTCCTTTTTTCATGTGAAGCGCATTTTAATTCATACATAAAAAATATTAAATAGGCATAGATAAATGACCAAGAACTCAATAAAAATAACATATTAAGCAAATGTTTCAATTCTTAAAATAACATTGGAATTTTGTGCTACTGCTAATTGGAACACCATACGCCCAAGCTGGATCTTTTTTTGGCTTGATGCCATTGAATAATAAGATAGAATATTACTACAATCACCAACAAAAAAAAAAACAGAACTAGTAAACCAGGGCAGAACCAGGGAACAACAGTTTAACCAAAAAAACAGGGCAGAAAAGAGAAAAGAAGAACTGAAAAAAAATTAGAAAAGAAGAAGAGAAAGAGAAGACGAAAAAAGAGGAGAGGAGTCAAGAGGAAGCAGGTAAACCAGAAAAAGCAGAAGAGAAAAAAGAGAAGAAGAGAAGAGAAACTTACCTTGAGAGAATAAGAGAAGAACTTAAGAAGAGATGTCGCAGGATGTTTTGGCTTTCAGCAGTAGCGAGAAATGTTTTGGAAGAAAGGTGCATAAGTGTATTTGCAAATTTTTTTAGAAAAAACCCTAGGCAGCCGCTAGACCTCGCTTAAGCGAGCTTTTCTCGCTTTTTTTACTCGCCTTGCTTCTCGTTTTTTTGCCTGAAGTACTCGCTTTTTTTCAAATGCCTCGCTTTAGGTCAGAAAAGCGCAGACCTTGCGCCTCGCCTCGCTTCAGCGCTTTAAGCAAGAAGCCTCGATTTTAATAACCCGATTTGGCCCCAAAAAAATGATCCAAATAGTGGGTGGATTTACAAAGCTCAATATATATATTTTATTCTAAAAAATGTCACGCGACAAAAAGATCCATGTGGCGGCGTGTATGACATACTTCCGTGGGTTGAGATCATCTAAGAGGGGTCGAGGATAATGAAATGTCTCGTTCAGGGGAGTAACTAGGAAACACAAAGTTCAGGTGTGCACAGAATAAAAATCATCAAGTTCAGTGGAGTTCCAATCTATTCTACTTCACTCTGATAAGTATAATAGTGATCTCGTGCAGTAAATTTAAAAATAAATTGTGAAACAGTAGGGTACATAATGCAATTGAGAGCTAACCCTCTTTTCTCTAGTTCCTTCCCACTGCTCCTCATGCTCACGTTTTCTTTTCCACATATCCTTTTTTTCTTCCTCATCTTTCTTCAAGCAACCTTCCTCTTCAAATATCTGCAAAAAAACCACCAGGAAGCTTAGTAAAAATTTAGAAAGACGATAGATAGAGAAAACAGCACGGACGCATACTCTCATTGCCATTTTTCTTCTCCGCCATTCTTGTTCTGTCAATATTTCTCTAACCCTCAACTTCAGCTGCTGCTGAAATTCCTGTGACTGCTCGTGTTCTTGGTCATATTTTCCCTGTTTTCACAATCAGGAGGTAAAGAAATCAACCATTTGATACTCAAAAGTTACATAGAGCTACAAATTTTCTGAAATGCTCTACTGAAACGGAAAACCATGTAAGTTCCCTGCCCAATTCATTAAGGTGGAATAAGAGTCGGGAAAAACAAAACATAAGTTCACCAAGAAGTTACACCAGTAGAAAGGTAGAGAAAAGATTAAGTCCAAAACACAGCAAGTTACAGAACCAAATCAAGGTGTCGGTTACCTGCATGGTTCAATGTGGTTTTGGTTGTGTATAGATGAACACGGTGTCATTGTAAGAAATAATGTGTTTCAGCTTCAAAGAAAATTCACCCTCCAAATATCCAGAAGCAATATTTCCAGCTAAATTCAGATGAAGTAGGATGAAATCTGAGACAATTGCAGAGTTACCTCAGTAACTAATGACTTCAATTTGCTAGCAGTGTCTTTCTTAAGCTGCTTCTTCCACTTTGATCTTAGTTCTTCTGTGCTCATACACAAAAAGGGGAAAACAAGTAACTTTCAGCGTAAGGAGACAAAAATTGACGGACATAGAAACCAGAAGAATAATTCATATACTAGTTCCATGATGGGAATGCAAAACAGTCTCCATTTATCCATGAAGAAGACTTTCAAAAGCAAAACCAACAATCCACTTGCCCCCTATTGATCATCATTATGCACATATAAGTACAGAAAATCTTACGTCTGAACATCATTTTGAACAAAAAGTTGTGCAAGCTGATTTGATTGGATAGTTGTAACAACAACAACAACAACAACCCAGTATAATCCCACTTAGTGGGGTCTGGGGAGGGTAGTGTGTACGCAGACCTTACCCCTACCCTAAGGTAGAGAGGCTGTTTCCAAATAGACCCCCGTCATCCTTCCCTCCAAGAACTACCCACCTTGTTCTTGGGGAGACTCGAACTCACAACCTCTCGGTTGGAAGTGGGGGTTGCTTACCATCAGAGCAACCCCTCTTGATTGGATAGTTGTAGTTTTTAGATAATTTATGTGTGTTTTCTGTGAGTGAAAGATCTTTAAGGAGAATATCAGTCCTCAGCACTTCTTTAATCTTTAGCCAAAATTTCAACTTAATGCAAAAATATTCAAAATTTTGAAACGAACCCTATTTCCCGAAAAATAACGACGTTTTTTTCCAAAAAGAAAACAGTCACGAACAAATGCTGACATAGTTTTGTTGAACTCGGACCTTCAGGACCTGTTCTAAAGCTCCATCAGAAATACAGTAAAATGTGAATGCCAGTCTATCCACCCAAAAAGGACACAAGAATAGCAAAGCGATGGTGCACCTTTTGCCGCATTAACTTGGTTCAGAATGTAATCCCTCTCCTGTGGATCAAGCAGTAACTGTTGCGCTTTAGCTAAGGCTGCATAGAATATGAGAAAGAATTATAAGAGAATTCACAAGCAGGAACGGATAGATATAAAACAGCTACTTCATACTGAGCAGTAAAATGATAAATCAAACTAAATCATCCTGCAATAAGACTACAGGTAAGCCTGTATTTTTTGAAATTCAAGAAAAGCTAAAACTCCTTTTGAGCTCTCGCCATTGCTTCTTCTGATTCTTTTGACTCAACATCTATGATATTTCTCAAAGTGCATTCTTTTGATAGTCCTTAAAGATTGTGAGTTTGTGACCGTAGAATATTGATTCTTTTTTTCTAGAAAAAGAAGGGAAAACAACACACATAATAACTGATTCCAGCACTAAACCATTTCATTTACAATGACAAGTAAACAACAACAACAACAACCTAGTATATTCCCACAAGGTGGGGTCTGGGGAGGGTAATATGTAGACAGGCCTTACCTCTACCCGAGAGGGCAGAGAGGCTGTTTCCAATACAATGACAAGTAACTAAGTTGAAAATGCGGCGAAGGGTCTGTTACATTCAAACAATGAGAAATTGGCACGGTGATATTTGAAAAACAACGTGCTCCAAGTTGAATGATCAATTAAGCAGGGAAACATGATAAGAAACTTAATATTCTGCAATCTGAAAATGAAAATTGGATCAACCACTACTTCAAGCAATACACTAAATAATCAAAAGTTGAAGCTTAATTAAAAGAAAAGGCTTTATCCAGTTAGTTAAGAAGATGAGCCCAGTATAAACCAAAATTCTGAAGTAGTGAAATATGTCTTTGCTATAGTGACACACCCCAGCATAGACTATACTTAAAAAGTGATCTTCATGTGTATTTATAGAAACAAAAATAGTGTTATACATGATTAAATGAGAGTTATGGACATGAAAGTAATTACGAAAAATAAACACCAAAGAGATAAATGGAAAATTGAGAATTTCTGAAAGAATAAAATTGAATATTAGTATTAACTAGCACTTAAGACTAACATATGGAAAAGAAATCATTGTCGGTTTGCATCGCCGAAATGCTTTAGTATTTAACTAATGTCCAACTTGAAAAATCCAAACATAACATTAAATTGAAAAATCAAAACAGAGCACTCAACATTGCTTCATATCTCCTCTGAAATGGCTTCCCTAAATTTATCCAAAAACCAAAAGCTCATGCAGAAAAAAGACCAAGAAAAAGCTGCAGCCTAATTATCCCCTCCAAGAAATCTGAAAAACACTGGACACCTCCTTCAACTTAAAGTATATCCTCAGAATCTCATTCCAACAAAAGAAAGAAAAAGACAATGGAAAAGTTAGCAAAGGAAGGTGCTAGAGAGGATGTTAGAATTTTCAGAGGAAAGGAAGACGAGATAGCTATACAATATCAGATTAGAGTAATGAGATTTGGAAAGCGTTAAGCGCAAAAATGGGGACCCATCAACTTACTTGCATATTATATATTTAGGTCCTTACAAGGAAAAATGTACTCCCTCTCCTTAAGAAAATTAACACTATTTTCAGTATGTTCTAAAAAATGTTACTTCTTGAAATTTGAAAACAATTTAACTTGTACTTCTCATTTACTCTTAATGAGTTTTTATAGCTCTACAATTTTATGATATTTTTAAGATCACAAATTTCAAAAAAATTATAATAATTTAATACTATGTCATGTTCAAAATCACAAGATTCAAAAGCTTTTTTTTCCTCAAGATAATGGAAGATTTTATGGTTGAACAATTTTAAAGATTACTTAGTACGGAAAGGAAACAACAAGAAGCTTCTTTTAATAAAACTTGCATACCAACTCTTCTCTTCTTCCGGACAATGGGTCACATATGAAAAGTGCAAAGCTCCATTTAAGGTGGTGCGTTTCTCATGGTTGCCAAAAAAGGCATGTCTGATCCAAGAGAATTGCGTAATAGCAAAATATTCTCATATATATACACACACAAACAAAACCCAAAAGACTAACAAAATACTCAATTAATCTATACTTCTTGGTCATAGATGTATTCAAAGCACCCAAGATAAGTTGACCAAATCTAGTGTCGATCAATACCCACACCTACACCCATGTTGTGTTGACACGTGCGGCATGGATTTTGAAGAGTCCAAACAACAAAGGTTTCATATTAATGGCCCAGGAATCGCGGTCTTCTGCACTCTTTAGTAGGTTACCCGTTTTCAACTATTGTAGTTGCGTTACATTATGAAAAATCTTTCTCGAGGCAATTTTTTTTAATTGATCATTTAACAGGCAGTCTATACATGAAAAAAGATCATTTAAGGGGCAGTCTCTATATGAAAGATACCAATTTATAAACATTAAACAACCTACTGAGCAGAAGAGGGACAACAGTTAAAACCAGCGGCAGATGCAGAGCACTGGTACCGGGTACATCTGAAGCCAGTACTTTCGGCACGGAGTAGAACTTTATGAGTAAAAGTCCACTAAAATTGCAACAAATAGTAAATATGAATCCATAACTTTTCAAAAATAATGGGTTCAATACTAGGAGCCGTAAAGGTTGAAATCATAAAAGCTTAGATACTGGATCCGCCTCTGATTAAAGAATAACCCAAATATTCAGTGAAAAGATCCATGTATAAGATTAAAAGGCCAAAATAAAATTCTTTTAATAACTGTGAGACCCCCCGAGGGCAAGTGGTGCACTATTCGAAATAAAGTGGATAATACGCCTGCCTTCTATCCTTCTCCGCTTAAATACCAAGTTGAGCCACGATTCAAACCCGTGACATGTGCCTAAGCCACACATCACAAGTTGCGCTTATACCATTAAACCAAAGCCTTGGGGGCTTAAGGAACTAAGAAATATGAACCTTAGCATTCATCCAATACATAATGAATGTTTGTTTGAATAGAGAAATCCCTCACCCAAGAAAGTACCTAAACTAAAAATACTCTCCTCTACACGAGGAACAACACAGAGTGGCTATTCTTACCACCAAATGCCTCCTTCGCTTGTGGATGCTTGCACTTATCGGGGTGAACAAGCAACGACAACTGCATATACGTACTTTCTGTTAAAGATATTAGGGTGAAGTCGCAAAATATGATATTAAAAATGGACTCATTTGAGTACAATGGGGATGTTTAAGACATATACCTTGCGATACTGCTTTTTGACATCGTCAATGGATGAATCAAACGACATGTTAAGGTGTTCAAATGGGTTCAACTTGAAACATGAAAGTATCCTGCAGATTTTTTAAGTTTTAAACCAAACGAAGAAAATTAGAGTCAAACATATAAGAAGCAATATTGAATTCGCACTTACAACAACAACAACAACCCAGTATATTCCCACAAAGTGGGGTCTATATTGAATTCGCACTTAATCTGCTATAAAAAGCTATGTGTGTGTGAGAGCGGGGGGGGGGGGTGAACCTTGACCTGTTAACTTCGTTATCGCGCTCAACCTCGCTGACCTCAGCGAAAAATTGCTTGAGAAGCGCGTCCTCCTCGGCGGAGGATTTTCCCCGTGGCGGTGGTGCGGCGGTGACAGAGCTGTTTCCTGCCATCTAATCACGCGTCCGCTGCGAATCTCTTTCCAGTTACTCGTACCAACTACTCCACCACCGGAGATGAAAACTCCCAAAATGTTTACGAAAACGGAACTAAATTCAACGCCAACACCACCGGAGATGAAAACTCCCAAAATGTTTACGAAAACGGAACTAAATTCAACGCCAACACCACCGGAGATGAAAACTAAAACGGAACTAAATTCAACGCCAAAAGAACTGGCGTTGTATCATTGTCAGAGTTTTTTCTGTCCGTTTCCTTCATCAACGCCACGTTTGTTTCTTATTTTTCTTATTTCCTTATCTGAATATCAAATATATATATTAAGATTAAAATATCTGAATCTGAATACACATCTGAATATATTAAGACGTGTATTAATATTTGAATACTAAAAATTAAGACTGTTTGATTTGTAATATCTGAATCCATAAAATTTATCTTTATTTGAAAAAAAATCTAATATTCTATCAATAAAATATATAGTTTTAAAATATGATAGTTGTTGGTAGTGATGGCTAACGAGTGAATGCCGACTAAAGGCGGTGGTTGGTGGTAGTTTTTGTTGATGATGGTGGTTTATGCTACTAGCTAGTAGTGATTGATAGTTGCGGCAATTATGATTGATGATGGTGTTAGTGGGTGGTGATAGTTAAGAATGGCGGGTGGTGGTTTGTGATTTGAGGAAGGTGGTGATAGGTTATAATGATAGGCGGTGCCGATTGTGGTTGTTAATGGTGATGGTGGTGGTGTGGCGGTGACAGAGCTGTTTTCTCCCATCTAATCACGCGTCCGCTGCGAATCTCTTTCCAGTTACTCGTAACAACTACTCCACCACCGGAGATGAAAACTCCCAAAATGTTTACGAAAATGGAACTAAATTCAATGCCAAAAGACCTGACGTTGTATCATTTTCAGAGTTTTTCCTGTTTGTTTCCTTCATCAACGCCACGTTTGTTTCTTATTTCCTTCTCTTAGGCCTCGTTTGTTTTTATTTTAAGATTAAGACGTCTGAATCTGAATAAACATCTGAATATCAAAGATGTGTATTAAGATTAAAACATCTGAATCTGAATACACATCTTAATATATTAAGACGTGTATTAAGATCTGAATACTAAAAATTAAGACTGCTTGATTTGTAACATCTGAATCCATAAAATTTATCTTTATTTGAAAAAAAATCTTATATTCTATCAATAAAATATATAATTTTAAAATATGATAGTTATTGGTAGTGATGGCTAACGAGTGAATGCCGACTAAAGGCGGTGGTTGGTGGTAGTTTTGGTTGATGATGGTGGTTTGTGCTACTAGCTATTAGTGATTGATAGTGGCGGCAATTATGATTGATGATGGTGTTAGTGGGTGGTGATAGTTATGAATGGCGGGCAGTGGTTTGTGATTGAGGAAGGTGGTGATAGGTTATAATGATAGGCGGTGCCGATTGTGGTTGTTAATGGTGATGGGGTGGTTGATTGTGGCAGTTGAGGTGGATAAAGGTTGGTGAGTGAGAATGATGGTGGTCGAAGTGGTGAAATGGTGGATGGTGATGGTCGATAATGGTGGCGGCTATGATTGAGGATGATGGTGGCGGCGGCGGAGGTGGTGGTGGTGGCATGGTGATAGTTTATAATGGTAAACGGTGGCGGCAATTAATAATGAATATGTGATAGCATCTTGAAATTAAGTCTCTGTTAAAGATCTTAATCATACAGACCTATTCAGACCCATTAAGTGGTTGTTAAGTAAAAAAAACAAACACACTTAATGATTAAGATCTGAATAATTAAGATTCAGACTTTACAAAACAAACGCACTTAATGTCTGAGATCTGAATGATTAAGATTGAGACATACATTAAGTGCAAACAAATGAGGCCTTAGTTTCTCTCCAATATTCTCTCCCTAATGCTTCAAATTATTTTGAGCCTTCTGCACAACATATCTCAATTTCAAATGCAACTAATACAAAAATATTTTCTTTTTCTTTTTAATTTTGCAATGTCTTTTGGGGATAAATAGGGGAAGAAAAGAACACATTTTTACTCCGCGTTAGCAAAATATTTCTTAAAAAGGTAGACCTCTGAATATTATTAACCTAAAATATAGCAATACATATAGTGTAAAACTTTAAAAATTATTTGCCTAATCACTTAATCCGTCCAATTATAGTCTAGTTAAATATAGATTATTTTGAAATATACACACGTTTGTTTAATAAGTTATATACTCCTTCCGACTCATATTAATAGTCATGGTTACTAAAAATAATTTTCTCGAATTAATTGTCATTTTAAAATTTCAAGATAAAATTGATTGATTTTTTTCCGTTTTACCATTAGCAATAATTGTTCTTAAAAATATCTGTTTAGCTTAGTAAATTTTTTAAAAATATGTAAATATATAATAACACCCTTGACTTCTTGGGGTGTCATTATATAGTATATTTACATATTTTTGAAAAATTTACCGAGCTAAACAGATATCTTCAAGAACAATTATTATTAAGGGTAAAAGGAAAAAAATCAATCAATTTTATCTTGAACTTCTAAAATGACAATTAATTCGAGAAAATTATTTTTAGTAACCAAACTATTAATATGAGATGAAGGAAGTATATAACTTATTAAAAAACGTGTGTATGTTTCAAAATAATATATATTTAACTATATTATAATTGGACGGATTTAAGTGATTAGAGAAATAATTTTTAAAGTTTTACACTATCTGTATTGCTATATTTTAGGTTAACAATATTCAGAGGTCTACCTTTTTAAGAAATGTCTTCCCCTATTTATCCCAAAAAAAAACATTGCAAAATTAAAAAGAAAAAGAAAATATTTTTGTATTAGTTGCATTTGAAATTTGAGATCTGTTGTGCAGAAGGCTCAAAATAATTTGAAGCATTAGGGAGAATATTGGAGAGAAACTAAGAGAAGGAAATAAGAAACAAACCTGACGTTGAATGATGAAGGAAACAAACTGGAAAACTGTGACAATGATACAATGATACAACGCCAAGTTTTTTGGCCTTGAATAAGTGTATCTGATTGAATGCCAAAACACTTGGCGTTGTATATTAACGGTGCTGTTACCGTTATTGTATAACGCCAGGTTTTCTGGCGTTGTATATATAATGGTTACTTTATTTTTTTATACTTATTTGTGTGTTTTGAGTCCAAAATAATAATATTTTAGTTCTGGGCTCAAATGTTTATAGTTTAACGGGTACTCTAGTTCTGATGCTCGGGTTCTGGGCTCCTCTCTGAGTCCAACCCACAATCATATAATTATAGGGACCTGGTCTAGTGGGCTTGTGCTTAGATCTTATCAAATTTCACTAATTTAATTGGGCACCATATTGATTCTTTTCGGAAAATTTTCATAAAGTAGTATCTTTTAGTAGTAATTAGTCATCTGTAGATATCATTTGCTATATTACGGATTATAAATACTTTTTATGTGGTTATAAGATGTATTTGATGTAAGAATACAATAGCAAAAATATGCGTGAATCAGGGAAGTCCAGCTAATAAGTTGTTGTATTCGAGTGTATTCGATTGTACTCATAGAGTTAAATATGAGATTACATATGGACAAATTATTGTATTCGACTGTAGTCGACTGTATCCGGTGTAAAATAGGAGATTACATTATTTTTAAAACAGAATGTGAATCAATTAACATAATAGAATCCTAATATAACGCAACAAACTCAATTATAACACGCAAATTTTGTATTTTCAGTTATAAAAAAGATTCTCAACCGAACAATATCCCAAAAATATAGCAATCTTCAGAGAAATTATATAATACATCTGAATACATAAATTATATTAATTAAAAAACTTATGATTATATTCATGGCCTATAGAGAGATAGTGAATACAATGGAATATATAGAAAACAACGGGATACAGTGAAATACAATGAGAAACGGATTGAGCAGATGGATAACAATGCATGAATGCAATGCAATGCACATGACCGCTGCGACGCTCAGCCCGATCCATTTGGGTACCCACGCTCACTGTGGGGGTTCAGACTCCGGAGGGGCTCCTATAGCCCAAGCGCAATATCATCGTAACATACACTGCGGCGTGCAGTCCGATCCACTATCAGTCCAACTATATGCATGAAAGCCACACGGGCACAGTTAAACTTACCATTTTTAGTTCCAATTATCAGAAATTATAAATTAGGTGTTTAAAACCTTAGCATTTTACTAGCCATTTCGAGACGACGTTTAACTCAGGACTGATATCATGAAAACATGCTATACATCATGGAAACAGTGATAATAATCCCTACGGGATCCAAATAACCGGTACGCAACCCAAATATATCCATAACCATCCAAGTAGGAGGTTTACCAGCTAATTTCTAGCCAACAACACCGTACAACACCACTCGGGCGGACTAAGCTATAGTCCCCAATCACAATCGACCCCGCACTCACCGTAGAGTATGTGTCTCACCTCAATATAGCATCACAGTGTGATATACTAGGGTTTCAAACCCTCAGGTCATCATCTACATCTATTACTCACCTCAAACCGGCCACGAGACTAGTTCATTAAGCCTTTACCTCTTGAATCAACCTCCGCGCCCAGATGGAAAAATTACGATAGAAATAAAGCTCTTTTTTATGACTTCCACTTATCGATCCCGGCCCAGAAAAGTGTCAGGTGCCGAATCTGATCAAAACCACAAAGAATTCATTATAATATGCTAATGGAACATAACCCAATCGAAAGAACTCGAAAAATACCCAAAAATACGAAGTTGGCAAAACCCGAGCCCTGGGCCCACTTCTAAAAAAATTACGAAATTCACATCTTCAGAATCCTCGTATCACCACGAGTCCGTACATACCAAATACACAAGAATCAAAGTCTATTTGACCCCTCAAATAGTCAATTTAAACTCTCTTAAGCTTCAAGCCCTAACATCGATTTTTAACCTTTGATTCCTTGAATTTTTCAGTGTTTAATCCTTGTTTTTATACCATAACATCATTATTCTAGGCTATAAATTCATACCTATTAGAATCCCCTTCGAATCCTCTCCAAATTGCCCAAAATTGCCTCTTTCCGAAGTCTAAAATATTTTCTTAACTTCTGAAATTCGCTAACACTGTTTCATTAAATCCTTCGGCATTTTTCGCTTCTGCGGTCCTGCTACTGCTTATGCGGGACCGCTTCTGTGGCCATTTGACCGCTTATGCGGTTCCTATTAATTTCTCCAGGTATCACTTATGCGATCAGACATACGCTTCTGTGGTTACCCTGCTACCGCTTCTACGGTGCTTTCTTCGCTTTTGCGGACCCACTTACACGACCAAACTTCCACTTTTGCAGAATTGACCAGGTCCATCGAGGACAGCTTCTGCGATAACACAGCCGCATCTGTGAAATCGCTTATGCGGCTCCTTTTTTGCAGATGCGGAAATACCATAAACCATATACACCAAACCTACAACAAACATCCAAATTCGTCATTTAACCACCCGAAATCACCCTGAGGCCCCCGGTACCTCAATCAAAAGCACCAACACATCCAAAAACCTTATACAAACTTGTTTCAATATTCAAAACACGTCAACCAACGCTAAAATATATAAAATACATCAGATTGAAGCATAGTTTTCATCAAAACTTCTACAATGCACATTCAATCAAACGTCCGAATGACCTGAAAATTTGCAGACATATCCAAAATCACCTAACGAAGCTACTGCCACTCTCGTAATTCCATTCCGACCCTCGGATAAAAATCTCACTTATCAACCGAAATTTGCCAAAATTCCAACTTCGCCAATTCAAGCCTATTTCTACACGGGACCTCCAAATTTAATTCTGATCACACTCCTAAGTCACAAATCATCCCCCGAAGCTATCCGAACCACCGGAATTCACATCCGAGCCCTCTAACCCCATAGTTAACTTCCGATTGACTTTTCTAAAACAAGCTTTCTTCTAAGAGGCTAGGTGCCTTATTTCTAACTAAAACCAACCCAACTCTATCCGATCAACTCAAATACTAATATTGAAACATAGAGCAACATAATATGGGGGAAACGCGGCGGAAACACATGAGACGATGGGTCAGGTCATCACATCCTCCCCAACTTAATCGCTCATCCTCGAGCGTACCCAGCATTGTACTAGAAGCCAACCAATAGCTGAATGACCTTACCAAGCATACATCTTGGGTGATCCCACGTCACGCTAACTCGCATAGGTCCGATAATACAACACAACTGAAATTTCGCTATCCATCTAGACCATAAATCGTAAAACCACATTGCATTTACAAAATCATACCCAGAATAAACCCGAACCAGCTGTAGTAACTCACACCTGCAACCTCAGGTGAAATCATACAACATACCACACAATCCAACATTCGAAACGATAGTTTCTATTCATAGCAGTTGCCTACAATAATCAATTACCAATAATAACCTCTTATTACTAAAGTCTTATTCCAACTCTTTCATACTGCCAACGATCATTAAAACACGCGACTGTAACCATCTCTCAGATTACCCATACATGAAGCCACTTACTTTTCGACTAATACCACAACAGATCTCATGGACAAACCTCGATATAAACCCTCTAACCAGCTGAAATCACATCCGATTGCATTCATTAATGACTCCAACGATCACGTCGAATTCAACACACCACCCTAATGATTTGACACCTCAATACAGGCCTAAGACACAACTTGCATAATGCACGCACCATTAAGGAACAGTCTAGACATACTCAAATCATGACAAATAACTCAAACGAAAGAGTTGTACCCCAAGCTCAATAGTACCATTACAACACAAAGCCGAGACCCCGTCTCACGTAATAGAAATAGAGTACCTGAATCCTCATAGAAAGGTTATAACCTCATATGGCCTCGCCACAACGCACGATCCTATCCAAACACGGTTACACATGAAACACCTCAAGTTACCATGCTCAAAATAGACAGCCACACACAGATTGCTGTCTGAAACCAAGCAATCCATCACACCCATGGTAAAGCAAGTAATATACACCATTCAATCCTAAAAGGACACAATCGATATACTTTTCGCCGAGCAACACCCAATACGGACTTTCCTCAGAAACCAGGAAGCAAGGCATACAAAGTAACATATGGAAAACTATTTTCAACATCAGACTATTGCGACGTGCAACCTGATCCAGATAACATGTGGCAGCATGCCACCCGATCCATATAAATATCTCATATAGGGAGATGCACATCGAGCCAAATTTGCTCATTATAATAAAATTCCGAGTATCGATCGTAAGCATACTGAGTGCATAATGATATCTACTTATAGCGTTATAAGCTACAAAACTCAACTTCCGCTATGTACCTCGATAGCACTGCACTATATGTGCCCACAGTCCGAAAATCATAACGCCTCACAGTACCAAAAAAGCAGCTCATAGATCTCCCCAGATCACTAGCAAGTTCAATAATGATCGAATCAACCAATCCTTCATCAATACAATTTGGGACTAACCAAGCCAACTCAAGCTAAATACGTATCCAACCAGCTTACTAATAAACTCATTACCAAGAAGCCTGAAGCTGCTTCCTCCACTACTATAGCTCATGTCAGAGCTGTGTGATACGGTGCTTGATACCAAATCAATACCAAAATCCACAATCTCGCCTGACGACATGCCCGACCACAAGGAACACATCCGAAAACGTCCCTCAATACCGCAACTGAATCAATGGTAGAAACCTCTATACTGACATCTGTCACAAAGGCCCAATTAAGGAAAGCAACCCTCACCAGCCGTCCGCTGGTCTTTGGAACACAACCATTCTGCTAGAACATAGTCCGATGCACCTCGCCACGCAACCTGTGGCATTTTCTGACATAACCCATATCATAATAGTCTAGAATAACCCAACACTGAGACAACCAGTATACACCCCAATATCATATCCATAATCTAATATACCAAGCAAAGAAAGATTTGCTCGGGCTTCCAAACACCAAATAACCGCTAACGGTACCAATACACGCTATCCACAACCACTACATAGCCTGAACATGAGAACTCCTAGTCTCCAGCTCCACATAGCACACAAATTACTATACCTGATCCAAAATTCTGCAGTACAAATACATATTACACCTTGAGTACCCAATCATTCCACGAAACAATCTAAAACTCCCTCTGTGCCACCAAACAAACTCAGATATCAACAGTCGATTTATCAAGAAAATGCTGTAACACTACCGAAGTGCCATCAACTAAATCACATTGCCCTTTTTTTGAAACATATACCCTCATCAAATCTTTATGATTAGCAATACCATTTCCTTAGTCATATGAGGATAATTCACCCTAATCATCTGAAGCTCGATCTTCCAATCACCTAAAACTGTTCGTGCTACTTAAGATTCTAATGACCCTCCATTCAAAAATGAACCGTGACCTCTCACACACAAATTCTAATTCTCCATAATATATCGCATATACCATACCACACTAGGGTAACATGGGAACTCCATCTCCCTTTTCGTAACCACAAACATCTATATATTCCTCTAGTCAAGAACTCTCAATCAATCCCATCTAGAAGAGAAATCACTACACATGCCATGCTTCGTATGCCCATAGGCAATATATACTTCTCTAAACCATGGTAAAACTCATCAAGAACTCTCTCTCCCAATTTCATTGCACAAATTAAACTGCAAGGAATTAATCCTTCTACCCGAACCCAGCTAAGCAAGCTGTCAGAACTCAAGAGCCCTACTGCACAATACCAGTAAAAGCTCATTACCTCGAACACATATGAAGAGTTAGTCATATCCTTACCATACCGATTCGGTCTACTATCAAGCTATTTCATCTATCTAATTTCTCTTTTATTCACCATCCACTTGATATTTCTCCCTCGCTGTAGCATCACAATGCCTCAATCAAGGCTTACCACACGAGACTCGAACATAAGACCATACTGCCTAATACCCATGGCCACTGAATACTCTCTCGACCGTTCCTAGAAATACCACATTCCAAAGTACTTTACCCCGAAGAACTTCCTGCAAATCTGAAATTCGTTACCATTACTTTCCAAATACTGATACATTGAATCCCATAATTAACATAAAATACCACAATTCTTGATCTTTTCTAAATAAAAACACAGTACCTATCCATATACACAACCTTAAGACACCTGATTATTACATGGCAAATCGTGAACAAAATAAAACCATTCTCGAAAGTCATTCACTATTACACAAATGTAAATTATCTAATTTAACAAACAGAACTACTCGTGCTTTATTAACACTCTAGCATCGTAGAACACGATCTCATACCCATACAAACAACCATATTCCTTTCCTATACACTAAGCATTCTTTACCAACAACAGCTCAAGACATCCTATTATTTTCACACATCTACGAAGCATCGTATAACCTTTATCAAAATTTTCCTTCACACGTGCCATCCTCGGCTCAATTTCTGCAACCAGAACTGATCCGCCCGCATACCTCGAAACGAAACCAACATAGCACATAACCGTGCGACCAACTAATTAGTAGTAACCTCCCCAACTTGGCTCGAAGCCATCTATTAGAAAACATTCAAGAACCCATAATACTTTTACTCTAATGATGCCACAATATTATAGTGAGACTAGATTCAAATCATCTACTAGTTTATGAAAACACCGATCATCAGGTACTGAAATTCTCTGCAAACCTTGAATTCATTTCCACCTCAGTTGAGTCCACTCTCTAAGCGACTTAAATTCTCAAATTTCAACACATACCCTTCAATTACACATGAGATCTTCTAACATACACACAAGGTTCACACCATGTAAGAACACTCCACATGAGATAACCCACCTACTTTGCCTCGATTTGGTATTCCATCACACCTCCCACCGTTACACATAATACAACCAATTTAGTCTTCCTAAGTCTGAACTCATACCGCCACAAGTATTGAACTTCACTTTTCCAACTAGAAGATACGAAAATATTCTTCACGCACGCATGACGCATGCTACACAACAGATCACAATCTGAACCGAGCACTTATCAGTCAGTTATCATCTGGCAAACGTTTTCATCACCACTAGGCCGTACATATACATCTCTCCGCACTAACATACTCATCACATAGATATCCAACCGCCATACCGGCTAATAAGGAGAATACTGAACATATATGTTCAAAACACTTGCTCACACAATCAGTACCTTGGTGCTCAAGCCATAGGCAAAGATATGGCCTCAAGTCCTCCAGACTGGTCCAACATGCACTCACGGAGATTACCTCTCACCCCTTGATCAAGGAATCACAAGCCATCAAGGCACATATAATATTGAGCGCTCACGAGTGCACACAGACGTGTGGAAGGAATTTCAAGAGTTATATCTCAAGCTGAATCAAGTATGCACGATACGAATTTCAAGAAAGTGAAGTTTTCCTAAAGGTTCTGCAGGCTCTCGAGGATAAATACAGACGTCACCATACCGATACACGAGACTCTACTAACCGGATCACGACTCATGAGGCCTAGTAACTTAGGCTCTGATACTAACTTGTCACGACCCCAAACTCAATCGTGATGGCGCCCAACACAACTGCTAGGCAAGCTCGACCATTACACTCTCAACCTGAGCATCAAGCTCCAAAAAACCAATTATTTAAATGTCATTATTATCAATAAAGATAATAGTTTTGATTTAAAGATAGAAATACGCCGAATATCAAGATAATACTAAATACACTCCCAATGACCCAGGGGTCATGAGTCTAAAGCCTTTAACAGTACAGTGTAATAAGACTGTAATAATACATAGTCTAAAATCCGCAAAAAGACAAATAAAAATGGGATAGGGGAGGAGTCGGGTCCTGCAGACGTTAGACAGTTACCTCGACAACTCCGAACAACTCTGAAAATCAGTACAAGCTCGGCTAACTCCCGAAGTACCTAGATCTGCACACATGATATAGGGATTAAAGTAAGAATTTCCAACTTAGTGGTAATAGACATGTATAATGACTTGAATGTAGGAAATCCCAATATACAACATTGTAAAGCTACAAGTAGTACTCCTACATATTTAATAGTGTAATGGAAACAATAGAAACAGATAGAGAAGATATATAACAATGCATGAATGCAATGCAATGCACATGACCGCTGCGGCGCGCAACCCGATTCATTTGGGTACCCGCGCTCACTGTGAGGGTTCAGGCTCCGGAGGGGCTCCTACAACTCAAGCGCAATATCATCATAACATACACTGCGACGTGCAGCTCGATCCATTATCAGTCCAACTATATGCATGCAAGCCACACATGCACAGTCAAACTCACCATTTTTTGTTCCAATTATCAGAAATTACAAATTAGGTGTGTAAAACCTTAGCATTTTACTAGCCATTTCGAGACGATGTTTAACTCAGGACTAATATCATGAAAACATACTATACATCATGGAAACAGTGATAATAATCCCTACGGGATCCAAATAGCCGGCACACAGCCCAAATATATCCATAACCATCGAAGTAGGAGGTTTACCAGCTAATTTCTAGCCAACAACACCATACAACACCACTCGAGCGGACTAATCCATAGTCCCCAATCACAATCGACCCAGCACTCACCGTAGAGTATGTGTCTCGCCTCAATATAGCGTCACATTGTGATATACCAGGGTTTCAAACCCTTAGGTCATCATCTACATCTATTACTTACCTCAAACCGGCCACGAGACTAGTCCGCTAAGCCTTTCCCCCTTGAATGAACCTCCTGAGGTGCCGAATCTTATCAAAATCACAAAAAATTCATAATAATATGCTAATGGAACATAACCCAATCGAAAGAACTCAAAAAACACCCAAAACACGAAGTTGGCAAAACCCGAGCCCACTTCTCGAAAAATTACGAAATTCACTTCTTCGGAATCCTTGTATCACCACAAGTCTGTAGATACAAAATACACCAGAATCGGAGTCCATTTGACCCCTCAAATCGACAATTTAAACTCTCTTAGGCTGCAAGCCCTAACCTCCCTTTCTATCCATTGATTCCTTGATTTTTCAGTGTTTAATCCATGTTTTTATACCATAACAACATTATTCGAAGCTATAAATTCATACCTGAGGGAATCCCCTTCTAATCCTCTCCAAATCGCCCAAAATCGCCTCTTCCCGAAGTCTAAAATATTTTCTTAACTTCTCAAATTCGCTAACACTGTTTCATTAAACCCTTCAGCATTTTTGGCTTCTGTGATCCTGCTACCACTTATGCGGGACCGCTTCTACGACCATTTGACCGCTTATGAGGTTCTCATTAATTTGCCCAGGCATCGCTTATGCGATCAGACATCCACTTCTGCGATTTCCCTACTACTGCTTCTGCGGTGCTTTCTTCGCTTTTGTGGACCCGCTCTACGACAACACAACCGCATCTGCAGAACCGCTTATGCGACTCCTTTTCCGCAGATGCAAAAATAACAGAATCCATATACACCAGACCTGCAACAAATATCCAAATTCATCGTTTAAACACCAGACCTGCAACAAATATCCAAATTCATCGTTTAACCACCCGAAATCACCCCTAGACCCCCGAGACCTCAACCAAAAGCACCAACACATCCAAAAACCTTATACAAACTTGTTCAAATCTTCAAAACACATCAACCAACTCTTGTAACGACCCAGTCGGTCATTTTTGGAATTTATGCCCTGATCCCCCATCTAACTGTTTCCCTAAGTTCATTTCTGCTATTGTGGTTAGCCGGGAGGGTTGGTTCTGGAATTTGGAGTGTTTTGGGATACTTAGTCCCTAAATGGGAGCTTTATAGTTGAAAATGGCCCGTATTTGGAACAGTATTAAGACAACCTCGGATCGGAAATCTGATGGTTCCATTAGCTCCGTTAGGTGATTGCGGGGTTGGGAGCGCGTTCGGAATGTATTTTGGAGGTCTGTAGCTCAATTAGGCTTGAAATGTCGAAGTTTGAAATTTTGGCGAAATCCGAACGATAGGTGAGATTTTGATCCGAGGGTCGGAATGGAATTCCGACAATTTCTGTAGCTTTGTTATGTGATTTTTTATATGTCTGCAAATTTTCAGGTCATTCGGACGTCGTTTGGTCGGGTTTTTGAGTGAATGTTGATTTCGGAAGTTTAGATGAAAACTTAGGCTTGAATCCGCTATAAATCGATGTTTTTCGTGTCTAAGGACATGTTTTTATGATTGGAACAAGTTTGTATCGTGTTTTGGAGTATGTTGGTGGTTTTCGTTGGGGTCCCGGGGGCCTCGGGATGAATTCGGGGGTCCAAACGGACCATCTTGAGCCAAAATGAACAGCTGGAATTTGCTGCAATAAATTACAGGCAGGTTGTTCTTCGCGATCGCGAAGTTTTGCATGCGATCGCGTAAGGCAGCGTTTGGGTGTATCGCGATCGCGTGGTGATGTCTGCGATCGCGTAGGCTAATGTCGGAATGCAGTGCGATCGCGTTTGGGTTCACGCGATCGCGTAAGGTCAAGTCCGGATGCAATGCGATCGCGGGGCTGGAGTTGCGATCGCGTAGGGATCTTTGGTTGTTCACTGCGATCGCGTGCCAAAGGCTGCGATCGCGTAGAAGAAAAATCAGGCCCCAGGAATTTGTGCATCGCGATCGCGAGCCCAGTGCTGCGATCGCGTAAGGTTAATTGTCCTGGCAGTGACTTTAAGTCCAGAAACATTTCAGACGCGGCCTATCACACAAACCCTCTATTTTTGAGTTCCAAGAGAAGAAATTGACGGGGAATCGCTGGTATATCATCGAGAAATCATTGGAGGTAAGTTTCTTGGCCTAAATTCGTTAGTTTATCATGAAATCCTTGAGTATTTCACCGTTAATGGAGGATTAATGGGGGGTTTTAGCCCTAGGCATAAATTTTAGGAAATCTTTGATTTGAATGGGCAAACGGAGTCCGATTTTGATAAATGTTATATGCACGGACTCGTATTGAGATAAGGAACCTGAATATATTCATAATTTTTCGAGAAGTGTACCGAAAGTCGAGTTTTGGCAACTTGTGGGTTTTGGTGTATTTTGAATTGTTTTGATTGGGTAATGCCCAATTGGCCTATTTTGATGTGATTCTATTGATTTTTATCAGATACTACACCTGTGGAGGCCGACATTCGTAGAAAGAGAGTTGTCTCTTAGCGGTTTTGTACCGGAGTCGAGGTAAGTGGCTTGTCTAACCTCGTGTAGGGGAACCTTCACCCCTAGATTATTATGTGATAGTTGAAAAGCTTTGTACGCGAGGTGACGGGCGTGTAAATGCGCTGGTTGTTGTAACTCACTGTACTTCAATTGTCCAATTTGTGATATTCCTGTTCTTAGTCGATTAAATTGTTACATTTACCTGGTATACGCTAGAAAAGCATGATTAGATGGGATTTATCTGTCTAATTGCCTAATTGTCTTACCTGAACTTCTTGAAAATTGTTGGTACTAGTTTCGGTGAAGTTGTAGTTAAGCATATTATCTTTTCTCCATGCGTTTCTTTATTTGTTGTGTTGGTGGACTGTGGGTTCAATTCCCGGAGATCCCAGGGCTGTGGGTTCGATTCCCAGAGACCCAGAGTGGTATTGTTTGTGGACTGCAGGTTCGATTCCCGGAGATCCAATGGTTGCGGGTTCAATTCCCGGAGACTCGGAGTTTATTGACATATTATTGAGGTATGGATTGCGGGTTCGATTCCCGGAGATCCCGAGATCATTGAGATACTTCCTGAGGTATTGAGGCATGGGCTGCGGGTTTGATTCCCAGAGAACCAGAGATACTGTTATTGGGATTGCGGGTTAAATTCCCGTAGCTCATGGATTGTTGATTATAGAATGAGACTGTGGGTTCAATTCCCACAGGCCCTGGACTTGCTGATTGAGTTTTGTTGAGTTTGTTACTTGTTGTTAGCTTAATTGTAGACGGTTGCAGCAATCACTTTATTGTCGTTATTTTAGATTCATTATTATTTAAACTGCTTATTATTGTTATTATCATTATGTTATTGTTCTCTCAGTAGGGCCCTGACCTTCCTCGTCACTACTCCATTGAGGTTAGGCTTGGCACTTACTAAGTACCGTCGTGGTGTACTCATGCTACTCTTATGCACACTTTTGTTGTGCAGATCCAGGTACATCAAGACAGGCTCATACTAGGTGATTCAGCAACACATTTGGAGATCTCGAGGTATGATCTGCTACGTCCGCGGATCCGGAGGCCCTCCTTCTATTCTGATAGTATTAGTAGATATTTTTCCCTCATTTCGTTGTTTTAGATACTCTTGACATATAGAGCCGCAGTTGTATTTCCCTTTTAGTCCGTGTTACCCGTGGGATTCCGGGTCTTGGTGGTATGTTATACAGTGTGTTTGACGAGTGTATGTGCCAAGCGGCACGGATTACATTCCTATTTATATCATTTTTCTGCTATTTCTTGCTTAATGTTCATAAACTTGTATATTCCACAATGTGTTAGGCTTCGCGGGGACTGGGTGCCGTCATGACAGGTTCACGATTGGTGAACTAGGGTCGTGACAACTCTAAAATCTATAAAATACATCGGATTCAAGCCTAGTTTTCATCAAAACTTCCTCAATGCGTATTCAATCAAAACCCCGACCAAACAACGTGTGAATGACCTGAAAATTTGCAGACATATCCAAAATCACCTAATGAAACTACTGCCACTCTCAGAATTCCATTCCGAACCTCAGATCAAGATCTCACCTATCAACCGGAATTCGCCAAAATTTCAACTTCGCCAATTCAAGCCTATTTCTACACGAGACCTCCAAATTCAATTCCGACCACACTCCTAAGTCACAAATCATCCCCCGAAGCTATCCGAACCACCGGAATTCACATCCGAGCCCTCTAACCACATTGTCAACTTTTGGTTGACTTTTCTAAAATAAGCTTTCTTCTAACAGGCTAGGTGCCTCATTTCCAACTAAAACCAATTCAATTCTACTCGATCAACAAATACTAATATTGAAACATAGAGCAACATAATATAGGCGAAACGGGACGGAAACACATGAGACGACGAGTCGGGTTGTCATACTCTCAAAACCATGAATTGGTCTGTTAACCACATGAAACTCACCCGAGGTCCTCGGGACCTTATACAAACATTTCAACATGTCCTATATAACCATTCAAACTTTTTCCAACCTTCGCAACACTCAAAACAATACCAAAACATCAAATAACCATCGGATTCAAGCCTAAGGATCCCAAAACTTCCAAATTTCACAAATGATGTAAAAACCTCCAATTTCCAAAATTCCAATCCGACCTCGATATCAAGATTTTCAAGATTTTCACTGCTTATCGAAAAATGCCAAAATTCTAATTTTGCCAATTCAATCCTAAACTACCACGGACCTCCAAATTACATTTCGATCACGCTCCTAAGTCCTAAATCACTTAACGAAGCTATCTGAACCATAAAAATCCCATTTTGAGATCATTTACCTATACGTCAACTTTCGGTTGACTTTTCCAACTAAATGGCCAACTTCAAAGACTAAGTGTCTCATTCCACTTTAAGACCACTTTGAACACATTGCAAACAACACGATATGATCAAATACAACTGAACAACACTGAGGGAGTAGAAATAGGGGAAACAGGGTTGTGACTCATAAAACAACTGGACGGGTCGTTACACTTATTCAAATGATTTTAAACCTTATTAGAGCTTAGGGGTGTTCATAAAAACCGAACCAAACCAATCTAAAAAAACTCATACTTTTTGGATTGGTTTGGTTTTGGTTTTGAAATTTAAAAACTGATCAAATTTTTTTTGGTTTTGGTTTTAATAAAAAATAAAAAAAAATCCGAACCAAACCGATTATAAAAGTAGCCATTTCAAATTTATTATTACTGTTGATACCCAATTTTTTTCTATCTATTTTATACTCAAAATATTCTCAAAATAGCACGTACATGCACATATAAGTATGCCCAAGAATTTTTGACATTTTCCTAATTTTTAAAAAGCTTTTAAAAATCATTTTATTATTTGTTTTAATAGTACAAAATCCAATAATTATTCCCAAAAATATTATTTTGGTGAGTAATTTATTTCCATCCTTATATTTACATCACAATGTAATTAAGGTAATTTTGTATATTTTTTGTAAATCTATTTGATATTTTAAGCTAAAATTATAGTTATAGACTATATTGCAATTAATAACATCTTACAATTATAAACTTTCTCCCAGTATTTTTAAATTAACATTTATATATTATTAATCAATTTAGTGCTTTTAATTTGTTTAAAAAATTATTTTAACTATTTTAATTAAATTAGAAGGGGAAAATTACCTATTTAACGTAGAGCCCATTTACATTTCAATTATAGCCACATTACAGCCCCAATTTGAACCCAATTTCAACCGGCCCAATTTTAAAATCAACCCAATCCATAACCCAATTAAATACCCGGCCGGATTCTCCCCCTTTTAATCATAACCGTTGATCTAGAAGATCAACAGCTTAGATTAACCCTTTCTTTTTTAATTCACCGACTACCCCCAACCCTAATTCATTTCCACTCTTCAGCCGCCCTTGAACCCCCAAACTCTCTCAAACTCTCTCAAGGTTCTTCAAAACCATAGCCTCCCCTAGCTTGTTCTATCGTGTTTTCACCGGAGTCCATGGCTTCTCATGCCATGGATAGCCTATACTTACCTCTTACATTCCTGTTGCTCGAAGGTTCGAGGCCAGACCTCGAGGGTCTTCACTCGGACCTTCACCGATTCGAGGATTTCGGCCATCTCCAGCCTTGCTCCAATTGCTCTTGGTCTTTTAAGCATGATTCTGACCCCATCCGACTTAGATCAGATATTTTTGAAGCCTTTCTCATTTCTAGGGTTCATATGAAACCCTAACTATCGAGGTTCTCACCGATTAATTTTAGATTTGTTACATGTTTGCGCTATCGCTTAACTTTCTTAAACGTTTTCTCTGATTTCCTTTCAAAAGTTACTTCTTTTCAATTAGGGTTTCTGGAAAAGGTTTCTTAAAAAATGTTTTGACTATTCTTCTTATTTCTTGGTGTGAATCGATCCCTGCTATGTTCTTATTTGCTCTTTTAGACTCACACGTTTTTTCATGTGTTCTTATATTTGCTATATTATGAAGTTTTTTTGTTGTGCTCCGTTCTGTCTCCTGCTGGTTTCAATATCATGCTCTCACATGCCTACTGAGTTTTAGTCCTTTGTTGTCTTTGCCGGACTTTGTCTGGTTTCTTTCCAAATGTGTTTTATCGACTGTTTCCTTAAGTTTATACTACTTGAACTCGTTTAAATTCCAAGCTTTTCTTGAAACTTTTTCCTTGTACTTCAAATCAGTTTCTATGTTCTATTTGCCTTGAACCTCCTATTGTGCTTGTATGTTTCTCATGAGACTCTGAAAGAGGCCTCTGAGTCTGTTTCAATAGCTTGTCTTCTCATCTCTGTATCGAATTCGAGTTTAAAAACCCTAGGATTTGGAGGTTTCTTTGGCAAGTTTGGTTTTATGTTTGGACACGGGTTCTACTTTGAAACCTTGAACTCTGAGACTCACTCCAAGTTTATGAATTGAATTTGAATTTTTTCTGCGTTTGTGATTTTGAAATTTTCTTGCTAGTCTTTCGTAATTAGCATGACATTCTTCTTTCTTGACATGTCTATGTGTTATATATATGAGAATTTCTCTTTCGAAGGTTTTTACAACTGTTAATTGATTCTGAATCCCTTTAATGTTGCTTACGTGATTGTTACTGATTTTCCCCGAAATTAAAACTTTCCTTTACCTCTTTTCTGACTCGAACAAGGATTTCAACTTGGTTCTTTTACTGGCTGTTTTACTTATTTACTTTCCTTGTTTTCACAAATCAAGTAGCACTAGACTTTTACCTTAAATATCTTTTATGCATTTACCCTTATTTGTCTGCTCTACACAAGATAATTACTTGATCTCATTCCTTAAATAACTTCTGCCCATTACTATTTAATTTTAAACTCCTTAATTAAAGGAAGTCCATATACTGATTGTAACGACCCGGCCGGTCGTTTTTGAAATTTACGCCCCGATCCCCAATCTAACTATTTTCCTAAGTTCTTTTCTGCTATTGTGGTTTGCCGGGAGAGTTGGTTCTAGAATTTAGAGTGTTTTGGGACACTTAGTCCCTAAATCGGAGCTTTATAGTTGGAAAATGGCCCGTATTTGGAACAGTGTTAAGACGACCTTGGAACGGAAATACGATGGTTCCATTAGCTCCGTTAGGTGATTTCAGGGTTGGGAGCGCGTTCGGAATGTATTTTGGAGGTCTGTAGCTCAATAAGGCTTGAAATGCCGAAGTTTGAAATTTTGGCGAATCCGAACGATAGGTGAGAATTTGATCCGGGGGTCGGAAAGGAATTCCGACAATTTCTGTAGCTTCGTTATGTGATTTTGGTTATGTCTGCAAAATTTCAGGTCATTCGGACGTCGTTTGGTCGGGTGTTTGATTGAATGTTGGTTTCGGAAGTTATAGTTGAAACTTAGGCTTGAATCCGTCGTGATTTGATGATTTTTGTGTTTAAGGCCGTGTTTTTATGATTGGAACAAGTTTGAATAATGTTATAGGATGTATTGGTATTTTTGATTGAGGTCTCGGGGGCCTCGGGGTGATTTCGGATGGCTAACGGGAATTTTTGAGTTGAAAAATGCAGCAGAAAAATTGCAGAGAAATTTTGTTCGATGCGATCGTAATGCTCTGCTGCGATCGCATAGTGTTAGCTACAGTACCCAGGATTTTGTTCTATGCAATCGCATAGGGTGAGCTACAATGCCCGAAATTTTGTTCTATGCGATCGCAATGCTCTGATGCGATCGCATAGTGTTAGCTACAGTACCCCGGACAGAATGTTAAAAACATTTCAGTCGCGGAAATAACTCATTTTTCCACCATTTTGGTCAATCTTGAGAGCTTTTGGACGGGAATTGAAGGGATTTCGATGGGGAATCGTTGGAGGTAAGTTTTATGAGTTAAATACATGTTTTTATACAAGAATCATCCATGGAATTCATGAATTTATAGCTAAAAAATCAAGAAAATAGGGCTTGGAGGAAAAACCTTAAATTTAGGATTTGAAGGACCATTTGTGGTCCGAATTGGGAGTTCTTGGTATGTACGAACTCGTGGCGAGACGAGGATTCCGAAAATGTAAATTTCAGAAGTTTTCGTGATGTGGGCCCCATGCTCGGGTTTTGCGAATTTCGTGATTTTGAGTATTTTTTGATTTCTTTCGATTGGGTTATGTCCCATTAGCATATTATGATGTATTACTTATGATTTTGGATAGATTGGACCTGTGGAGGCCGATATTCGTGGCAAGAGAGTTGTCTCTTAGCGGTTTTTTTCCGGAGTCGAGGTAAGTGTCTTGTCTAACCTCGTGTGGGGGAACTTTCACCCCTAGGATATTATGTGATAGTTTAAATGCCTTGTATGCGAGGTGACGGGCATGTACATGTGCTAGTTGTTGTTACACACACTTTACTTGAATTGTCCGATTAGTGATATTCCTGCTCTTAGCTGATTAAAGTGTTACTTTCACCCGGTATTAGTTAGAAAAGCATGATTAGTTAGGATTCAACATGTCTAATTGCCTAGTTGACTTACTTGAACTTCTTGATAAATTGTTGGCACTAGTTTCGGTGAAGTTGTAGTTAAGCATATTATATTCTCTCTATGTGTTTTCTTTATTTGATGTGTTGGTGGACTGTAGTTTCAATTCCCGGAGATCCCAGGGATGTGGGTTCGATTCCCAGAGACCCGGAGTGATATTGTCCCAGGGCTGTGGGTTCGATTCCTAGAGTCCCGGAGTGATATTGTTTGTGGACTGCGGGTTCGACTCCCGGAGATCCTGAGTTATTAAGATATGGACTGCGGGTTCGATTCCCATAGATCCTGAGTTATTGAGATATGGACTGCGGGTTCGATTCCCGGAGATCCCGAGTTATTGAGATATGGACTGCGGGTTCGATTCCCGGAGATCCTGAGTTATTGAGATATGGACTGCGGGTTCGATTCCCGGAGATCCTGAGTTATTGATTTATTATTGAGATATGGACTGCGGGTTCAATTCCCGGAGATCCTGAGATTTATTGAGACACACCTTGAGGTATTGAGATATGGGTTGCGGGTTCCATTCCCGGAGATCCAGGGATACTGTTAATGGGACTGTGGGTTAAATTCCCACAGGTCCTAGACTTGTTAATTGAGTTTGTTACTTGTTGTTAGCTTAATTGTAGACGGTTACAGTAATCACTTTATTGTTGTTATTTCAGAATTATTATCATTTAAACTGCTTATTATTGATATTATCATTTTGTAATTGTTTTCTCTCAGTAGGTCCCTGACCTTCCTCGTCACTACTCCATCGAGGTTAGGCTTGGCACTTACTGAGTACCGCCGTGGTGTACTCATGCTACTCTTCTGCACACTTTTGTTGTGCAGATCCAGGTACATCAGGACATGCTCATACTAGGTGATTCAGCAGCACTTTGGGAGACCTCGAGGTATGATGTGCTACGTCCGTGGATCCGGAGGCCCTCCTTCTATTCTTATAGTATTAGTAGATGTTTCCTTCATTTCTTTGTTAGATACTCTTTACACATAGAGCCACAGTTGTATATTCTCTTTTAGTCTGTGTTGCCCGTGGGATTCCGGGTCTTGGTGGTGTTTTATACAGTGTGTTCGACGGATGTATGTGCCTAGCGGCACGGATTACATTTCCTTTTTATATTATTTTTCCGCTATTTCTTATTTAATGTTCATAAACTGGTATATTCCGCAACGTGTTAGGCTTACCTAGTCGTGGGGACTGGGTGCCGTCATGACATATTCACGATTGGTGAACTAGGGTGGTGACGCTGATGATTTTAATTGGTATATAGTTCTATAATTTCTACTAAACTATGATTCTTGCCTTATATATTACACCTCCTTTCAATTATAAATACCCTGCTCTTTCATTAACACATACACGATTTTAAGCATATAGAAATCACAACTCTCTTCTAAAACTACACTCTTGCTCCTTGATTGCACTTTGGCTTTCATAAGTCCACTATTTATCCGAACTTGCTTATCTGAAATGGTATGTTCTAAATTAATTTCAGTATCTCTCCTAATGTGTTTATTACAGTCTCTGCATCCATGCCTGCCTTCAATTCTCTAAAGTTAATTTTAAGTTGTCTATATGCTTTGTCTGTTCTTTCTTCTTTGTTTCTTATTGCTAGTGTGAATAATTGCTCCCATACCCACATTCTTCCTATATGTGCTGAATTAAGGTATGGCCTGGCAGCATCCCAATTATTGTACATGGCTGAATCTGACCTTCAATAAGGTCCTAACTCCCAATTTTAAGGTTGACAGGTTGGTCAGGGGTGTGCCAGCAGCCCGGTTGCTAGGCATGACCACTAGCCTGCCCTGACTCCCCTTAATTCCCTTCAATTGCACTTACACTTACTCCTAGTCTCTATGTTATACCCCCCTTATGAACCTTGCCTCGGGACCTTGAGTTCCCTCTAAACTTGGACATTTGAGGGCTAGCCTTTCCACACTGCATTATAACCTGTTTTGCAATGATATTTGGGGTATAAGCATTGCTTGGAACTCTTGAAGTTCCTTGGAACTGACACTATAATCAACCCCATATAGACGACATGTCTATAGGATTTCTGCGTGAACAATAACAGTGTTTAAAAAACCAGTAACGCTTAAAAAGTATGCATATAGGAGTTATCAACTACATCTAAATTGCCCACTCACCTTTTAAATCTAAAATCAATGGTAATTCATCTAACACTCGCAAAACTCATGATCTTGTAACCAATAATAACTTTTTGCAATCAGTTTGTCCCCCCATCTCTGAATTGATAGATATCATGCCTATAGATCTTGTTTAACACAGAAAAATAGTTAAATAATTAATCAATTGTTAGTTTTCTACAACGACATCTAAATAGGACTAATTCAGACTCCCTATCTCGGAAATATGTGGTAAATCAATTCTTGTTACGCTAATTTTAATCAAGGACCTAAACAATATGTGTAAGACATGCTAAACAATTCGTTTCTTTAAGTGAGGAGGCCTACTTGAGCCTTTAATTGTTTCCCCATTAACTGCTTTATGTGTTTTGGTTGTCGCCCTAGAATTTTATCCTTTTAAAACCTCTAAAAATCCAAGCTCCCTGTGCTTAGATTAGTAGTCCTAAACGCCTCCGGGACTGATAGGTGGGACGAGAATTAAAACGCAGTAAGTAAAGATACTATTCCGCGCTTAATACCTTAACGGGATGGGAAGGTTAGACATGGATATGATGATCACACGATAACACCATGCGTACGATTGGTTACCGGTGTTGTATGAACGGTCCATGTGTTTTACAAACCTAGGACCTCTTTCCTTTATGTAACTTTGATTAATATCAATAAAATTCTGTCTTTTTCAACTACCCAACATCGTTTTTAATTCTACTGCATTACTCATTTTCTTCTAAATCATTCTTCTTTGTTTATTTAATGTCTTGATTAATTTTCTGCATTTAGACTCTCGCCTCAAACAAATTCTAGGTCTTGATTCCAACATGCTTGTCACATATCTATTTGTAATCCTTATGTGTGAAATTATTTGTATACTTATTTGCATTAAAGTCACAATATAGCATGGCCGGGAACCATACTAGTGGATCTTGAGGGATGCATAACACCTTCCCCTCGAGATAATTTCTAGTCCTTACCCGAACTCTGGTTTTCAAACTCAAAACTCTTAGTGTCCTAATGCACTGAATCATTAGGTGGCTACTCTTCAATTCCAAAAATCCAATTCCCAAACGGGATAGAGTTGTCTTTCCAAATATCGTAAACCCGATTTCGCAAGAAAAAGGGGGCATCGACAATTACACTTATATATATGTATATTTTTATAAAATTCCAAAATTTAATGGTTAAATGTTAATAGTATGCACTTTTAGTATAGTTCTTTACCTTTACATTCTAGTTTGAGTGGTAGTTTTCTTTTGTTAAGTGTAGGAATCCATTTCGTGTTAAAATAATATATCTATATATATATATATATATATATATATATATATATATATATATATATATATATATATATATATATATATATATATATATATATATATATATATATATATATATATATATATTTAATTGAGTCCTTAAATTATTCATAACTATTTGATTCAATTAGCATCAATATATCTTGGTAAATGATAGATTTGTCAAAGGGCAATTGATTTGATAGTGTTACGTTGAAAATGTGGTCGCCGGAATATGTGTTTGGTAGTGTATGTCTTATATTTAATAAAAAAGCGACAAATAACCGAAAAAATCAAAAAATTGACAAAACCCGACATAAACTAAATTGAGAAAAACTAACTTAATTGGTGTGGTTTAGTTCCAATATTCGAAAATTGATTTACTTGGTTTGGTTTCTTGTCATGACCGAAACCCGGTCGTGATGACGCCCAACCCTAAAGCTAGGCAAGCCTGACCAACAGTCGCTCTCAAACTAACAATAAATCTCAAAACCAACAATCTAGGGAGAATATAATAGTGGTAGAGTAAAAATCCAATATTTATAGAAGGAAAATACTGAGAAGTGCGAAAATTGATAAAACACTCCCAAAAGATCTGTGGTCACGAGTCTAGAGCCTCTAAACAAAATCGGATAATAATATCTGAACGAAATACTAGAGTCTGAAAAATGTATATATAAATAAAACTGGAATAAGAAGAGAAGCCAGGTCCTGCGAATGTTAAGCAATTACCTCAACAACTCTGGTAACACTTGAAACAAGACTGCTTAGCTAAACCTCCGGTGTACCTGAATCTGCACACAAAGGTGCAGGGTGTAGGGGTGAGTACTAAGTACTCAGTGAGTAAAAAGTATATAGAATAGCTGAAAGTAGGAAATCCACATAATACCATAGAGCAAAGCTAAAACTAACAGTCCGATACCTACCACGAACTAACAACAATAGCAAACCACAAATAACACAAGTAATTCACAAACATGAATGCAATGCAATGCACATGACCGCTACGGCGCGTAGCCAGATACGTTTAACGTCGACGGCGCTCACTAGGGGTGTGTACAGACTCCGGAGGGGCTCCTTTAGCCCAAGCGCAATATTTATATCATCCGCTGCGGCGTGCAGCCCGATCCATACTCAGTCCACATCATGTATATGAGTCACATAACAGTTCAATTTATTTATTTCCAGTTTCCAATTCATTAACGAGGACAAATACTTTAGTTTATTAATATTTCCAGAACATGTGACTTAGCATTTCATAATAGTGATTTCAACCTAGGACTGAAATCAATAAATTGACAAATCATGCTATCACATAGATATCTATCCCCTAAGGATACTACAGGTCGGCACAAGGCCCCAAACATGGCATATAGCCCACATATATACTCAACACAGAGTGCGTTTCAATCGCCAATATAGTATTATTCTAATTCGGGATGGACCAAGTCACAATCCCCAGTCATAACTAATCCCGCACCTGCCATGGGATGCGAGTCACGCCCTAAATAGCGTCACAATGTGATAAGCCGGGGTTTCAAACCCCCAAGCTATCATATACACCAACTACTCACCTCTAACCATCCATGGAATCATCTGCGATGCCTTTTCCCTTCGAATTTTCTGCCTCGTGTGTCGAATCTAGTCAAAACCACAGCAAATACATAAATATGGGTCAAAGAAATATAACCCAATCAAAAATACTCGAAAAGCATAACAATTCACGAAGTTGGTAAAACCCGAGTCCCGGGCTCACTTCTCAAAAAATTTCAAAAATCACACCAACGGATACCCCGTCTCACCACGAGTCCGTTCATATAAAGAACGCCAAAATCGGAGTTCGTTTGACCCCTCAAATTCTAACTTTACACCTTCTTAGGTTTCAAGCCCAAACCTCCATTTTTACCCCTTAAATCATTGTTTTTTCAGTGTTTAATCTATGTTTTTACATCGTAACAATATAATCCGAGTCTAAGAACTCTTACCTGATGAAATCCCACGAATTCTCTCTTAAAAATCACCTCAGAAGCTTCTTCCCGTTCCAAAATCGGAAGAAAACTTGACCTTCTCATTATAGGTATACTGTTCACACGTTTTACTGCTCCCTATGGATTCCTTGTGAAATTCTAATGAATTTAGGCTTTTGAATCACTCCATTTGACCTTATAATGAAGGAGATATGTAGGTTTTAAGATTTGCAAATAGTACAGGTTTTTAATACGCCGCCAGGGGCAGTTTCATCATTAACCTGAAAAACTGGGCAACCTTAGTAAAATGGCCATAAAATCCTCATACGATGTCCAAATTCAATGATTCTTTTCGCTGCGGGTCCGTAATTACGATACAGATTTAACGCTTCATTCAAAACAGTAATCAGAGCTCATTTGTTCAATATGGTACCCCTTATATCCAAAGATACGACATTGAAATATTAAATAAGAGCGTGATCACAACTCGAAACACACCCGAGGCCCCCGGGACTTCAACCGAAGGCACCAACATATCCCAAAACATTATCCAAACTTGTTCCAATCATCAAAACACACCTAAGAACACTGAAATCATCAATTCACATCGGATTCAAGCATAAGTTCTTCAGAAAACTTCCGAAACACGCATTCGATAAAAAACCCAACCAAATGATGTCCGAATGACCTGAAATTTTGTATACATATCACAAATCACATATATAAGCTACAGAAACTCTTGGAATTCCATTCCGACCCTCATATCAAAGTCTCACCTATCAACCGGAATTCGCCAAAATCCAACCTTAGCCAATTTAAGCCTAATTCTACACCATACCTCCAAATTCAACTCTGATTGCGCTCCTAAGTCAAAAATTATACCCCAAAACTAGTCGAATCATCGAAAATCCATTCCGAGTCTTCTAACTCATAAGTCAACATACGGTTGACTTTTCCAAACTAACCTTCTCATAAAGAGACCTATTGTCTCATTTCTATCCGAACTCTATCCGAATTACTTCAAATTCTTCAAACACATATAATGAAACCTATAGAAGCATAAAACGGAAAAACGGGGCGGTAACTTTCGTGACAACAGGTCAGGTCGTTGCATCCTCCCCAACTTAAACAAACGCTCGTCCTCGAGCGTATCGAGAGTTGTTCTAGAAGACAACTAGTAGCTGAATGATCTTACCAACCATATACCTGGGGTGATTCCTCGTCACCCTATCTCGCATAGACCCGATAACAAAATACAGCCAAACTTTCACAGTCTATTTAATCAATAAACCAAACCATAGAACCACGTTGCACTTTTCGAAAATCATACACAAGATCAGAAATTCACATCTGAACTGAGAGTTATCCCGAACCAACTGTAATAACCCATACTTGCACCCTCAGATGGAAACATATGATATACTGCGTAAACCAAACACTTGGAATCATAACTTCTATTCACAGCAGTTATCCCCAACAACCAATTACCGACAGAGCACCTCTTATTAGCTAATGCCTTATTCCAACACTTTCATATACTGCCAACGATAAATGAAACATGGTATAAATCGTAATCATCTCTCAGATCAACCATTCCTGAAACCACTTCCCTTGACTGATATCACAATAGATTTTTGGGTCAAACCTCGATACTATCTTTCTAACAAGCTGAGATCAAATTTGTCAGTATTCATTAATGAACCCAACAATTACCTCGAATCCAACACCACTCTGATGATATGATACCTCAATACAAATCTAAACCACATCTTGCATAATACACGCACTAGTAAGAAACGATCTGAATACACTCAAATCAGGACAAATGACTCAAACGAAAGAGCTGTACCTCAAGATCATCAATACCATTACAATACAAGGCTGAGACCCCGTCTCACATCATGGAAATAGAATGCCTGATTCTACTCCGAAAGGTCTAACTCTCTTAGCCTCGCTATAATGCGCGATCCTATCCCAATATCGTTACACCTGAAGCACCTCAAGCCGCTATGCTCAAAATCAACAACCACGCACATTTGATGTCTGAAACCAACGCAATTCATTACACCCATGGTGAAACAGAGAACACACAACACACAACCCGATAGACCATAACCAATGCTCCATACAACGAGCAACACTCATTTTCTCTTCCCGCTCGACTTTTTGTATGAATTCTCAATGGAACTGCACCAGATGTGCCCAAAACTAACAAATCACAATGTATCACAATATTGAAAAACAACTCATAGATTTCCTCAGATCGCTAATAAGCTCAATAACGATAGACTCAACCTATTCCTCAATTGTACAACTCAGGGTCAACTAAACTAACTCAAGCTAAATGCGTAGCCATATCGGCCTGCCAATGACCTTAGTACCAAGAAGCCTGAAAATGTTTCTTCCACTTCTATAATTCCTGACAAAGGCACCAATAAATGCCAAAATATAGAATCTCACCCGATTACATGCCCGGCTACACAAAACGCATCCGAAAATTCCCTCAATAATGGAGTGGAATCTATAATAGCAACCTCTGCACTGATATATATCACAAATGACCAATTAAGAAAGTACGCCTTCCCAGCTATCTGCTGGTTCTTTGAAATATAAATCACTCTGCTAAAATATATTCTAACGCACTTCACCACTTAACCCATGGCATTCCTGGCGTAGCCCCTGAGGAAATAGTTCAAAATCACCCAACTCTACGAATCCCAGTCTGAATTCCAACCTCACATCCAAAATATAACACACCAGCGAATAAAGATCCACCACTACCACATAGCCTGTGCATCTGAACTCGTTATAACACACGAATCGTCATACCTGATCCCAGTTTCCACCGTGTGAATACATGCACCCATTTGATACCTAATCATTCCACGACAAATACTCAATATTTACCTATGCTACCAAGAAAACCCGAATACCACTAGTGGACCCAACAAGAACGTGCAGCAATACTACTGAAATTTCACCAGTTTAATCATATTACCTTTTTCTAAAATACATACTCGCGTCAAATCACTGCTACTTAGCAATTCTATCTTCCCTAATCATATGAAGCTCTATTATCTAATCTCTTAGAAGAAATCACTACACATCCCATGCTCTGCATGACATACACATTCCTTGTGCAAATTCTTACAATAATGACACGACGAATGATGTCTGTATACATTCTCAGCCACCGTCGAGACAAAAATTCATTAGTTTTATACAGGAACTATCACCTTATTCTAAACCAAACAATGGTCTTAGTTCTTTACTTTACTTCATATACTAAGATTGCACCGATCTCGAATTCGATGATCTCGTCTCACCTAGTACGAACTGCTCGGGCAATAAGACACTCCAGACATATTTAAATGTCGCATATGATGCCCCAATGTGCCAATAGGATACCAATTCGAATGCGATACAAAAGAAAATGAGATCTGGAAGGAATTATCAAATCCTATGCATTAATACCGACTTTCCTTGGAAAACAGGAAGTAAAGCATACCAAGATGGTATATAAAAAATTATGCTCGATATTACACTGTTGCGGCATGCAACCCGCTCCAGATAATACCCGTGGCGGCATGCCACACGATGCACACATAGATCTCAAATAAGGAGCACATCGAGCCAAATTTGCTCATTACAACATAATATCGTGTATCGGTCGTACGCATGCCAAGTGCATAATAATATCTCCGAGGGACATATAGAGTTATAAGCTACAAAATTCAAGCACAACTCAGGTGCGATGTACAATCTGAATCTCAAAAGCCAACATGCTCATATAACATCATTCCTACGTAGATTCTTAACATATAAAAATCTCTTAAGCCGTCTCACAACTCACACAGTGCAATGCATCGCTACGCAAAATATCTGACAAAGAAACATCAACCTAACTACTCTTCCACGAGGACCGCGTTACAAAAATGTACACATCTGGCCTGATAGAGGGGCCATTATTCACATTAAATCTATCCACCGGCTTCAAGCTAATTCTGAGCACAATGAACTAGTTAGACAATATTTCAAAGGTCCATAATAACTCCCATTTTCTCCTAACGCACAAGAACAATCATCACAATCGAGGTAATCCTCCCCAGTTCACAACCCCATATGCCAAGTGCCCTTCAGGCACGAATCTTTAATTTAACGACACTATCACAACCTTCATACTTAGTTTACATCTTTAATCAGTCAAGTGACTACATGCCACACATAATCTTCTAGTGGAACAAACTCCCACATCCTACCACAAAAATATATGGAGCGTACCTCCAAACCACCGGTCGCACTAACGCTGAAGAGCAATCAAGAATCATTAACCCGGACACAACACCGCTCTCAGGTGATGATGAGGACAATACTAATTTATCTTAACCATCGAAACTTCCTTCCTGATCATCCGATCTCATGACGTCTTGTCTAAAATTTCCTTCACTCGTGTCATTCACGACCCAATTTCCACAACCAGAACTGATTCACCAGCCTGTGTCAAATCAGAACTAACATAGTACAAAGCCACACAATCCGCTAAACAGTAGCAAGCTCCCCAACTTGGCTCGAAGCCATATATCACAACACACTGTATTCATAACGCATTTGCTCCATTGCTGTCGTAATACCATGGTGAGATTAAACTCACTCTTTCATAAGCTTGTGGAAACACAAATCATCTAAAATTTTAACTCTTCTGCATTTTCTTGCATTTACTCACATAACTGTTAAGCCTCCTCTCTAAGCATCCAAATCTTTTACTAAGTCCCAAATTTTTTCAAAAATTTCGGCAAAGTTTCCTTTGCAATTAGGCCTAACCACCTGCCAGAGAATCACCAAAACATCCTAACAGCACAGCTACAACTTAACAAAACATCACAATGTATATCAATAACATTAATCTCAATACTACCTGTATTATATTATCAAAATCGATAGAGGGACACGCGTTGTACTTATTTGAATCATAACACATATAAAATACCGCCAATTTAGTCTTTCTGTGTTTGAATTCATACTGTCACACATATTGCACTTAACTTCCCATCTAGAAGATATGATAATATTCTTCACGTGCCTATAACTTAGGTCTACACAACAGATCGTAATAGGAACGAATCACTTGATGGTTCATCTATTATCCCACAATCTTTTTCATCACTACCAAGATCTCATAGATACACCTTACATCACTAACTTACTCATCACGTGGATATCTGATTGCCATCCCGGCTAATAAGGACATTATCGAACATATAAGTTAAAAGCATTTGGTCGCATAATCAACACTTCGGTGCTCAAGCCATAGGCAAAGATTCGGCCTCAAGTCCTCTAGACTGGCCCAACATGAACTCCCGGAGATTATATCTCGCCCCTCAATCGGTGAATCACAAGCCATCAAGGCAATTATATTACTCAACGCTCGCGTGTGCATACAGATGTGTGGAAGGAATTTCAAGAGTTATTTCTCAAGCTGAATCAAATACGCACGATAAGAATTTCAAGAAAGTGAAGTATTTCCTAAAAGTTCTGTAGCCTCCCGAGGATAGATAAGGACGTCTACGTACCGATCCGTGAGAGAATACTAAACTAGCTCATGACTCGGGAGGCCTAGTAACCTAGGCTCTGATACCAACTTGTCACGACCCAAACCCGGTCGTGATGGCGCCCAACCCTAAAGCTAGGCAAATCTGACCAACAATCACTCTCAAACCAACAATAAATATCAAAACCAACAATCTAGGGAGAATATAATATTGGTAGATTAATAATCCAATATTTATAGAAGGAAAATACTGAGAAGTGCAAAAATCGATAAAACACTCCCAAAAGATCTGGGGTCACGAGTCTAGAGCCTCTAAACAAAATCAGATAACAATATCTTAATGAAATACTAGAGTTTGAAAAATGTATATATAAATAAAACTGGAATAAGAAGAGAAGCCATGTCCTGCGAACGTCAAGCAACTACCTCAACAACTCTGATAACACTGGAAACAAGACAGCTTAGCTAAACCTCTGGTGTACCTGAATCTGCACACAAAGGTGCCTGGAGTAGGAGTGAGTACTAAGTACCTAGTGAGTAAAAAGTATATAGAATAGCTGAAAGTAGGAAATCCACAGAATACCATAGAGAAAAGCTAAAACTAACAGTCCGACACCTACCACAAACTAACAACAACAACAAACAACAAATAACACAAGTAATTCACAAACAGGAATGCACTGCAATGCACATGACTGTTACGGCGTGTAGCGCGATCTGTTTAACGTCGACGACGCTCACTGGGGGTGTGTACAGACTCCGGAGGGGCTTCTTCAGCCCAAGCGCTATATTCATATCATCCGCTGCGGCGTGCAGCCCGATCCATACTCAGTCCACATCATGCATATGAGTCACATCATAGTTCAATTTATTTATTTCCATTTTCCAATTCATTAACGAGGAAAAATACTTTAGTTTATTAATATTTCAAGAACAGGTGACTTAGCATTTTATAATAGTGATTTCAACCTAGGACTAAGATCAATAATTTTACAAATAATGCTATCACATAGATATCTATCCCCTAAGGATACTACAGGTCGGCACAAGGCCACAAACATGGCATATAGCCCACACATATACTCAACACAGAGTGCGATTAGTATTATTCTTGTTCGGGATGGACCAAGTCACAATTCCCAATCATAACTAATCTCGCACCAGCCATGAGATGCGAGTCATGCCCTAAATAGCGTCACAATGTGATAAGGCGAGATTTCAAACCCTCAAGCTATCATATACACAAACTACTCACCTCTAACCGGCCATGGACTCGTCCGCGATGCCTTTTCCCTTCAAACTTTCCGCCTCGTGCGTCTAATCTAGTCAAAACCACAGTAAATACATAAATATGGGTCAAAGAAACATAACCCAATCAAAATTACTCGAAAAGCATAACAATTCACAAAGTTGGTAAAACCCGAGCCCCGAGCTCACTTCTCGAAAAAATTCTAAAATCACACCAACGGATACCTCAACTCGCCACGAGTCCGTACATATAAAGAACACCAAAATCGGAGTTCGTTTGTCCCCTCAAATTCCAACTTTACACCTTCTTAGGTTTCAAGCCCTAACCTCTATTTTTACCCCTTAAATCATTGGTTTTTCTGTGTTTAATCTATGTTTTTATATCATAACAATATAATCCGAGTCTAAGAACTCTTACCTAATGAAATCCCACGAATTCTCTCTTAAAATTCGCCTTAGAATTCTTCCCATTCCAAAATTGGAAGAAAACTCTACCTGCTCATTATAGGTATACTGTTGACGCGTTTTACTACTCCCAATAGATTCCTTGTGAAATTATAATGTATTTCGGCTTTTGAATCACTCAATTTGACCTTATAATGAATGAGATATGTAGGTTTTAAGATTTGCAAATAGTTCAGGTTATTAATACGCCGTCAGGGGCAGTTTCATCATTAACCTGAAAATATGGGCAACCTTAGTAAAATGACCATAAAATCCTCATACGATGTCCAAATTCAATGATTCTTTTTGCTACGGGTCTATAATTCCGATACGGATCTAATGCTTCATTAAAAACAGTAATAAGAGCTAATTTGTTCAATATGGTACCCATTTATGTCCAAAGATACGACGTTAAAACATCAAATAAGAGCGTGATCACAACCCGGAATACATCCGAGGCCCCCGGGACTTCAACCGAAGGCACCAACATATCCCAAAACATCATCCAAACTTGTTCCAATCATCAAAATACACCCAAGAATACTGAAATCATCAATTCACATCGGATTCAAGCTTAAGTTCTTCAAAAAACTTCCGAAACACGCATTCGATAAAAAATCCAACCAAACGACGTCTGAATAACTTGAAATTTTCTACACATATCACTTATCGAAGCTACAGAAACTCTTGGAATTCCATTCCAACCTCCAGATCAATATCTCACTTATCAACCGAAATTCGCCAAAATCCAACCTTAGCCAATTCAAGCCTAATTCTACACCGGACCTCCAAATTCAACTCCGATTGCGCTTCTAAGTCACAAATCATACCCCGAAACTAGTCGAATTATTGGAAATCCATTCTGAGTCTTCTTACTCATAAGTCAACATACAGTTGACTTTTCCAAACTAACATTCTCATAAAGAGACTTATTGTCTCATTTCTACCCGTACTCTATCCGAATTACTTCAAATTCATCAAACACATATAATGAAACCTATAGAAGCATAAAATGGGGAAAACGGGGCAGTAACTTTCGTGACAACATGTCGGGTCGTTACATTTCTTTTTAGGGAAAAAAAATCCGAACCGAACCATGAACACCAAGCTTATTGGGGCTATTGCCGGGAAAATGGTCATTGATCTAAGAGGAGTTTTAACAAAGGGATTGTTTTTTAATTCCTATACATTATTTAAAACTTTATTACCCTTAAAGTCCATGTTTATTTAATTTCCTGGCATAAACAAGTTTTGTTTACAAAATATAAACAATCCACCTTAAAAGGTTCCCAAATCTATTATTTGTGCCTTCAATCAAGGTGTAACGACCCGACCGGTCGTTTTATGAATTAACACTCTATTTCCCGCATTTTTGCTTCTTTATGTCTTGTTCAATTGTATTATGTGGTACCGTGTTGGTTAGTTTGGGTTCACAGGGGTTTTGTAAAGAAATGAGACACTTAGTCTCTTTTGAGTAAGCTTGAGTTGGAAAAGTCAACCGGATGCTGACTTATGTGACAATGTATTGAATGTGAATTCCGATGGTTTGGATAGCTTCGTTAGGTTATTTTGGGCTTAGGAGCGTGATCAGAATATATTTTAAAGGTCTATGGTCGATTTAGGCTTGAATTAGCGAAATTGGAATTTTAGCATTTTCCGATTGGTAGTGGATATTTTGATACAGGGGTCAGAATGATATTCCAGAAATTGGAGTAGGTCCGTTGTGTCATTTTAATGTGTGTGAAAAATTTCAGGTCATTCGGGAAAGTTTTGATATACTTTTTGATCAAAAGAGAAATTCGGAAGTTTTGAAAACCGTAAGATTTAATCCGAAGGTGTTTTGATGATTCGATGTTGTTTTGATTGTTTTGAAGGATGGTATAAGTTTAAATAGTATTATGTGACTTGTTCATATTTTTGGTAGAGGTCCCGGGGGCCTTGGGATAAATTCGAAAGATTTTTGGAAAGTTTGGGAATTAAAGGATGCATCTAAAGCTGATGGTTCTATCATAACCACCCCTGCGGTTAGGGGACCGCAGATGCGATGACCACAGAAGCGAGAATCGGCTGCAGATGTGGCCACATGTGAAGAAGGTAGAAGTCGCATATGCAGATGAAGGAGCGCACTTGCGTGATCGCAGTGCGGGTATGGTGTCGCAGGTGATGCTTGGGAATTTAAATGGAAATGGAAAAAGCGGTTGGAATGGCGCAGAAGCGGTCCCACAGATGTGGGGAATAGACTGAAGATGCGGTATCGCTGGGCAGAACATATGAATAGATGCCTTCACGAATTTTTGCTAAGTTTTGCCATTTTTGAAGACGGGAAGAGAGCTAGGGCAGTGATTTTTCAAGAGAATCGTAGAGTTTCAGATGGGTAAGATTCTTAAGCTTCATTACTTGTGTTTATGAATATTTTTACATTGTTTAATCATGGTATTAGTGGAGAATAAGGAAGAAAATTCGGGGATTAGGGCTAGAAATTGGAGATCTCGATTTGAGGATTTGAGGGGCCGTTTGTGATCGAATTTTGATGTATTTGATATGTATGAACTCGTGGGATGATAAGGATTATATTGATGTGAATTGTATCGAATTTTGAGTCATGGGCCCGGGGGTCGAGTCGGACCAATTTCGGGATTTTTATGTAATTTGATTATTTTTGCATGCGCTTCGTTCCCTTAGCATATATTGATGTTATAATTCTGATTTTGGATAGAGTCGATGCGAGTTGAGGCCTAGTTGAGTGGCAAGGGCGTCACAAAGTAGTATTTCATCCAATTTGAGGTAACTACCCATTGTAAATCTTAATCTGAGGGTATGAAACCTCGGTATTTCGTATTGTTTTGATAAATGAGGTGACGCACATGCTAGGTGACGAGCATGTTGGCATGGACCGGTAGGGATTGTGATTTGGTCTGTCCCGTGGTGGCTATTAAGAAGCGTATTTTATTTGAAATCTTATTATATTCCGTATTTTAGAGATTTATGCTATGTTTTGAGCTATAAGCCGTGTTTGGGGCCTTGTGCCGACCTGTTTAGACCCTTAGGGGTATTTTTACTACTTTCCTCACTGTATTTGATTTGAAAGCATATCCTCAGTCATTTATTACCTATTTATTGTTTAAAACCAGTTTCATTAATATACTTCTTAATATATGAAAATTGTTTGGGCTGAGTTCCCTGATTTTCACCGATATGCCCGAGTGGCCGTAAGGTTAATGATTGAGAGAGGTTGAGAACCTTATGGTGAGGATTATATATTCATTATGGATCGGGCTGCACGGGGCAACTATATATATATATATATATATTATGGATCGGGTTGCACGCTACAGCGATATCCGTTGGATTGGACTACGCGCTGCAGTGATATGATGCTTGGGCTGTAGGAGCCCCTGTGGAGTCTATACACCCCCAGTGAGCGTAGTCGACTATAAACTATGGATCGGACTGCACGCTTTAATGGTTATTACTATTATTATTGCTATGAAACATCAATTGAGCTGGAGTGTTGAGTGTGAGTACTGATTGACAAGAGCTGAGTCACGAGTAACTTAGAGGATTGATCGAAAGGTTATACTTATGAGTGATACCTTGCCCGAGGGGCGTGTTTATGACATTTTTGTACTTTCACCCTTCTTTTTTATATTAAGCCTCTATTGAAAAATGTGAATAAATGTTTTCATAGGACTTTAAATTGAAACTGATGTTTTACAAGATAACTGGTTATTGAACTGTGGATTTTGACCTGATAATTCTGTTGAGATTTCTTATATGATTTAAATGTTCGTCATTACACTTAGACTTTATTTACTACCGAGTAAGCATACTCACGTTATTCCCTGTACCCTGTGTACAGATCTAGGTGCTCGAGCATTAGAGTGAGAGCTTCCAAAACTCTTAGAGTTTATTCGGAGATCGCAAGGTAGCTACACGACGTTCGTAGCCCTGCCTTCCTCCTTCCTATCTTAGCATTTTGTTATTTCAGACTATTTTGTATTATTTAGACAATGTTATGGTTGTACTTAAAGGCTCATGACTAGTGACATCGGGTTCGAGCTGTGTTAGTATGTTTTGTATTGGTTTTCGCATATTTATATTGGTTTATATATTACATATGAAGAATTTGAGACTTCAAATGTTTTAGAAAAATGAAAATTTAAAACGAAATTCGATGTGGTAAACATTGAATTGGCTTGCCTAGTATTGTGATAGGCGCCATCACGACAGGGGTATTTGGGGTCGTGACAAATTGGTATCAAAGCCTAGGTTACATAGGTCTCAAGAGTCATAAGCTAGTTTAGTAGAGTCTCGTGGATCAGTATGGAGATGTTTGTACTTATCCACAGGAGCCTGCAAAAGCTTTAGGAAAAAATTCACATTCATGAAAGTCGTGTCGTGCGAATCTATTGATTCTAATACTAAATTTCTGTTGTTGTTGTGAGCACGTGATTTTTACCCTACACATGAGTTGTTCCTATAAAATTCAAAATAAATGATTTTCCTTATTTTTAAAATTTTGTGTGAATTTTGTGTTAGTTGTTTGCATGTGATAAATGAAAATACAAAAAATTGCATTTCTTAGGAAGTTAATTCATTTTTTTTTAACAAATTAAAGAAAGAATCAAAAAATTAGTTAGCTTTTTAAATTGAAAATTGCCAAAAAAGAAGGTAATTAATTAGTTTTAATTAATTCCAAATAACTACAAAGTAGGGAAAATATAAAAAAAATACAAAAGAATAAAATACAAAAAAATACAAGGTTATAATAAGAGGAATAAATGCAAAATACAATACAAGAGTTGAATGAAGAGAATTGGGCTAATTCAACAACCCTGCCTGCCCAAACACGCCCCAGCCCAACGCCCATCCAGCCCAGACGGAAATTCCCATACCCGGATCCCCTTTCCTTTAAATCGTGACCGTCCATCTAATCCATCCAATGGTCGGAATTAGTTGTTACATTTTAAGACACATAAAACCTTAAAAAAAAAACATCCTTAAACATATTCACACACGCAGACCCCTTGTCTTCTTCCAGCCGTCTCTCTCTCTTCCTTCTTCACTGCCGCCGCTAGGGTTTCGCCTCCCACGATGGCGAACGACGTCTATTCCCGGCAAATATGACACCAAACGACGCCCCATCTCCCCCTCATCCCATTTCTCTAAACCATCTCCTTCAAAACTCACCATAACCCCTCCAAAAAATAAACCCTAGTGCGCCGCCACCCTCTCCCACTGCGCCGCCACCCCAAAACCCCCCCAAAATTCACACCCTCTCTTCCTTTTAACATTCCAAACAGTGTGACAAGAACAATAAGTTCCAAAGGCTGCCGGAATTCAAGATTCAAAGTCAGTTTACAAGAAATTTTCAAGAAAAGATGCCGGTTGTCAAGACTCGAAACTTGTTCAAGAAAAATGAAGAAAACAGAAAGAAAAAGAAGGAAAAATGAAGAAAATCAGAAAACAAAAAAATAAAGAAAAAACAGAAAAATCAAAGCTAAGTTCTTTATCTCTTCACTTTATATTTTTACGCATGTTTTGTTTCTTCTCATCTATTTCTTGTTTTCTGTTAGTGTTAGTAGTGGTGAAATTAGTCGAATAAATGCATATGTTAATGTTAATAGTTATTGAATCTGTTTCTGGTTAATTCCGATTTTCCATTTCTGTTTGTAATTTTCCTTTATCTCTTTTCTGATTTTTGATTCATGATTTCTATTAAGTTTCTAATTGATTTTCAGATTTAGTTAAATTGGTGACTCTGTTAATTTTTATCTCTATTCATATTTGTTTTAACAATTTTAGTAATAATAGTATGATGGGAATTGCTTGATTAATTTGTTTTTAATAGTTTTTGATCCTGTTGATTAATTGATAAGTGTCAGAAATTGCTTGGTAGTTTAATTGTGATTGTGGAATTGATTAACACCTAGGACGTATTGGTTATAGCTGTTACAATTAGTGATTTTAGTTCAATTAGTGAATTCGACTTTAGACTAGTTTAGATTCAAGTTAGGTCGATAGTTGAAATCACAGGACTCGTAGCAACCTAAGGCGATTGCCAAATATAATCAATTGCGGCTAGTTATTTCGATTAATAAGACTCACCATCTATCAATTGTTCCCCCGAGTCTTGTTAATTGGATAATTAATCATAAGTGGCCATATTTGTAAGATTGCCTAAGGTTGGCTATAGTAGAAATGTGTTTTTAATTAGTGAATTAATTTGAATTTAAAGTAGTTGAAAGTGCCAATTGGCTAATTGAGCAATAGTCACTTAATTGTGGCTATTTGATAAATACAATCTAAAAATGGGTTAAAAAAAGGATAAAATACAGAAAATTAGGAAAGTAATTAGCCTTAAGAAATAGGGGTAAATTGGGAAAAGGAATTGGTATAGTTGTAATAAGGTAAAAAGAAGAAAGGGTACAATTGGGATAAGAAATAGCATAATTGTGTTAAATAAAGAGCTTTTAGGGTATTTTGGGCATAACAAAAGGTATCTTGGTGAATAATAAAAGGGAATGAGGGCATCATAGGAATTCCAAGGAAATGAAACATGGTAGACTATTCTAGAAGGGATTTTAGTGTAGCTTTCACTAGAATAATTGCACTAACTTGTGCAACAAGTTAAAAATTGGAGGGGTTTTAGTGAAATAAGAAAATTCAGATTTCCTTTGATTTTGGCCTATAAATAAAGGGGGGTTCAATATGATTTTAGAGGTCTTTTTTAGAATTTTAACCATAGGAACTCTAGAAAATCCCAAAAATACTTGTTCCAGATCTGAAATTAATATTTCAGATTCCTTTTCTTTTATTTTTACCTTCAAAATCATATCAAAAACCAAAAACAATAAGATAATCCATCACAAATCAGTAGAAATTGTTATTTGAATGTAAAATTGGGTTTTGAAATAATTTTGAAGTTTTGGAAATTGTCTGCCTGGGTTCTATTCACTGTTGAGTCTCTCACGTACTGCTGTTGCTGAGCATTACTGCTGAAATACTGTCTGCTACATCCTGCATAGTTGTTATGTCTGTTGGATCTAATGGATCTGCCTTGATTTCAGGTACACATTCCTACCAATGTAAACTCTGTTGAATGAAAAAATGAAGCTCGAATTTGCAAGTGTTAATCTCTCCAATTTTAGATTAATTTTGTAGTATCATTAGTCATATTGATTTGAATTAAATTTTGGATGAATGTATAATTAGACTTTTAATGTTTAGTAGTATGTTTGGACTGTAATATCCACGAAGTCAGAATTTTGGATGATTTTGGTTTTATTTTATGTTAGTAGTAGACTTTTATATCCAGCAGTATGTAGCTAACATGTTAAGGAGTTAATAAACTTTTAACAGTTGTTAATATAATAGAATTGGTATTCATTTGAAGGTTTGGTGTACTTCTGTTACGATAATGAGAAGTTAGAGATTCAGTTGTTTTGTTACAGAAATTAATTCGCAGGCTTTTTCCTAAATCACGTGTTTGGTATATTAGACTTGAATCATAGTAAGTGCAATTCGTTCAAACAAAAACAAGTATACTGTCTCACTATATTCGATTCAGGCACAACTAATTTATGAGTAAATATATGGTTAGCTCATTTCCAGGGATTTTAATCCCACACGTATGGTCTATTTTCCCTTTAGTTTGGGCTTATCTTAGGGCCTAGTGTTTTGGAGAATATTGAATCAAGGTTACAGTGGCACTTGGCCCGTTAATGTATAATTGATAGGCTATGACATTTCTTAAATAAATTAGGATCTTTGATTATTACTAGAGACCAATTAAATAGAAAATTATAGATTGCTCTAGGATTGACCTTTAATAAAATGGGCCTCGCCAAACAAAAATACACAATTGCGGGACCCTCAAATTAGTTGTTATAAAAAACTTAGACTCGGGAAGATCGTTTAATGAATTTCACGGTCTTTCCCAAAGTTAATAAAGACGATAGACTCTTTAGGCACAATTTGTAAATAAATTACTTTCCTAAATACGGGTTCGCATTTATATGACCCAAATCTTATTCTCGGCGAAACTGAAATACATTAAAGTCACAGGCGTACTGGTTGCGGTGTGACTCGAAATGTGTTTTCGTGACGTCGCAATTCTTCTAAAATTGAAAAACGGAACATTAGTAGCACCTAATTAGAATATATAAAGAAATCAGATAAAAACAAAAATTGCAGTTGAGCGACCGTGCTAGAACCACGGAATCCGGGAGTGCTTAACACCTTCTCCCGGGTTAACAGAATTCCTTATCCAGGTTTCTAGTTTCGCAGACTGTATTACAGAGTCATAAATTTCCTCGGTTCGGGATTAAACCGGTGACTTGGGACACCATTATTTTTCCAAGTGGCGACTCTGAATAATTAAATAAATTGATCCCGTTCCGACTGTCCTTTAAGTGGAAAAACTCCTTCCCTGATTATTATTATATCTCTTCCCGAGGTGTAGTAATAAACAGCGGCACATTTACGTTGTACGTGAAAGAAAAAAGGAGGTGTGACAGTTGTATTCTCTCATAGATGGTGAGGACACGTGCTACCAGTGAGGACAGACGACCACCAGTTGGGGCCATTAGAGGCTAAAGTCACGGTCGAGGTTGTAGTTGGGGCACGGGTGTCGCCCGTACAGTAGATGGGGCAGCAACTTCAGATCTACCAACCACCCTAGTTCATGATCAAATTCCAGCGGGGGATGCTCCATTGGGACCAGCTCAGGCACCCGCTGTGCCTATTATCATTCGAGGTCTTTAGGAAACCTTGGCTCAAATCTTGACAGTGTGCACTAGTCTTGGTCAGGCGGTCGCAGTTTCTAATATTGCAGCCACTTTATAAGCCGGGGGAGGCACTCAGACTCCTGCCCCCCGTAGACTTGAGCAGGTTGTTCAGGGATTGCAGACATCGAAGGCACCACCAACCCAGCCGGTTGCACCAGCTCAGGGTTTTATAGTACCAATTGTGCCTGAAGACGAGCAACATCGATTGGAGAGGTTTTGTAGATTTCAACCCTGACTTTTAGTGGTATAGAGGGTGAGGTTGCCCAGGGTTTCTTGGACATATGTCCAGAGGATTCTTTGTACAACGGGTATTCTGGAGAGCAGCAGGTTAACATTTACTACTTTTTCATTTTCTAGAGGTGCCTTTGCTTGGTGGAAGGATTGTGAGAGGCGTAGGCCTGTTGATGTAGTGCCCTTTACCTGGCAGCAGTTCTCCATTCTCTTTTTGGAGAAGTATGTGCCACAATCCCACATAGAGGAGATCGCAGGCAGTTTGAGCAATTACGTCAGGGAGATATGACTGTGATGCAGTATGAGATAAGATTTTTAGAATTAGCTCATCATGTTGTTTGGTTGGTTCCTATGGACAAAGAGAGGATCAAGAGGTTCGTAGATGGCCTCACATATCAGCTTCAGATTCTTATGACTATATAGAGGATCTCCGTCACTACCTTGGACTAGGTTGTCGATATTGCTCCAGAGATTGAGTCAGTTTGTCTCCAGGAGCGAGATGAGAGGGAGTCCAAGAGGCCTAAAGGATTTGGTAGTTTTGGTGGCGCGCCTTTGAAATGCCAGTTTTAGCACAATAGAGGTCATCCCTTCAGGCATGCTCAGTTGGCTCACCCAGCTCATCGTGGGGCATCTTTAGGCCATGGTTCTCACGGTTCTCATCAGGGCCATTTGTCACTCAGTGCCCTACCAGCCCATAGTTTATCTCGTGCTCCATCAGTTTATGGCTCTTCCATGCCAGGTCCTTCTACTAGCCATTCCAGTGCAAGTAGTTCCTTTTAGTCCTCGTTCCCTGCACCAGGGAGTTATTACAAGTGTGAAGAGTTTGGACATATGAGGATCCAATGTCCTCATCTTCTTGAGGGTCCATCTCAGCAAAGTAGTCAGCCCTCGACTTCAGCTCCAGTTACTTAACCACCTGCTCATGCAGCTAGGGGTGAGGGTCAGTCAGCTAGGGGTCGTCTGAGATAGAGAGGTTGATCAGGTGGTTGTCAGGCCGGTTTCTATTCACTCCCACCCAGACTAGATACTATTGCTTCAAATGCTGTGATTACAAGTATTGTCTCAGTCTGCCAAAGAGATGCCTCTGTACTATTTGATGCTGGTTCCACTTTTTTGTACGTGTCATCATATTTTGCTCGTTATTTGGATATAACCCGTGAGTCTCTTACTTCATTTGTCCATGTATCTACTCTGGTGGGTGATACTATCATTATAGATCGGGTATACCGGTTGTGTGTGGTGACTATTGCGATTTGGAGACCTGAGTGGACCTATTGTTACTCTATATGGTAGATTTCGATGTGATTTTGGGCATGGATTGGTTATCTCCTTGCCGTGCTATATTGGACTGTCATGCTAAGACAATGGCATTAGCTATGTCGAGTGTGCCACGAATTAAGTGGTGAGGTTCGACTGATTGTTTTCCCTAGTAGGGTGATTTCATTTCTGAAGGCCCAGTGGATGGCTAGGAAGGGTTTTCTTTCATAGTTAGCCTTTGTGAGGGATGTCAGTGCAAATACTCATAATATTGATTCTATTCATGTAGTGAGCAATTTTCCTGATGTGTTTCCTGTAGACCCTCTAGGCATGCCACTGGACATGAAAATTGATTTTGGTATTGACCCAGTGTCAGGCACTCAGCCCATTTCTATTCTACCGTATTGTATGGCACAAACATAGATGAAGAGTTGAAGGAGAAGCTTCAGGAACTCCTTGATAATGGGTTTATTCGGCCTAGTGTGTCGCTGTGGGGTGTGCCTGTCCTATTTGTGAAGAAGAAGGATGGAACTATGTTGATGCGCATTGATTACAGGCAGTTGAACAAGGCCACAATCAAAAACAAGTATCCTTTGCCTCGTATTGATGATTTATTTGACTAGCTTCATGGAGCGAGGGTGTTCTCCAATATTGATCTCCGTTCAGGATATCACCAGTTGAAGATTAGGGACTTGAATATTCTTAAGACAACTTTCAAGACCGGATAAGGTCATTATGAGTTCCTTGTGATGTCTTTTGGGCTGATCAATGCCCCAAAAATGTTCATGCATTTAATTGACAACGTGTTCCGACCATATCTTAACTCGTTCGTTATTGTATTCATTGATGATATTCTGGTATACCCGCGTATTCAGGAGGAGCACGTGGAGCATTTGAGAGTTGTGTTGTAGAGATTGAGGAGGAGAAGATTTATGCAAAGTTCTTCAAATGTGAGTTTTGGCTAAGTTCAGTGGCTTTCTTAGGGCACGTGGTGTCCAGTGAGTGTATTCAAGTTGATCCGACGAAGATAGAGTGGTTCAGAGTTGGCCTAGGCCATCCTCAGCCACAGAGATTTGTAGTTTTCTAGGTTTGGAAGGCTATTACCATTGGTTTTTTAGGGATTTTCATCTATTACATCATCCTTGACCAAGTTAACTCAAAAAGGGTATTTTATTCAGGTGGTCGGATAAGTGTGAGACGAGCTTTCAGAAGCTCAAGAAGTGTATTGTGATGCTTTGAGAGTGGGTATTGGGTGTGTGTTGATGCAGGAGGGTAGATTTATTTTTTATGCTTCTCGTCAATTGAAGTCCCATGAGAAGAACTACACCGTTAATGATCTAGAGTTGGCTACCATTGTTCACACGTTGAATATTTGGAGGCACTATCTATATGGTGTATCTTGTGAGGTGTTTACGGATCATTGTAGCCTCCAACATTTGTTCAAGTAGAAGGATCTCCATTTGAGGCAACGAATATGGTTGGAGTTGCTAAAGGATTATGATATTGCTATCTTATACCATCCATTTGAGACAACGAATATGGTTGGACTTGCTTCAGCAGATGGATATTCCAAAGTGAAAGTGGGAGCGGACCACTATGGACTTCATAGTTGGGCCCCACGAACTTTGAAGAAGTTCGATGCTATTTGGGTGATTGTGGATCGGCTGACCAAGTCTGTGCACTTCATTCTTGTGTACTACCTATTCCTTAGATTGGTTAGTAGAGATTTATATACGAGAGGTTGTTCTCTTGCATGGGGTTCCAGTTTCCATTATTTCAGAAAGAAGTGCTCGGTCACTTCACAGTTTTGGTGGGTCGTGCAGCGAGAGTTGGGTACTCAAGTTGAGTTGAGCACAACTTTTCACCCTCTAACGGACGGGCAATCCGAGTGCATTATTCATATATTGGAGGACATATTGCGTACTTGTGTTATTGATTTTGTAGGGTCATGGGATTCTTTTCTATCGCTCACATAGTTTGCTTACAACAACAATTATCAGTCGAGTATCAGATGGCTCCATATGAGGCTTTATATAGGAGACAGTGTAGATCTCTAGTCAGTTAGTTTGAGCCGAATGACGCTAGGCTTTTGGGTATAGAATTGGAGCAGGATGCTTTGGACAAGGTGAAAGTGATCCAGGAGCGGCTTTGTACAGCGTGTCGACGCCCCCTTTTTCACCCCCCAAAGGGGCAAAATCGGGTTTATGACATTATGGACAAAACAACTCTCGTTCCCTTTTGAGGAACCGGGTTATGGAATTTGAAGAGTTGCCACCTAATGATTATAGTTCATTAGGACACTCTTTAGGAAAAAGAAAACATTTGAAGGAAAAACCAGAGTTCGGGTAAGGGTTTGAGATTATCTCGAGGGGAAGGTGTTAGGCACCCCTCAAGATCCACTAGTGTGGTTCCCGACCATTCTTAGTTGTGACTTAAAGAAGAGCAGGGGTGAACAAATAAGGTTTGCACATAGGGAATACAAATAAGTTGAAAGTTTTCGAAAGAAAAAAAAGTAAAGACACAAGTGGTTTTGGAAAGAAAACGTAAATATTTTAAGAAAACATCATACTATATAAATAAAGGGAGAGGGTCCTAGGTTTAAATATAATATGGATCACGTCGATGCAATATCCAGCAAGTCATTCCCGCACGAGATATTAGCGCACCATTATCATCATCTTCATATTCTACCATTCCGACCCGTTAAGGTATTTAAGCGCGATTGGTTTCGTTTACTTGTTGCATGCTAGTACCCGTCCCAACCTATTAGTCCCGGGGTATTTGGACTTCTAATCCTAGAAGGGGAGAAAGGGGATGAGGGCACATATGGAGTTTAAAGGTACAAATACTAAGGCGTCAATCAAACAAATAACACATAAGGGGGGTAAACAAACATACAAAAGTTGCAAATAAACCCCATTAGCCATACAACAATTAGTTTAGCATGACTTGCAATTACTGATTTGGTCTTAAGATTAAAACTGACAGTGGACAGATTAGTTTAACACATAGAGTTGGATAATAAGTCCATATTAGGCAACTCAGATCCAGTTTGTCAGAACTTAAAGTATTTTAGAACCAGTAATTCAGAAAGCGTTAATTTTAGACAAAGATCTGTACTGAAGAGTTTTGGAATCAGGAAATTGAAATTTGCAGAAGTTCATAGATGGCTTGCAAACTAGCCGAACTGCTTAAGCAAAAATTGTAAAGAGACATTTTTCGAAAAGCATTGAAACAAAGATTTAGGCAGAAGACCAAAAAGTTGGTTCTAGGATAAAAATGCGAGTTTGGTATTTTAAAAGACTCTATAGATTTAAAACAGTGTAAAGACCGACTTGGCCAGATTTCAAAAGCAGATAGATTTGGACAAGTGTTTGACAGATTAGGTGAGTTCAAACCCTATAGGCATGATATCTACATCATGATTTGTTGCTGCTTTTAGAACGTTAGGGGACCTACTGTTTGCCTAGCATTTTTATGCATTTCCTATAGGCGTGATCTCTATTATGCTTGCAATACAAAATCCTATAGGCATGATTTCTAAGTGATCTGCAATGTTAAAATCCTATATGCATGATTTCTAAGTGATTTGCAATGTTAAAATCCTATAGGCTTGATTTCTACCCATTGACTTATGTAATAAAATATAAACCCCTCCTACACCCTTTTTCACTAATATCCCCAAATTCTTTTACAAGTTTGTTACAGAATCAAAAGAAAGTGAAAAATACATTACAACCTACAACTAGATCTGGGAAGCCTAATTCAATCTTAACACCCAATAACATGTGTTTCACCAGATCCGGATTCCAGATTCCAAGGCCTTCTCTTAGAGTATTTCAAAGGGCTTTCAGGAAGCCCAGTCAATGCTTACACCCTGGAGATTGAATTGAGTAGTTCAATGTGTGGAATTACCCGCCCTTAGGCATCCAAGTACAGAGGGAGCTCCAGGGTCCCTAAGCATGGCTTACCATAGGGGGGTAGGACTTAAAGAACTAAGAATAAGTGTAAAGTGAGGGGATATACCAAAGAAAAGGATGGTTATACCCAGTCATGAATGGGGCTGGCACACCCCTGACCCTTTACATGGCTTGAACAAATAAGAGAAGACTTGAGAAAGTCAGACTTAGGCCTGAATGGTGATTAGGACACTACCAGACTTGAGTCAAGCTCAACACATAACAGGAGTTAAGGGAATGGGACTGATTTGAGTATAGGTTTAGGGCAACCTGGTTCTAAACTAGGGATGGCAATAGAGTGCCCTAGTCTAAAACAATGCTCACACAGGGGTTAGGGAAAGGGATTGATATGGAAGCATTTGTACCAACAAATAGAATTAAGCCACGGGGACTTGGGGAAAGGGATGTACAGGAAAATACTAATACAAGCATAACAGAATCAAATACATAGGAATATGGGGTAGGGATGTAGCATGATGGAGTTTAATTGCATAAGAAAGTCGAGCACAAACATGCATATGAAAAGGGTGAATAAACACGTAGTTTGGAGATGGTATTTAAATCATAGACATACCAGTTGAAAACTCAAACAGTAAAGCAAGTAGGGCAGATAGAATCCTATTGTTTATCCTTGGCTTTCAGCCGGCTAACCCAAGCAGCAGGACAAGTAGCAAAGAAGAGCAGAGAAGACAAGAAAGAGTTCATTGAGTGTGAACTTGTAATTGTTCGTGTGTCTGGAGAAAAAAGGGGCGGCGGGCTTTATAGTTTGAAAGTAAGCCGTAAGTAAGGCAAGAAAATAGCTTAGTATCAAGTCATAATCAATTAGGCAAAGGACTTCCTTCAATTAAGGAATCAAACTTAAGGTAATAAAACAAAATTCCATTTATGGAAAGAAGAAATCAAGAATAAGTTGTAAAATAAAAGGTAGGTACATATAAAGTTTTGAAAGATACACGGTTTTAAGCAAATAAGGCAAGAATAGAATCACTAATCACATAGTAAATCAAGTAATCACGGATTCGAACTCAGTATTAAATTCAGTCAGAAAAATAGATCCAAATCAGTCAAATAGAGAATCAAAATAGACTCATAGGAAATCAACCTCCCTAAAATTAAGGTTATTTTGAAAGGGAAAGTCTGGCTATAAAAAGATGTACAAACTTAAACATGTGAGGCTAAATTAAACTGAGTAGTCATGTAATCAAAGAGCAGAAGAACATAGCCATGAATAGAATTAGAATTTCTTGCAAAGCTTAGCAAGAATCAGAAGCATGAGACGAGTTTAGACAGTTGGGGTTTTGAAATTAAACAAGCAGCAAACAATTACACACAAAACTTGGAAAACCCTAGAAACAACATGGTAAAGAAAAACACATAGGAATCATAGTAGAAAATACTTAGGAATTATAGCAAAAGTAAAAGGAATCACAATAGAGCAAATAAAACAGAAAATCGGAGGAACCCTAAGTTTTAAGGAGATGAACATCTTTGAAAACAAAATCGGCAAAAACGTGGAAAACACTTAACAATCCTAGAAAATATCATAGATCTGAAGCAGATCTTAAAGAGAAACAAAGATAAATAACCTCGGAACTTAGGGTTTCCAAGAAAATCCTAGAGAACGAGAAAGGCCTGGAACGGACTGGTCTTGAGTCAAAGACGGACTCACAAGGCTAGGATTTGCTAGAAAAAGGCCGAAAGTCATTAAACTTGAGTCGGAGGACCTCTGAACCGGGGACCTTCAAGGTCCGACTTTGGATATTTGAACGGAGAGGACCTAGAGGTGAGTGGGGGTGAGTAAAGGTTGCACGGGGCTTGGGAGGCCATGGTTTTCGGTGAAACAAGGTCAGAAAATGGTCAGAGCAGGGCTAGGGTTTCAGGGGTGGTTGAGAGCGTCTGGGGACGAAGGGGATACAAGGGTGGCTGATGGAATGAAAACGATTGGGGTTAGAGGGGTTATTGGTTTAATTAAGGAAGGGGTTAACGTGGACCGTTGATTAAAACAACCATCGGTCCTGATTTAAAATGGGGTTTCGGGCGGGTCAATTTAACTGGGTAATTTGAAATTGAGTAATGTAATTGGGGTTAGATTGGGGGCTGAAATTGGGCTAAAATTGAAATTAAAAGGGCTACAATTTAAATAGCCAATTTTCCCCATTTTGATTTTTATAAAAATAGCAAACGGTGTTTAAAATCAAATTAAAAATCAAGTTAATAATCAATGCATAAGTACTAATTTAAAAATATTAGAAATGAATTTGTAATTACAAATGCTATTAAATCGAGAAATAGGCTAAAATTGCAGTTTCATGCAATTTTAGTTTAAAAATACCAAATAGGCTTGTAAAATTATGTAAAAAATCTTGTAAATTATATTTTGTGTAGATAATAGAATAAAAATGATTATTCACCAAAATGACAGGTTCTGGGAATAAATATCGGTTTTTATAGTGTAAAAATAGGCCATAAATGGGTTTAAAAATTTGGAAAAGGTACCAAAACCGCCGGGGATGCTTGTGTATGCATATACAGGCTATTTTGAAAGTATTTTAAGTATAAAAATACATATAAATAAATTGGGTATCAACACAGCGCAATCGAGACAAAAACGTTATGTTAACAAGAAGGTCCGTGATGTGTCTTACATGGTTGGGGAGAAGGTTCTACTGAAGGTTTCACCCATGAAGGGTTTTAGATTCAAGAAGAAGGGTAAATTGAGTCCTCGGTTCATTAGGCCTTTTGAGGTTCTTCCTAGGATTGGGGAGGTGACTTATGAGCTTGCTTTGCCACCCAACTTGTCGAGTGTGCATCCGGTGTTTCTTGTTTCTATGCTGCGAAAGTATATTGGAGATCAGTCTCATGTTTTGGACTTCAACACAGTTCAGTTATATGATGATTTGATCTATGATGTGGATCTTGTGGCTATTTTTGATCGTCAGGTTTAAAAGTTGAGATCAAAGGATATTGCTTTAGTAAAAGTGCAGTGGAGAGGTCGGCTCGTGGAGGAGGTTACCTGGGATACTGCTCTATTTTTCCATTTTTTCTTCTTTATGTCTTGTTCAGCTGTATTATGTGGCATCGTGTAGGTTAGTTTGGGTTCGGAGTGGTTTTGTAGAGAAATGAGACACTTAGTCTTTTTTTGAGTAAGCTTGACTTGGAAAAGTCAACTGGATATTGACTTATGTAAAACAACAACAACAACAACTACCCAGTATAGTCCCACAGGGTGGGGTCTGGGGAGGGTATTATGTACGCAGGCCTTACCCCTGCCCGATAGAGCAGGGAGGCTGTTTCCAATCGACCCTCGGCGCAAAGACAAGAAGAGGAAAGAAAAGAAAAGAAAAGAAACAAAACAAAAACAAAAGAAAACAAAAACAAAAGAAAAAGGACAAGCATTAGTGCTGTTAGCATAAATCACATAAATATATGATTAAACAAAGACAAAAGATAAGCTGACATATAGAAGGGCAGGATACACATGAACAAAACATAGGGCATTAGTAAAAACTTACAATAAGAAAATGGTATGCCCTACAATATATCAAGCCTATATGGGTGAACCCCACACCCCGGTCCAACCCCGCGGAAGGAGAGCGTGTAATACTAGAAGTCCCTATCCTACAATCCTGATACTAGACCTCCAGGCGTTCCTATCAAGGGCCATGTCCTCGGAAATCCGCATGATAGCCATATCATGCCTAATCACCTCTCCCCAATACCTCTTGGGCCTCCCTCTACCGCGACACGCGCCAACCACCGACAGCCGCTCGCAACTCCTCACCGGGGCATCGGGGCTTCTCCTCCGCACATGCCCGAACCACCCGAGTCTCGCTTCTAGCAGCTTCTCATCCACTGGGGCCACCCCCACCTTCTCCCGAATAACTTCATTCCTAACCCTATCCAACCCGGTGAACCCGCACATCCACCTAAGCATCCTCATCTCTGCGACCTTCATTCTCTGAACATGGGAGTTCTTCACCGGCCAGCACTCTGCCCCGTACAGCATGGCTGGTCTTACCACAGCTCTATAAAACCTCCCCTTGAGTTTCTGTGGCACTTTCTTGTCACACAGGACTCCCGAAGTAAGCCTCCATTTCGACCACCCAGCCCCTATACGGTGAGTGACATCCCCGTCAATCTCTCCGTCCCCCTGAATTACCGACCCAAGATATCTGAAACTGTCCTTCTTGATGATGACCTGGGAACCGAGCTTCACTTCCCTTCCAGCTTCATCTTCGCTCCGCTCGGCGCTAAACTTGCACTCCAGGTATTCAGTCTTAGACCTGCTTAGTTTGAAACCCTTTGACTCGAGGGTCTGTCTCCAGACTTCTAACCTTTCGTTAACCCCAACTCTCATCTCGTCTATCAAGACAATGTCGTCAGCAAATAGCATACACCAAGGCACATCCCCTTGGATATGACGGGTTAGAGCATCCATCACCAAAGCAAATAAGAGAGGGCTGAGCACGGATCTTTGGTGAAGCCCCATAACCACCGGGAAGTGGTCTGAGTCGCCACCCACCGTCCTAACCCTCGTCGTAGCTCCGTCATACATGTCCTTGATCACTCTGATATAGGCTTCCAGCACGCTCTTCGCCTCCAGGCATCTCCATAGCACCTCTCTTGGGACCTTGTCATACGCCTTCTCTAAGTCGATGAACACCATGTGCAAGTCCTTCTTCTTGTCCCTGTACTTTTCCACCAGTCTCCTGACAAGGTGTATAGCTTCCGTAGTTGAGCGGCCCGGCATGAAACCGAATTGGTTCACGGATATAGACGCCATCCCCCTCACCCTAGCCTCAATCACCCGTTCCCAGACTTTCATGGTGTGGCTTAGTAATTTGATACCCCTATAGTTGTTACAACATTGGAAATCCCCTTTGTTCTTATACACTGGCACAACTGTGCTCCACCTCCACTCCTCTGGCATCTTTTTCGTCCTGAAGATCATATTGAACAACCTGGCTAGCCACTCGACTCCTGTCCTACCCACGCATTTCCAAAACTCCACCGGAATTTCGTCGGGCCCAGTCGCTCGACCCCTACTCATCCTACGCAAAGCCCCCACGACCTCCTCCACCCTAATGCGCCTACAGAACCCGAGGTCCCTATGACGCTCAGAATATCTCAGCTCCCCTAGGTCTACGTCTTGATCCCCTTCCTCGTTTAGTAGGTCACGGAAATACTCTTGCCACCTCTGTTTAACTAGGGCCTCCCCTATCAGAACTCGACCATCCTCGTCCTTGATGCACCTAACCTGGTCCAGGTCCCGCGCTTTTTTCTCCCTCACTTTAGCTAGCCTGAATAACTTCTTGTCCCCGCTTTTCTCCCCTAGTTCTTCGTACATGCGACTAAACGCCGCATTTTTAGTTTCCGAGACCGCCAACTTTGCCTCTTTTCTCGCCACCTTATAGTGCTCTCTGTACACTCTCCTATCCTCCTCACTCGTGCTCTCTGCAATCTTAGCAAACGCTGCCTTCTTCGCCTCCACTTTACCTTGGACCGCGTCATTCCACCACCATTCACCTTGATGCCTGCCTGAGTAGCCCTTGGCGACTCCGAGCACCTCTCGTGCTGCCTCCCTAACCAGGTTCGCCGTCTCAGTCCACATAGCATCTGCATCCCCACCACTACTCCAGGAACCCCCATCAACTAACCTCGATTCTAACTCCTGGGCTTTCTCCTTAGTCAATGCACCCCATCTAATCCTCGGTTGTCCCCGAGCACCCCTCTTCTTCCTCTTCACCCAGATACCGACATCCATCACTAAGAGTCTATGGAAAGTCGAGAGGAACTCTCCCGGAATGACCTTACAGTACTTACACAACCCTCTATCACTCCGCCTGAGGAGAAGGTAGTCAATCTGAGTCCTAGCAGCCGCACTTTTGAAAGTAACCAACTGATCTTCCCTTTTCTGAAAAGACGAGTTTGCAATCCAAAGCTCATGAGCTCTGGCGAAATCCAACAGTGAAGAGCCTCCTCCGTTCCTGACCTCAAGCCCATAACCCCCATGCACCTCACTATAGCCGCCAGCATCAGCTCCAATATGGCCATTAAAATCCCCTCCAATAACTATCTTCTCGGATTGAGGGAAACTAGTAAACAGCCCGTCCAAACCTTCCCAGAAGTGCCTCTTAACCTCCTCCTCCAATCCTGTTTGGGGCGCGTAGGCGCTGATGACATTGAGGGCGCAACCACCTATAACCAACTTGATACACATTAACCTATCATTCACTCGCCTAACCTCTACCACGGACTCCCTAAGATCCCTATCCACCAAAATTCCCACTCCATTCTTACCCCCCACGGCCCTAGAGTACCATAGCTTAAATCCGTCCACATTACAGTAGTAAAGAACAGGGCAATATACCACAAGAAAGCTAACTATACCATAAATACGAAAGTTTCCCTACAAAAGAGGCTGGCTTCAACAACCCATAAGGGACGGCTTGCCAAGCTACACAAACAGTTAATTTGTTTATAGTCTCAAAATTTTTCTTACAAACGGGGCTGGCTTCAACAACCCATAAGGGACGGCTTGCCAAGCTACACAACTCGGAAAACTTTTGTACTATAACCAATGTTAGCTGTTTATAACTCAGAAAACTTTCGTACTATAATAAGATAAATTTCTTACAGTATACTTACCCTATTTTTCATACATGGATCGGCCTTTCCATCCATTCGAAAGAAAGAACAAGAGAGAAATTTAGAAAGCACTCATAAGTAGTATTTCACAAAGGATTTTTCAAGGTTTACAAGATGATTGCTAGATCCTCATACTAGTACAACAAGGCCTCCTTTATATACGACTAGGAGGTTATTACAAGACAAACTTAAAAGATAAAATAAACCTATCTTACATGGCAAACTTATCTTACAAGTGGGTCCTTCTAAACATGTGAAGGACTTTAGGAAAACCACTAAAAAACAAGCGAAAGCATGTGAAACGGGTGAAATATACATGGTGTAACATGTGAAAGTATGTGGAAGCATGCGACGCCATGTGAAAGCATAATGATGCATGTGAAGAAGCAAGTGAAGGCATGTCTAAACATGTGAAAACAAGTTGAAGCGGGGCCCGGATAGTATGGAAAGATGTGGAAAATTTGTCTTAACATGGGTAGGATATTTTTGAGGTTTTTTGGTGGCTAATTTAGGATTATGGTGGGATTAGTAGGATATCAGATAATTATTCTTTGATGATTCCATGATTGTCTTCTAGGCATATTTTCAATGACCTTGTGTAGTAACGCCTGGAACTTGACGGCCCTTCTTCACTGTGCTCTTTCTCTTTTGAATTGAAAGATGTAATCCTCAGCCTTAGTCTGGAAATGTCTTGAGTGATCTTTTCTCGGATGACTTCGTATGGAGTTTGGTATTCTTTTGCTGCTGCCCGGACTCTTTCCCAGTGGGGATGACTGTTTGTATAATTCCAGCTTGCCCAATCTTTTGGCCATATTTCTTTCGGGATGCATCTATTTTGCTGAAAATGGATTCTTTGTGCCTCGCTATATTCTCCTTCCATTGATAAAATGGACACGGGAAATTTCCACCAAAATGATGCTTCTGCTTGTGCCTGGACTTTTCCATTAATAATCTTTACTGGCCTATGAAACATGAACACCTTTGCTGTGTAGGAATCACTGAAACATTTAATCTAGTATCTTCTAGGTTTGAACCATTGCAAAAATATTTTATGAGCTGGTGCAATGTTATCAAACTCTTTGAAGACGTTGCATTTGAATTCCATGAAAATATAATACTGATGGCATAGGTACCAGAAAAACCATAATAGTTCTTGTGGAAAATCCTTGGCTTGAGCTATGAATATATGGTAGAACGGATATTCTGGATTCACTCCGTATGGCTTGATAATAGATCCTCCATGTTGTCGGAAAACCTTGAGCTCATAATAAGTTCTTATTTCAATAAGAATTGACGGATCAAAGGGATCCATGAGGTTGAACAATTTCGGCGGATAATCTGTTGGCTTTAACGAACTTGTTCCTAGTAAACTGGAAAACATAAAGATGTGACTGATTAGCTTTTCCTTTGACTTCAATTTCGCTGGGGAAAATCTCCTTGAGAATTCTTCCCGTCGGGACAGAAAATCTACGAGAATATTATCCTTTCCTTTCAGATGCCTGACTTGAAACTTTTATGGAGAGAACCATTGAGCCCACCTGAGAATCTGAGGATTGGGAATAATTTTTGCATTTAGATGAATCATCTTCGGGAAAGCCTTCATATCCATTTCAATCAGGAATTCTGTATGAATAAGGAAGAAATTGAATTTCTTGATTCCATTCTTCACTGCAAGAATTTCCTTGAAAGTGGAGTGATAGTGTTGCTCGGCATCTTTGAACTTTCCACTGGCGTATCCGCATATTTTCCTCTGGCCATCGTTTTCTTCAAATAGAACAGCACTCCAATATTCATTGATGGCATCTGTCTGCAATATCTTCTTACCGTCCGAAGGGATATAGAGGGACTTGACATTTTTAGAAATCTCCTTTATTTCCTTGACTGCTTCATCTTGTTTCTTTCCCCATGGAGGAGCATTTTTCTTGAGCATCTCTGTAAGTGGAGAAATGTATGTAGAGACATTTGGGATAAAATCTCTTACATAATTTATTATGGCCAGAAATTGTTGGATCTGCTTTGTTGTGAAGTTAGTATCCGGAAATTTGAGTAATTCATGACATATATGGGGTCCTGGACTATATTCACCTTGGACAAAATGCATTCCAAGAAAATCAATTTCCTTTGGAGCAAGAACCATCTTTTTGGCTGAGAGCATAATCCCATATTATGTTACCAATGCCTCAAACTGATGAAGCAAGTTGATATGTTCTTCAAATGTCACACTAAATAACAGGATGCCATCAATGTAAACTAGGGAGGTATGGAGGATGGGTTGGAATATTTTTATCATGGCTTTTTGGAATAAAGAAGGTACAATTTCCAATCCGAAGGGCATAACTTTCCATTGGAAGTGATGATCGGGGATGCAAAATCCTGTTTTGGGTCTTTCTTCAGGGTGGATTCCTAATTGCCAAAAACCTGACTTTAAATCAAACTTAGAAAAATATTTGGCCTTGGCTAGGTGGGAGAAAATGGTGAGTTTATTTGGGATAGGGAATTTGTCATCTTGGAGGAAGTGGTTAAGTGGCTTGGTAGTTGATGACTAACCTGAGTTTTCCTCTTGTTTGTTCAGCTCTTTTGTTGACATAAAATGCTTCGCATGCCCATTGTGAATCCGATGGCTCTATCAGATCAAATTCCAAAAGTTCTTCACACTCTTTCTTTGCGTGTTGCAGATGATCTGGATTCATCCCTGAATGACTGGCTTTTGTTGGATTGATGTTTTCATTCTTCTTGAAAGGGAGCTTGATAAAAAATTCTTCATTTTTCCATAGAGGGCGTTTCCCTTTCATCATGAAGTCTTTGTGGGAATCGGCACATGATTGTTCAATGAGATTTTGCTCGATCTCCTTGATCTGTTCGTCCTTAGTGATTTGGAATAGCCTCGAGATTTCAGAATATGGCCTGAACTGCTTTTTAAAAGCTATCCCATTAGCCTTGATATGGAGCTGATCTCTGAGCTGTCTGTAGATGTCGAATCCAATAATAAGATCTTTTCCTGGTACATCAGATCCTAGCAGCTTCGTCCTGAGCTTCAATCTTGGAAAGAACTCAATGGTGATCGGGTGCTTTGTAATAACAGTTGTGGTCAAGATCGCATTTGATGCAGTGTTGAAATCCTTAAAATGCGGTACCCATTGATCTTCAGGAAAAACAGTTGGATTTATAAGTGAGGAAGCAGCTCCGGTATCAATGAAAGCAATAACTCGAGTTGGTTTATCCCACTTGGATGAATAGATTTTGACTTCTACTTGAGGGACAACAGTAAGAGCATTGATCTCCTCTCTAGCCTCGATTACTGGTGCTGAGATTTGGTAATTTCCTTGCTCTTCATAGATATCAAGGGAGAATAAGGTTTCTTCATTAGGTTCATCATCCACAGAGAATATTGATTCAAGGTCCTCCTCCTTTCCGAGATGTATACCAGTGTAATCTTCAATCTCTTGAATGCGTTTGACGGACCTTCTTGATTGTGGACAATTTTTAGCAAAATGTCCAATCTTATGGCAAATAAAACACCTATTCTTCTTGTGAAAATTTCCTGGCCTTCTCCGTCTGAAATATTTTGTGCGTCTCTTGGACCTTGACTTTCCATCTGGAATTATTGGCCATTTGAACCTTATAAATTCTCTCCTTCGCCTAGATGTACGGCAAGAACATCCTGATCCGGTGATTAGATCAGATTTGCGGCATGCTTTGTCAAGTGCTGGATTGTGTTGGATAATTTGTTTTAGGGCAGAGCGCTTCGTACAGATATCATCCAACGCAGCAAAAATAGCATGCCTGATGTAACCAATTTGTGGGATGGTTATGGACTGGAACTTTTCTTCAATGATGGTCATGGTTCGACTTGCCAGCAACTTTGGAAGAGAAGATACAAAGGCTTGCTTTAGATTGATATCTCCTCCAATATCGAAGTATATCTTTGCCATTTTTTGAAAATGTCTATCAATGTCATTTCTGTCGAATGACACGCACTTCATCTCGAACAGTTGCCTTCGCATTTTCTCCTGTCTTTGGCCAGCATCTCCGCAAAAAACTTCATGTAGGATTCTGATGTTGAAAGAAAAATCCTGGGAAGTAAGAAAAGCATTTTTGTCTTGAATTCCAAGTGCATTCCACCGGTCTTTGAGGATTCCTGAGAATCGTGAAGTGAGTTCTGAAAGGATGATATACTTTTCTCGCTCCACCAAATTTCCGGTCACCATCCAAGTATAGAAGTCTTGGATCCGTTGAGGCCATTTTGAAACCTTGACATCATCTAAGGTGAAAGTGTGGAAACCAGTTCCAACTGGCTTTGACGCCATAGGCTCATATCTTCTTTCGGGGATTGGTTCATCCGTCATGCCTTCTTGTTTATCATCTACTTCAGATATTTCTGGATCTCTTGGCTGGTTTACAAATATTGGGGGATCATCTCCTTCGGAAGAGTTCGTTGTGAATTCATTGCTTGCTTGAGAACTATCTTCCATGGATTCGTCTTCTGAGGAGTTTAGTGATTCTGACCATGGGGTATCTTCTTCTGATATGTACCTTGGTTGGGAGACATAGAGGTCCGGAGCCTTCTGGTCGGAAATCATCAGATTTTCAGGATTTGATCCTTTTGAACTTTCTCCTTGGTCTCGCCTTTTCTTGGTTTGTTTCTTTGTTGCAAGGGCATCTTTCCTTTCCCAAACCATTTTTGCGATATCAAAATCATTTTCTTCTTTTGTTGGTCGGGTGAAAGAGATTGGATTTTTTGAGGTTGATGGAAAAGTAGAGAAGGTATGGTCTAATTTGGGTGGTGAATATGCTCGTGATGACATGAGGAAGAAGGTAGGTTTTGAAGAGAATGATGGGGTTCTTTGTGGCTCATAGTGATCATTTCTCAGAAGCTGAATTTGTTCTTTGAGGGAAATCGTCTCCTGTTGTTGTTGTTAGAAAAATTGAAAAAATGAAGTTCCTGGTAGACAAATCTCATATTGTAAATTTGCCAACCTTAATTCCAAAGCTTTGATCAGTCCTGCATGCTGAGACGATGACTGCTCCATTTTTTTCTCAATTGTTTCCAGCTTGCTCATCAACGTGTTTTGTGCATGGGCCACATTTTTTATGGTGTTTCCAATATTATTGAGCACTTTGTTCTGGCAGATGGAATTTTCTGATTGCCAGTTCATTGTTGCTTCAATATCACTTGTTGGGGTTTTTTCTCCGGACGGTAGTATTATGTTCTTTTTGGGGATTTTTGGAGCATGGCTGATACCCTCCTTTTCAAAAGGTTGAAGTGGAGGAAAATCCTGGGAGTGACTAGAACTTGAAGGGCTCATCATGAATATTTGTGGGTGTGTGGAACTTTGGGTTGATGGAGTTTGAGGTTCAGGTGGATTTTTGGGTTTTGGGGTGTGAGATGATGTTGGTTCGGATTTGGGCATGGTTTTACTATCCTCCCAGCTAGGGGTGAATATTTCAGGTAGTTTCGGCCATTCTTGGGGTTTGTAACTAACAATAAATTCATATTTACCTGGACGGCTTAATGAGCCAATCGAAGGATCTTTATTCTCATATCTGGCCCGAAATTCTCTTTCAGTAGTTTTCCCCTTTTTCTTGGATTTAGATTTGCGCTGGTGATGTTCATCATATTCTCCAACTGGATCTTCTATACAATCTTGACAAGTGCAACCGAGATCCCATGGCCAGTGTCCAGTGAAAGGGCATTTAAACCACCACATTCTTTTGCCTTCTTTGTCAAAATATTGGCACCAGTCATGTTCTTCCATGATGCTTTGTATATTCCAGAAGAATTCTCCATCGGGTTCTGGGTAAGTGTCTGTTGTATATTTGGGTTGGATCATTTGGCAAGAAAAGATGGTTTTATTGGGTTTTTTGAGATGGGAATGGTCAAAGCTTATGCAAACGGTTTTGTCACTTCTTTTGGTAAAAGTTGGTTCACCAGATTGCAGAGATTCCTCTGATTCTCTTAGCTTCTCATAATTTGTGATCCATGAATCGGGAAGGATTTTGACAAGTTCATCTCTGGAAATTTGTCTGGGTATTTGGGTGCACATAGTGTTTCCTTTGGTAGCATCAATATTTAAAAGCAAAGCATTTTCTCCTCCGGGTAGGCAAAGATCCATGGCATGATTTTGGACTCGCCATGCCATTTGGTGGTGAAGGGTTGCTTGGATAGAATCTTTGGCTTGTGGGGCTCCTTGGATTTGGACTTGGATTTTTAAGGCTTCGGTTAGGTACGGGTCATAAAGGGACATGTTGAAATTTGGAAAGATAGTTATGAAGACAGTTCCAGCATTCAGGGTAACTTCGGCAGTATCCAAGTTTACGTGTTGGTACTCCAAATATCGTGTATCTAGAAGAGAAAGGCGAGCTACAACAGGCTGACCTTTTCTTCCAGGATATGTTAAAGCGATTCGGACAGCACCAAAATGGATATGGGTAAAACCATGAGCTCTCCATTGCCTAGGAAAATCGTCTGGTATTTGAAGGGTGATGACCCTTTCCACCTAGTCTCCTGCAAACAAGCTATGTTAACCCGCCTCTTCTGAAGTATTTTCGCCAACTCAATAGACTTTCCAATCAGGGTGCCTATGTTCCACGACCCTATCCTTAATCTCCGAACGTCCGTTTTCCCTTCCCGCTCTTACCACCCGTACCACCCCCAAGACCCTTCCCTGCCCCCTGCTCACTCCTACCCCCATCCCTACCCCGACCCCCACCACCCAAGGACATGACCTTATACTACCATCTCCCGTCGTGGCCACTATCCTCCTAACCGGCTACGAAAATCAGAGATGCACACACGGAAGTTTAGCAAGGTACAAAAGGAGTGTAAACTATCTAGCAGCAAACAGAAGCACACACAGGATGATAGCTAGGAAACGTTGTAAGTGTACAGCGTAAACAAGAGATCGGGAGGTACCAACTCCCGGTAAGAATAGAAACCTGACGTAGGCTTTGGTGCGCCCGAAGTCACCTGCTTTCAATTCCTGCACTTTCCCGTCGGTAGTCTTTTCCCTCTTCGTTTCCGGATGCCGCACTTTCGCCTTGTCCGCCGCGATTGATACCTGTGCTAAATTGTTGCACTCGATGTAGTTGTACGCTAACTCGCTGCTACCCACCGCTCTTTGCTGACGTTTGTCAAGGTTGATCTTCTTTACCAGTGCTCGTAGGCCCACTTGTCTCCAACAACTTTGAGAATTTCCCTGAAAAACACAACAAATATCCCGATCCGAAAACAAAATGGTTGTCACCGCTACCACTGGTGTAGCCTTGACAGTAGTAATGGAAATGAAGCTATGCTTCAACAGACACAATGTTTATATTGTATATGGACAATAAGGAACAGAAGTGAAATTCAATTTGAAATTTTGCTGTCAATGGAATTTTCTTTTGGGAAAATGAACAAATTATTAAACTAGCAGTAGGTCCCAAATAAAGGTGAACTACATTATTGCAATAATTTTAACAATAAATTTACAAAGATAATGCGATCTAATAGAACTAATTCGTTAACTAAGTTGAAGTAGACAACATGGGAGGAATATTACAAAGAGAAAGCTTCAAATATACAGATCTTGAAAACACAGTCAATAATAAGGATAAGTACAAACTAATGTGTTTAAGCGACTTATGTAAAAAAGGTTTGGGATTTGAATTCCGATGGTTCTGTTAGCTTCGTTAGATATTGGTACTTAATAGCATGATCAGAATGTATTTTGAAGGTTCGTGGTAGATTTATGCTTGAATTGGCAACATTGGAATTTTTGTGTTTTCCGGTTCGTAGTGGAGATTTTGATATAAGGATCGAAATGGAATTCCAGAAATTGTAGTAGGCCTGTTGTGTCATTCGGTCAAGTTTGATAGACCTTTTGATCAAAAGCGGAATTTGGATGTTTTGAAAACCTTAGGCTTGAATCCGATGGTGTTTTGATGATTCAATGTTGTTTTGAGTGTTTTGAAGGTTGGTTGTCACGACCCAATTTAGGATTGTGACCGGCGCTTAGGAGCAAGTGCTCCCAAGTAAGCCTCATCGGTAATGTCACACAAAATCGGATAGAGTTTCCCCTGTTTGTGGACTTTTCTAAAAAAAAAATCCTATTTCAAACTAGCAACCAAACACCTTAGTAGCAATTTAAACAATCGACAACTTATTAATTAACAAAAATAGTCTTCACTATGACTAATCAACCCACTAATAACCAGAAATACTAATTTATCTCCGACTATGAGAACAAAGAACGATACTTGACATAAGACTAATAGCAAAATAATACGAATGACTCTATAAGAATGACTATGAAGCGAATCTAAGAATTCAAAGAAAAGACCATAACAATTAATAAAAATCTCCGCCCATGTGAACAAGTGCAAGGCTCACCAAGAATTCTCAACATGTGCGCTCTAATTAACAAAATCCTCGCCTGCGTCAACTGTTGTCTCTATAAAAAAAATTAGCAGGAAATGAGTCGCTAGCTTATTGAGTAATAACACTTAACCACAACCATTTTTAATTTGGGGACAAGTTAGAAAACATGCTAGTATATCAAACAGAAAACAACAAAAAAATGCCCTTTCAAAAAAAAAAATATTCAGTCTCATCATACTTTTCTTGTAGTATAATACAAATACAACTCAGTAATAAGCTCGGTAACCTCTATATAATATCAGTATTCACATTTTGGGGAGGTTTCAATGAACGATTTATGTAATCGGTATAACTGTGGACTTCTTCGCAAGAAGTCAAATATAACGGTAGTCCCTACTCGAGGGAAATCGGTAACGGTATGCTAATTCTACCTTCCCACAAGAGAGGGGTATAATGGTAATCAGTAATTACAAGGTGCACCAGGTCTAACGAATCCGCTGTTAGCTACGGGGTCCTTCAATGTCTACTTCCATTTATACTTGTCTCTGTAAGCCGTATATACTCATAGAAAAATATTTTAAAACAATATAGGGTATTTGGGTTCTTATCAAATTATATAATTTCATTTCGATGACAGTAAATTCAAGTAACGATAAAACAGATCTAGTGACAACGAAAATATTTAAAGCCACAGTATTTATCTCAAATAGCTATTTCGGTAGCATTTCGAGTAAAATACTTGTCCCACATACAACTTAAATAAACGGTAACATATTCATATTAGAAATTATGTGTAAATCATGCAAGTTATGAAAATACAAATTTTGGTAAGATTACTACTCACAGTACTCGTGCCGAAATACCAGCTCCTTCACCTCAAGCAACTCGTACAAATTCCTCCAATCAATCTATAATTACATAATATCGATCTCATGTTAAATTTCCTATTTAGGCTAATTCATAGCTATTTTAAAATTCCCAATCATCGGGGTTCATGTTTGGGTCTTAATTTATCGATTTATATTTATCCACATATGAGTAACTACTGATTTATCAACTCCAACCAATTCATAAAATTTATTACTCCAAATTTCATAAAGTTCTGTTGATTCTTTAGGAAGAAAATTCTCAATTGTAATTTCTATTACTCTGTAGAATATTTCAATCAAGAGAATCGAAATTAAAATCTGCTAGAAGAAGAAGTTCAAGTAATACCCGTAAAAGACAATTAGCGTTTAAGATTCCTCAATAGTTATAGCTATAGCACCAACGTAATGCACCCACTTCTTTCTCTTTCTTTTCTTTTTTCTTTCTTTCTTTCTTCTGCTGGCTTTTGTTTGATTTTTTCTTTCTTTCTTTTCCATTGAAGCTTTCGCGTTCCAGCAGAAAGCTTTCCTTTCTAAACCTTTAAAAATTTGGCAAGATAGGTTAATGGGCTTCGGCCCTTTGTTTTCAATTCTTATTTTTTATAGCTACTTTATTATTATTATTATTATTATTATTATTATTATTATTATTATTATTATTATTATTATTATTATTATTATTATTATTGTTGTTGTTGTTGTTATTATCCTACTAATGACCAATACACCCTTATAAAAAATATAGGGTATTACATCCTCCCTACCTTATGAAATTTCGTCCCCGAATTTAACTTAAGTACATACATATAGACTGAAACAAATGGGAATACTTCGCTTACATATCTTTTTCTAGTTCCCAAGTAGCTTCTTCGACTGTATGATTATTCCATAATTCTTTTCCGAACTCAATTTCTTTTGACAGTAGCTTTCTTACTTTCCTATCAACAATTACCATCGGCTCCTCCTCGTAAGACATCTTTTCATCAAGCAGTATAGTAGGTGCTTCAATCACCTGAGATGAGTCTGATATATATTTTCTTAGCATTGAGACATGAAACACTAGATGAATAAATGACAACTTAGGAGGAAGTGCTAAGCGGTAATCCATAACTCCTACTTGATCTAGTATCTCATATGATCCTATAAACCTGGGGCTCAGTTTGCCTCTTTTCCCAAACCGCATCACACCTTTCATAGGAGATATTCGTGGGAATAATTTGTCTCCAATTATGAACACTAAATCTCTTCTTCTCATATTAGCATAAGACGTTTGTCTACTTTGAGTTGTAAGCAATCTCTGTCTGATTAATTGGACTTTGTCCATTGCTTCTTGTACTAAGTTGAGTCCTAATAAGTTAGTTTCACTAGCTTCAAACCACCCGATAGGAGAACGACACCTTCTACCATACAATGCTTCATACGGTGCCATTTGAATACTCGACTAGAAGCTATTGTTGTAAAAAAATTCAACTAACGGTAGATAAGTTTCCCAACTACCTCCAAACTCAATAATGCAAGCTCTCAACATATCCTCCATAATACTGGACTAGAAGTTATTGTGGATGAAATGCAGTACTAAGATCTACTCGTGTACCTAATGCTTCTCGAAAAGATTTCCAAAAGCGTGAAGTGAACTATGATCCTCTATCAGGGATGATGGATACTGGAACTCCGTGAAGTCGGACAATTTTGTTCATAAATATCTGCGCATACCCGACTCCACCATATGTAGTCTTCACCGGCAAAAAGTGTGCTGATTTCGTTAGTCGATCCACAATCACCCATACCGAGTCATAACATCTAAGGGTTCGTGGTAGCCCGGTAAAAAAATGCATAGTAATTATTTTCCATTTGCACTCTCGAATCTCAATCTGTTGCAGTGGTTCTGTGGGTCGCTGATGCTCAGCCTTGACCTGCTGACAAGTCAAACAACTAGAAATAAAGTTAGCAACATCTTTCTTCATACCTTCCCACCAATAAAATTGCTTCAGGTCATGGTACATTTTTGTGGATCCAAGATGTATAGTGTATTTAGAGTTGTGGGCTTCTTCAAGAATAGCATGTCCTAACCCATCTACGTCTGCTATGCATAGCCTGTCACCTATTTGAAGAACACCATCACTTTCAACAATCATATCCTTGCTTTTACCAGCAAAGACCTCATCTCTGTATTTACATAATAATTAGTCTCCATATTGGGTGGCCTTAATGCGCTCAACTAATGAAGACTTAGCCTGAGCACAAGCCAATAATGCCTCTGAATTTTTGACACTAAATCTGATACCTGTATCTTCTAGTCTCTAAATATCTTTGGCCAAAAGTCTCTTTGCAGGGGCTATATGTGCCAAACTCCCCATAGATTTTCTTCTCAATGCATCAACCACCCCATTGGCTTTTCTAGGTTGATATAAAATATAACAATCATCGTCTTTGAGTAGTTCCATCCAACGATGCTGTCGAAGATTCAGATCTCTTAATGTCTCCGAATTTTAAAGAAAATACCACTACAGCCATGGCCAAGTCTTGTGTAGGATAGTTTTTCTCATGCTTTTTCAATTGTCTCGAAGCATAAGCTATAACAAAAGCATTTTGCATGAGAACATATCCTAATCTCACCCTCGAGGCATCAAAGAATACTGTAAATCCTCCAGAACCTGATGGTAAGGCTAATATTGGTGCAGTTGTCAAACATGTTTTGAGTTTTTGAAAGCTCTGCTCACATTCCTCCGTCCACTGAAACTTTGCATTTTTCTGTGTTAGTTTGGTCAGTGGCGCTACTATTCTGGAGAAATCCTGCACAAAACGCCTGTAGTAGCCTGCTAAGCCTAAAAAGCTGCGAATCTCTATAGGAGAAGTAGGTCTAGGCCATTTCTGCAAAACTTTAGTCTCCTTAGGATCTACCATAATTCCATCTTTGGATACAACATGCCCCAAAAATGCTATCGAGTCTAGCTAGAATTCACACTTCGAGAACTTAGCATAAAGCCGATGTTCTCGCAATGTCTGTAATATAGTCCCGAGATGATTCTCGTGTTCTCCTTGGCTACGAGAATATATCAGGATATCATTAATAAATACTATTACAAATATATCCATAAACGACTTGAACACCATATTCATTAAATCCATGAATGCAGCTGGAGCATTTATCAGTCCGAAAGGCATCACAAGAAACTCATAGTGCCCGTATCGACTCCTGAAAGTAGTCTTAGAAATATTTTATCTTTGATTCTATGTTGATGATAACTAGAACAGAGGTCAATTTTTGAAAAATAGGCAACTCCTTGTAACTGATCAAACATGTTATCTATACGAGGTAAAGGATATTTATTGCGTATTGTTATCTTGTTCAACTGCCTGTAGTCAATGCACGTTCTCAGGGATCCATCTTTCTTCTTTACAAACAGTACTAGTGCACCCCATAGTGATATACTAGGTCTAATAAAACCCTTAGCTGACAAATCTAGTAACTATTGCTTTCGCTCCCTCAACTTTGCTGGTGCCATTAGATATAGGGATATCGATATGGGTCGTGTGTCAGGTAGCAAATCAATACAAAAGTCTATTTCTCGTACTGGAGGCAATCCTGGTAAATCCTCAGGAAATACATTAGAAAATTCACTCACTATAGGTACATTTTCTATAGTAATTGTTTCCTTTCTTGTGTCATTTACAATAGCTAAGAGACCTAAGCAACCTATCTTCATAAGTCGTTGAGCTTTCATTTAAGATACAATTTTGCAAGTCTCTAGAACCTGACTTCCTCTTAGAATAAAATTGGGTTCATTTCATATCTTAAACCTTAATATCTTTGCATGACATTCGACTACAACATAGCAAGAAGATAACCAATCCATTCCCATCAACATGTCAAAGTCAATCATATCAAGTACAATAAGGTCAGCTAGAGTATCTCCACCCTCAACCCGAATCTGACAAGCACGATACACATATTCAGCTAATAGAGACTCTCTGACATGAGCAGTGACTAGAAAAGGATCATTCGATAGCTCGAGTTATCTACTAAATCTCAAAGTAAAGTACGAGGACACATATGAGTGAGTATATCCTAGATCAATCAATGCAAGTGCATCAAATGAACAGATAGAAACAAAACCTGTAACCACTGTATTCAAGGCCTGAGCATCCTGTCTAGTAAATGCAAAAACTCTTGCCTGACCTCTACCACCAATGCCTTGTCCTTGATTCACAGTAGCATGATATCCAACACCTCGATCTCTATTTCCTGTACCTGTACCACCTGCAGTATTACAAGTAGTCTGAGTTGGTGCAATTGATTAAATAGAAGCCTGGTTGAAATTTCTCGGAGGTTGAGGGAAATCCCTCAAGTGATGTCCCAATTGGCCACACCGAAAGCACTCTCTAGTTAGAACACGACATTGGCACAAATGTGATCTACCACACGTTTGGTAGACTAGAGTAGTGGCATATATCTGCCCAGAATTACGATGTCCAGAAGATGATGACGCCCTATTACCTTGTTTGTAATGTGGTCTTTATGTGGATTATGAAGACATGTGTGTCCCTGTATGAGAAACATGTTATTGTTGTTGTCCCTAGTTTCCTACTCTTTGTTCACTAAAACCGCCATTAAAAGCCCCTCCTATCTTGGCCTTCTTACATAATTCACTAGCTGCACGCTCTTCACATCCCTTATTTTCAATTATTCAAGCAAGGTCAACTACATCAGAGTACAATAAAGTCTTCATCTGTGGGGCTATTGCAGTGTATAGACAACCAACAAAACAAATCCATCTAAGTGAGGAACATATATAGCCAGCTTACAGAACTTAGTGTTATATGTTGACACATCCATATCCGGAGTCTGAACCAATCTCTCAAAGTCTCTAGCACATTGTTGCATCAGACTATCTGGAAGAAAATAATTCTTGAACAACTTAGTGAACCCGTCCCATGTTAGTGGTGGTGCTCCTGCTGGCCTTCCTAGTAATACAGTTTCATACCATGTGTTGTCCATATCCTCTAGTTTGTATGATGTGAGCTCCACGGCTCTCTCCCTAGAACATCCAAGAGAACGTAATGCCTTAAGTGTCCCATCCAAGAAACTTTGAGGATCTGGTGAGTTATTGGAACCTGTGAATTTTGGTGATTTTATTTTCAGGAACTCGCGTAGGGATACTTCTTTATTCCTGAAAGGCTGAGTCTGTGTAGGTGCTTGTGTCTATATGGTAGCCCGAGGAGCTAAACTTCCGCCCTGAGTAGGCACCAATACCTCTAACACATTCAATAACCTTGCCACTACATCTGCAGGTAAGGAAACAATAGGTACAATAGTTGGGACTGGTGGTGGAGCGTTCTGAACTCTATGCTCTTGCACTATATCTGGCATAACAACTTGAGTTTGACCCATGCACCCAACTTGAGGTTGAGTAGCAGTCTGTCTTCTAGTTTGATGACCCTAACTTGACCGCCACCTCGTGCAGCACCACACCCAACAGATTAGGGTGTACGTGTCCTAGCCATCCGCGAAAGAAATATTCCAAAGTCAATCTCAAGTTATCTCAACGCACGATCAAAGAATGAAAGAAGGGAAAACATTCCTAGATGTTCAGTAGCCTAAAGATCATAAGTATGGGCACCTACATACCCATGAACAAGACTCTACTAAATATTTCTCCATGATTTGGGACTTGAAGCCTAAGCCGTGATACCAACTTTGTCATGACCCAATTTATGATTGTGACCGGCGTTTAGGAGCAAGTGCTCCCCAGCCAGCCTCATCGGTAATTTTACAAAAAACCGGACAGAGTTTTCCATATTTTTGGACTATCCCAAAAACTTTTCTTGTCTCAAATCAGCAACCAAACAACTTAATAACAATTCAAACAATTGACAACTTATTAATTAACCAAAATAGTCTTCACTCAACCCACTAACAACCAGAAATACTAATTTATCTTTGACTTTGATAATAAATAATGATACTCGACATAAGACTAATAGCAAAATAATACGCATGACTTTAAAAGAATGACTATGGAGCTACTCTAGGAATTCAAAGAAAAGACCATAACAATTGATAAAAATCTCCGTACACGTGAACAAGTGCGAGGCTCACCAAGAATTCTCAACCTATGCGCTCTAATTATAGAAATCCTCGCTTACGTCGACTGCTGTCTCTGTAAACAAAAATAGCAGAAAATGAGTCGCTAGCTTAGTGAGTAATAACACTTAATCACAACCATTTTTAATTTTGGGACAAGCCATAAAACATGCTAGTATATCAAACAGAAAACAACATAAAATTGCCTGTTCAAAAACAATAAATAATTTTTAATCTCATCATACTTTTAGTATAATAAAAATACAAATCAGCAATAAGCTCGGTAGCCACTGTATAATATCAGTATTCACATTTTGGGGAGGTTTCAATGAACAGATCATGTAATTGGTATAACTGTGGACTTCTTCGCAAGAAGTCAAATATAATGGTAGTCCCTACTCGAGGAAAATCGGTAACGGTATGCTAGTTATACCTTCCCACAAGCGAGGGCTATAATGGTAATCGATAATTACAAGGTGCACCAGGTTTAACAAACCCACCGTTAGCTACAGGGTCTTCAATGTCTACTCCATTTATACTTGTCTCTATAAACTGTATATACTCATAGAAAAATATTTTAAAACAATATAAATCATTTTGGTTCTTATCAAATTATATAATTTCTTTTCGATAACCATAAATTCAAGTAACAGTACAACAGATCTATTGACAATAAAAATATTTAAAGCCACGATATTTATCTCAAATAACTATTTCGGTATCATATCGAGTAAAAGACTTGTCCGACATGCAACTTAAAATAAACGGTAACATATTCATATTAGAAATCATATGTAAATCATGCAAGTTATGAAAATACAAAATGCGATAAGGTTACTACTCACAATACTCGTGCCAAAATACCAACTGCTTCACCTCAAGGAACTCGTACAAATTCCTCCAATCAATCTATAATTACATAATATCGATGTCATGCTAAATTCCATATTTATGCTAATTCATAGCTATTTTAGAATTTCCAATCACTGGGGTTCATGTTTAGGTCTTAATTTGTGTATTTATATTTATCCACATATGAGTAATTACTGATTTATCAACTCCAACCTATTCGTAAAATTTATTACTCCAAATTTCATAAAGTTCTGTTGATTCTTTAGGAAAACAATTCTCAATTGTGTGGATGAACTAGTGTACTTTCTATTACTCTGTAGAATATTCCAATCAAGAGAATCGAAATTAAACTTTACCAGAAGAAGAAGTTCAAGTAATACCCGAAAAAGACAATTAGCGCTTAAGATTCCTCAACAGTTATAGCTATGGCACCAACGCAATGCACCCACTTCTTCCTCTTTCATTTCTATTTTCTTTCTTTCTTTCTTTTTCTCGTTTTTGTTTGATTTTTTTTCCTTCTTTTCCATTGAAGCTTTCACGTTCCAGGAGAAAGATTTTCTTTCTAAACCCTTAAAACTTTGGTGTCATGACCCCAACCTGGTCATGATGGCGCCCATGACACTACTAGGCAAGCCCGACCATTTCCAATATTTAGCCCAATTGATAAACAGAAATAGATAGATAGATAAAACAGTGAATCACCAAACCATTTAAGTCACATAAGAAAATACTAATAGAATTGCGGAAGTTCAACAAAATATAGAATATAGCCCAACCATGGACCCGATGTAACGAACATGAGCCTCTAAATATAGAGTGTCATCCTACTACAAAGTTTGTGTAAGATCTGATAATATGGAAACAAAAGATAGGGATGGAGGGGAGGAATCTAAGGCTGCGAATGCCGTCCAGCTACCTCGATGCTCCCGAAAGCTAACTCTGCTCGATCAAACTAGATCTACTCAGCTTGAGAAGAAACTGGATCTGCACGCAAGGTGCAGGGAGTAAAATGAGTACTCCGATCCAGTGAGTAATAAACATAAATACAGTCTAAAAGTAAGAAAATCGCAGAAAATACACAAGGCAACCTATATCTAATAGTTCAGATCAATATCAGTGTAAATATGTAAAACAATAATATAGTTAAGGGAATAATGCACGATAAGATGCAACATATATAACGGTACACTCTAGTACCCGCTGCGACGTGCAGCTCGCTCCACTTATTTAATGTTGACGACGCTCACTGGGGGTGTGTACAGACTCCAGAGGGGCTCCTACAGCCCAAGCGCAATATCAGCCATCTCGTGGCATCAAGCAGGCTCTCGGCCTCAATATAAATATATCATCGCTGCGGCGTGTAGCCAGATCCATATCAAGGAAAAACATCCTCACTATCGGTTCTTTGACCCATCTTAGCCAAATAAGTTCACAGCCACTCGGGTATGACATACTATAGGGATCTCACCCATCATATCCTTTTCATTTAATATTCATGATTAGAAACACAGTCCTTATATTCTTTTAACAGTTGAACACATGACTGAGAGTATAATTTGTGCATACAAGTGAGGAAAACTAATAAAGATCCCCTAAGGATTCTACAGGTCGGCACAAGGCCCCAAACATGGTAATAAGCCCAATTCACAGTAATAAGGTATGCGTCTCAATCGTCAATATAGTGGAAATAACACTCGGGATGGACCAAGTCACAATTACCATCAGTAAATGACCCCGCACTCATCATAAAATGCATGTCACACCTCAATATAGCATTACGATATGGAAGTATGGGGTTTCAAACCCTCAGAGCAGCATTTACATCAATTACTCACCTCAAGCCGGCCACAAGTCTAGCTCGCTATGCCTTTCCCTTGAAAATCAACCTCCTCGTTCTTAGAATTTTGTCAAAACCACAAGGAATACATCACAATAGGCTAAGGGAACATAACCCAATCGAAAAGACTCGAAAAACATCGAAAATCACAAAGTTGGCAAAAATCGAGCCCCGGGCCCACTTCTCGAAAAATTACGAAATTCACATCATAGGATTCATCGTCTCTCCACGAGTCCGTACATATAAAATTTACCAAAATCGAAGTCCAAATGCCCCCTCAAATCCCAAATTTTCATTTCAAAACCCAAGCCCTTGTTCTTCAAAATTTCACCCAATTTTCCAAGAATTAAAAGTTGATTCTTCAATAAAATAGCATTTCTAGGACACGAGACTTACCTCCAATCAATTCCCATCAAAATCCTCTTCAATTTTTACCAAAATTCTCTTAAGGAGGTCAACAATGGAGGAAATAATGAATGGGGTCGCGGATAAAATAATATAAAAACCCTACTGGATACCCATATTTTCCTCTATGCGAACGTGATCAACACCCCGCGTTCGCGAAGTCCAAATTCCGTTGACCAAAATGTTACCCTACGTGAACGCGTCAACCCTCACGCGAACGCGATGGTCCAGCTCATCATCTTACGCGAACACGACCAACCAAACGCGAACACGAGGCACAGGGCCATCATCCTATGCGAACGCGGCACCCTGATCGCAAACGCGATGAACAAACCAGGCAGGGCCTCAGGCCCTTCTACGAGATCGTGAGGCCAGCCACATGAACGCGATGGCCCAGAAAACTCAACTACGTGAACGCAAAAGACCCCACCGCGAATGCAAAGTCCAAAATTGGCCTGCAACAACTCTGCACTTTTCTGCAATATTCCAAGTCCACAAATCTTTCGTTTAGCCATCCAAAATCACCCCGAGGCCCTCGGGACCTCAACCAAAAGCACCAACATATCCCAAAATATCATACGAACTTGTTCCAATCATCAAAACACATCAAACAACACTAAAATCATCAATTCACATCGGATTCAAGCCTAAGTTTCTTCAAAACTTCCGAAAAATGCATTCGATCAAAAACTTAACCAAAAGACCTCCAAATGACCTGAAACTTTACCCGCACATCCAAAATCACCTAACGGGGCTACTGAAACTCTAGGAATTCTATTCTGATTCCCAGATAAAAATCTCACCTACCAACCGGAATTCGCCAAAATACTAACTTCGCCAATTCAAGCCTAAATCTACATCGGACCTCCGAAATTAATTCTGATTGTACTATTAAGTGAAAAATCATCCCCCGAAGCTAAGTGAATCATAAGAAATCACGTCTGAGACTTCTAACTAAATAGTCAACTTCTGGTTGACGTTTTCAAAACAAGCATTCCTTTAAGAGACTAAGTGTCTCATTTCCATCTAAAACCAATTCAATTCTACTCAATCACCTCAAATACCGATAATGAAGCATAAAGAAACATAATATGGGAAAAACGGGGTGGTAACTCACGTGAAGACATGACGTCTCATCACATCTGGCAAGATAGGTTAATGGGCTTCAACCCTTTGTTTTCAATTCTTATTTTTTATAGGTACTTTATTATTATTATTATTATTATCTTTATTATTATTATTATTATTATTATTATTATTATTATTATTATTATTATTATTATTGTTATGCTAATGAACAATAAACCTTTATAAAAAATATAGGGTATTACATTGGTATAAGTCTGAATAGTGTTATGTGACTTGTTTGTGTTTTTGGTAGAGGTCCCGGGGGCCTTGGGATGAATTCAGAAAATTTTAGAATTGAATGATGCATCTGAAGTTGCTGGTTCTATCATAACTGCACTTGTAGTTAGGGGACCGCAAGTGTGATGACCAAAGAAGAGAGAATCAGCTGCAGATGCGGCCACAAGTGAAAAAGGCAGAAGTCACAAGTGTGGATGAAGGAGTGCACCTGCGTCACCACAGATGTAGGTATGCCGTCGCATGTGCAGCTTGGGAATTTAAATGGAACACCAAATAAGTGTTGGATAGGCATAGAAGCGGTCCCGCAGTGTGGGGAATGGACCGCAGATGCAGTATCACTAGGCAGAACATATAAATAGATGCCATCGCGAATTTTTGCTAAGTTTCGCCATTTTTGAAGAGTAGAAGAGATCTAAGGCTATGATTTTTCAAGAGAATCGAAGAGTTTTAATTGGGTAAGCTTCTTAAGCTTCGTCACTTGTATTTATGATCACCATTGTTTAATCATGGTATTGGTGGAGAATAAGGAAGAAAATTGAGGTATTAGGGCTTGAAATTAGAGACCTTGATTTGATGATTTGAGGGGTCGTTTGTTGTCGGATTTTGATGTATTTAATATGTATGAACTCGTGGGAGGATAAGGATTCTATTGATAGTAATTTTATCGAATTTTGAGTCGTGTGCCTGGGGTCGGGTCTGACCAATTTCGGATTTTTTTATATAGTTTGATTATTTTCACATGGGATTCGTTCCTTTAGCATATATTGATCTTACAATTCTGATTTTGGATAGATTTGACGCGAATTGAGGCTGAGTCGAGAGGCAAGGGCATCTTTAATCCGGTTTGAGGTAAGTAACCATTGTAAATCTAGACTCGAGGGTATAAAACCCAGGTATTTCATATTGTTTCGATAAATAAGGTGACACACATGCTAGGTGACGTGTGTATGGGCATGCACCGGTACCGATTGTAACTTGGTCCCCCCAATATAGGCTATTAAGTAGCGTATTTAATTTGAAATCTTATGATATGCCGTATTTTAGAGATTTATACTATGTTTTCGACTGGACGACATGTTTGGGGCCTTGTGCTGACCTGTTCAGACCCTTAGGGGTATTTTTACTACTTTCCTCACTCTATTTGATTTGAAAGCGTATCCTCAGTCATGTTTTACTTGTTTATTTTTTAAAACTAGTTTCATTCTATACTTCTAATATATGAAAATTGTTTGGGCTGAGTTCCCTGATTTTCACCGATATGCCCGAGTGGCCGTGAGGTTAATGACTAAGAGAGGTTGAGGACCTAATGGTGTGGATGATATATACATTATGGACCGGGCTGCATGCTGCAGCGACGATATATATATATATATATATATATATATATATATATATATATATATATATATATATATATATATATATATATATATATATATATATATATATATTATGGATCGGGCTGCACGGCGTAGCGATATGCATTGTATCGGGCTGTGCGCCGCATCGATATGGCGCCTGGGCTGTAGGAGCTCCTACGGAGTTTGTACACCCCCAGTGAACGTAGTTGACTATAAACTATGGATCGGGCTGCACGCCGCAACAGTTATTACTACTATTATTATTATGAGATACCTATTGAGCTGAAGTGCTGAGTGTGAGTACTGATTGACGAGAGTGAGTCATGGGTGACTGAGAGGTTTGCCTGAGAGGCTATACTTATAAGTGATACCTTGCTCGAGGGGCTCATCTGTGACATTTTTCTTCTTTGACTCTTCTTTTTATACTGAGACTCCATTGAAAAATGTGAATAAATGTTTTCAAAGGACTTCTAATCGAAACAGAAGCTTTACAAGATAACTGGCTATTGAACTGCGAATTTTGACTTGATAATTCAGTTGAGATTTCTTAATGATGTAAATGTTAGTCATTGCACTCAGACTTTATTTACTTACTGAGTTGGCATACTCACGTTACTCCCTGCACCCTGTGTGCAGATCCAGGTGCCCGAGCATTAGTGTGAGAGCTTCCAGCACTCTCAGAGTTTATTCGAAGATCGCAAGTTAGGTGCACAACATCCGCAGCTTTCACGACCCAATTCAATAACAGGTCATGATGGTGCCCAATGCCTTTGTTGGGCAAGCCAACGTGGAAAAATACTAACTAAACTTTCGGTCACCCTTACCCCAAATTAGTTGAAAATAATTCTTTAAATTGGAATAATTCAGTAGCGATGAATACAAACCATGATAATCGTACAACCCCAAAATAATACAGACTACTAATGTGTGATTGCCAAGACCCTGTGTCACAAGCATGAGCGACTAGTAGTATATATAAAATAATCATGCTATCCTACTGTCAGAAATGAAATAGACAACAAAAATAGAAAAGAAAGACTTCTTCAGGCTGCTGAACAACATGGAGGAGAAGCAGCTCACCGTAGAAGTCTCAAATTCGCTCAGAGATGCGCACCCGACTGATAGCCAGATTTACCTACCTCACACCATGTACAATTAAGTAAAGAAGTGTAGTATGAGTACATAAACAATATTTACCTAGTAACTATACCGTCCAATCTCGAATAAGTAGACATGAAAGGTCGACTTGATACTCACTAGGGTCAAATAATGTGAGGGAAATTTATAACAAGCATGGGTAGTACAAGTTTTTAGAATTTAATAATCATGCATTAACAATTCTTTCCCAAATATTTTCATGGATATTCACCTTATCTCAAGTAGATATTAAATTTAGTTCTCATAGAAAAATGTGAAAATGCTAAGCAAAACATGCGCAAGTAAGACCGTGGGACGTATGACCCGATCCAACATAAAAGTGAATTGTGCACTGCCAAGGGTCGAATGGCTCGAACCATAGATGCATCTATTACCCCACTCGTGAATCACCCGTACGATGCGGTCAAATATAAATAAGCGCACGAGTATCAACAAGTGTGTATATATATATATATATATATATATATATATATATATATATATATATATATATATATATATATATATATATATAGGGAGTAGTTATAGGGAGTAGTTATACACAGAAATACCAAATATTCTCTTCTAAAAGACCAAACAGATAAGTCTCATTCACTAGTCTCATTCTCCTGAATCAAACACTTATATGAATCCGAATTTATCGTTACGAAAATATCACATAGAGAATGTTTATGGATTCTAGACTACCCGGACTTAACATAATAGTCGCTACGCATGGACTCTCGTCACCTAGTGCGTACGTAGCCCCCACTAATATTGGAAAATTAATTCAATTATTATACCTATGGGGACAATTCCCTCTTTCAAGGTTATAAATGAGACTCAACTCGCTCTAAAGTGCACTTCCAATGCCAAGAACAAGTCTAATCCCTCAATTCGGAGCTGAACGATCCCATACTAATTAAACAAAGTAAGAACTAGTTAATATAGACTCATAAGATTGAATTCTTGCTATTTAAGCAATTTCCTAACCATTAACACAAGTTTCCCAAAATCTGAACCCAGGCCTGCATGCCCGAATTCCAAAATTTTTTGGAGGAAGTTATTCTCTACAACCTAAGGATCACTAATATATGATTTCTAATTAATTCCATAACGAATTTTGTGGTTAAATATAAGTTTTATTAAAACCCTAAGTTTAACTCTAAACCTTTGATTTATCCAAATATTTAGGTGTTAATCTACCCGAAACTCGAGTATCAAACTTACATTACATAGATATAACTTACCTCACTATGCTATGTTCAAATCCCCTATTTGAAAACTCCCAAATTGCTCAAGTGTAGAGACAAAATGAAATAAATGGCCTAAGTGCCATTTTTAAAAGCTGTGTCCAGGCCTCTGATGTCGCATTTGTGACACCAGGCTCGTAAATGCAAAATCGCAATTGTGACAATATGTTCGAAAATGCGAACTGGGCCTCTGCCTTGATCGCAATTGTGATAGAGGGGTCACAAATACGGACCCTACTGGGTTCGCAAGTATGAAGTAAATTTTACAAATGCGACCACTACCCCCAACCAGCCTCATCGCAAATGCGATGCTATCCTCGCAAATGCGAGACCGTAATTGAGATCCAGGTCTCGTAAATACAACCACTTTCCTCAGCTAGCCTCATTGCCAATGCAATGTTACCCTGACAAATGCGAGATAGCAATTGCGTTCTAGGTCTCGCAATTGTGAAACCTGCAGCAGCAACAAAAACACGAGAAACTGGTGTGTTGTTCTATTCTAAACCCATGCCTGAAACTCATACAAGCCCTCGGGGCCTCACTCTGAATGCTTACACAAGTCCAGCAACATTGTACCAACTTGCTCGAGCAATTAAATTGCCGAAATAACACATAAACCCACATATTCAACACCTAAATGCATGAAATCCTTAAGAACATCCAAATTCCTATCTTTACAACCGGACGTCTGAATCATGTCAAATTAGTCTTGTTTCTTACCAAATTTCACAAATAAGTCTACAATATTATATTGGACCTGTACCGGGCTCCGGAAGCATCATACGGGCCCGATACCAACGTGATCAATCATTACTTAGTTATTTAAATCCTTAATATTTTAGATTAATTTCAAATAAAAATTCATTACTCGGGCTAGGACCTCAAAAATTCCAGACATATGCCGAGGCCCCATATTTTCCTACAGACCCCCCGGGACCATCAAATCACGAATCTAGGCCTGTTTTCTCGAAATGTTTATCGAAGTCAAACTTAGTTTTTTAGGAAAATCCTAAGGAATCACATGGGCATATTTTACCCAAGACTCTTCCAAATCCTGAACCAACCGTCTCCGCTAATCATAAATTAGCTAAAACAAGTGCGAGAAGTTTTATTTAAGGGAACAAGGTTCAAAAGGACAAAACGACCAGATGGGTCATTATATTCTCCACCTCTTAAACAAATGTTCATCCTCGAACGGACATAGAAAAGTTCCTGAGCTGTTGAATAAATGGGGATATCTGCTCCGCATGTCCTCCTCGAACTCCCAAGTCACCTGCTCGACTGGTTGGCCCCTCCATTGGACCTTTACTATAAAAATCCTCTTGGATCTCAATGGCAATCCTGCCTATCAATAATGGCAAATGGCTGCTCATCATAAACCAAACTCTCATCCAGCTGAATAGTACTAAAGTCTAACACATGGAAAAGTCGGCAAGCTACTTTCGAAGCGTCGACACATGAAAAACTGGGTGAAATCTCGACAAGTTAGGGGTAATGCAAGCTTATAGGCAACCTCCCCAACTCTTCTCAACACCTCAAAGGGGCCAATAACTCTTGGGCTCAAGTTTCCCTTCTTTCCGAACCTCACAATGCTAGTTATGGGCGAGACTTTCAAGAGAACCTTCTCGCCAACCATAAATGATACATCACATGCCATCTGATCCGTGTAACTCTTCTGTCTGGATTGAGCTGTGCGAAGCCTCTACTGAATCAACTTCACCTTATCCAAGGCATCCTGTACCAAGTTTGTACCATAGAACTTAGCCTCACCAGGCTCGAACTATCCGGTAGGAAAATGACAATGGCGACCATATAGAGCCTCGTATGGAGCCATATCAATGCTGGACTGATAGCTATTGTTATAAGCAAACTCCGCAAACGGCAAGAACTGGTCCCACTGCCCTCCAAAGTCAATCACACATCCTCTAAGCATATCCTCTAAAATTTGTATTGTCTGCTCTGTCTGCTCGTTGGTATGAGGATGGAATGTTGTGCTAAGCTTTACCCAGGTCCCAAACTCACTCTAAATGGCTCTCTAGAAATGAGAAGTGAACTGAGGACCCTTGTCAGATATAATGGAAATAGGCACACCGTGCAATCAGACTATCTCCCAAATATAAATCTGAGCATACCTCTCTGTTGTATAAGTAGTAGCCATTAGAATGAAGTGGGCCGACTTGGTCAACCTATCAACGATGAACCATACTCAATCAAAGTTCTGCAAGGTCTGCGGTAACCCAACTACGAAATCCATGGTAATGCGCTCCCATTTCCACTCTGGTATAGGCATCTGTTGAAGCATGCCGCCCGACCTCTGATGTTCTTACTTGACCTGCTGGCAATTCACACACCTAACCATATACTCCACTATGTGTTTCTGCATTCCCTGCCACCAGTAATGCTGCCTCAAGTCACGATACATCTTTGTAGCCCATGAGTGGATGGAATACCACGAATTGTGTGCTTTCTCTAGTATCCTCTCCCTCAGACCATCGACATTTAGAACATACAGATGACCTTAAAGCTGCAAAATACCATCCTCGCTAATAGAAACTTCCTTGGCACCTACCTGAAGCACTATCTCTCTAAGAACTACCAAATATGGATCATCGAATTGTCGAGCCTTTATTTCCCCCAGTAATGAAGACTGAGCAACCATACACGTAAGAACCCGATTGGGCTCCGAAATGTCCAAACTCACTAGTCTATTAGCCAAGGACTGAATGCCAAAAGTTAGTGTTCTCTCCCCTACTGGAATGAATGCCAAACTACCTATACTTTTAGCCTTTCTTCTTAAGGCATCCGCGACCACATTTGCCTTGATCGGATTATAAATAATGGTGATATCATAATCCTTCAGTAACTCAAGACACCTACTCTGCCTCAAATTAAGATCCCTCTGCTTGAACAAATACTGCAAGCTGTGATAATCGGCATAAACCTCGCATGAAGCCCCGTACAATTACCGCTAACTCCAGATCGTGCACAGGATAATGTTTCTCATGAATCTTTAGTTGACGGGAGGCTTATGCAATAACTTGCCCCTATTGCATCAATTCACAACCCAAGCCAACACGTGAAGTGTCACAATACACTATATATATATATATATATATCCCTGAACAAAAAGGCAACACAAAGACTTGTGCCGTAGTCAAAGCTGCCTTGAGCTTCTGGAAACTCGCCTCGCAATCATCGGACCAATGGAATGGAGCACCCTTCTAGGTCAATCTAGTTAGAGGTGATGCAATAGATGAAAATCCCTACACGAACCGCCTGTAATAACCTGCTAACCCCAGGAAAATCCTGATCTTGGTCTCTAAGGTGGGGCGTGGCCAACTCTAAACTGCCTCAATCTTCTTGGGGTCTACCTTAACACCCTCTCCTGACACAATATGTCTCAAGAATGCCATAGACTCTAGCCAAAACTCACACTTGGAGAACTTAACATGTAGCTACTACTCTCGCAAGGTCTGAAGCACTACTCTCATATGCTGCTCGTGCTCCCCCAGGCTATGTGAGTATATCAAGATGTCATCAAAGAAGACAATGACGAAGCAATCAATATAAGGCTTGAATACCCTGTTCATCAAATTCATAAATGCTGCCGGGGCATTAGTTAAGCCAAAGGACATCACCAAAAACTCATAATGGCCATATCTAGTCCGTAATGCAGTCTTCAAAACATCCGAGTCTTGAATCTTCAACTGGTGGTACCCCGACCTCATGTCTATCTTAGAGAACACCCTCGTACCCTGCAGCTGGCCGTACAAATCATCGATACGAGGCAAAGAATACCTGATCTTGATGGTCACTTTATTCAACTGGCGGTATTCAATGCACCCGCATAGGCCCATCCTTCTTCTTCACAAATAACAATGATGTACCTAGGGCGATACATTGGTCTAATAAACCCCTTTGCTAAGAACTCCTCAAGCTGCTCCTTCAGCTCTTTCAACTCCTTAGGAGCCATATGGTATGGTAGAACAGATATAGGATGGGTGCCTGGAACCAAATCGATACAGAGATCAATATTACGATCCGGTGGCATGCCAGTGAGATCAGAAAGAAACACATCGGTAAACTATCAGACTAAGGGAACTGAATCAATTGTCGGAGACTCTATAGTGGTGTCTTGAACATAAGCTAGATAAGACAAATATCCCTTCTCGAGCATTCATCGAGCCTTCAAGAAGGAAATAACCCTACTAGGGGTATCAACTATAGAAACCCTCCACTCCAATCTCGGCAACCCTGACATTATAGTGAAATAGTCTTGGTATGATAATCTAGGATGACGTGATATGGAGACAACCAATCCATGTCTAGGATGACCTTAAAATCGATCATATCCAACAATAGATATCTGCTCTAGTATCTAAATTATAGAATATAACCACACAGGATCAGTAGACCAGTATACAACCAAGGAATTGCCCACAAGAGTGGACAGTCCAAATGTGCAAGAGGAATAACCAAGAATTGAGCAAACAGTGATGATACATAAGAATATGTGGACCCTGGATCAAATAATACTTAGGCATCTCTACCGCAAACGGAAATAATATCGGTGATTGCAGCACTAAGGACAATGCATCTGGCCTGGGAAGAAGAGCATAGAATTTGGCTGGAGCGTCGGTTGGCTAGCTTCTTGTGATGACCCGGCCCGTCATCATGTGAGTTATCACCCCGATACCCCCGTTATATGCTTGTTGATGTTGTAATATGCATGTTGGGTGAGTTTGAGTCAATCCGGGTTGAGTTTGATTGAAATTGAGACAGAAAGTCTCTTAGAAGAAGGAATAGTTGGGAAAAGTCAACTGGACATTGACTATTTAGTTTGAGGACTCGGAATCGGATTCGGATGATTCGGTTAGTTCCGGGAGGTGATTTGTGACTTAGGGGAACAATCGTAATTGAATTTGGAGGTCCGGTGTAGAAATAGGCTTGAATTGGCTAATGTTGAATTTTGGCGAAATCCGGATGGTAGGTGAGATGTTGATCCGGGAGTCGGAATGGAATTCCGACAGTTGCAGTAGCTCCGTTAGGTGATTTTGGATTTTCCTGCAAAATTTCAGGTCATTCGGAGGTCGTTTGGTCGGGTTTTTGATCGAATAAGAATTTGGAAAGTTATAGTTAAACTTAAGCTTGAATTTGTTGAAAAGGACGATTTTGATGTTAACAATAGAGTTTTGATGATTGGAACAAGTTTGAATGATGTTATAAGAGGTGTTAGTACTTTTGGTTGAGGTCCCGGAGGCTTCGGGATAAATTCGGATGCCCAACGGGTCATTTTTGGAAGATTTTTGCAGTTTTGAGCGTAAATGTAATGATCCAAAGGTCTATTTTTAGTTCTAGATATCCAAATTTAACTTCGAGACTTCGAGAATTTAAATCATGAATTATAGGACTGATCTGGAAATTTTGGTTTAATTTCATCAAGTCGCGATTGGGTTTTTGACGCGATATGTGAGTTAATTGTTTAACGAGCGAAATTGGTATTGCACTTAGCAAATGAGATCCAAATTCAGTTTTATTTGAACCACTGGATCCGTATCAAAATTACGGAGTCATAGGAAAAAGAATCGTCGAATTCCGAGTTCGTATGATTGAGTTATAGCATTTTTAGTGGAATAAAAAGCTGCTGCAATTTTCTGGGGCAAATCTGGTATTTTCGCTTCTGCGATGAACAGTACCCGCAGAAACGGGTGAACAGTGATTTTCCGCTTCTGCGATGAACAGTTCCGCAGAAGCGATGAACAGTGAAATCGCACCTGCGGTGAACAGTAATCGCAGATGCGAAAATCGCTGGACATTTAATTTGGGGCATTCCGAGATGTTTCTTCATTTTTGGAGCTATGGAGCTCGGATTGAAGCGATTTTCGAAGCGATTTTCATCATATGGATGGGGGTAAGTGTTCTCTATCCAAAAGTGATTATATTTAATGATTCCATGGTTATTTTCATCAAGTATTAGTGAATCAAATGGAAGAAATCGGAGAAAATTTATAAACTTTTCAAAAAACGAAAATTTAGGATTTGAAGGGTCATTTGTGGTCCGATTTGGGAGTTCTTGGTATGTACGGACTCGTAGAGAGACGAGAATTCCGAAAACATGAGTTTCGAAATTTTTCGAGATGTGGGCCCGGGGCTCGGGTTTTGCCAATTTCGTGATTTTTGATATTTTTCGAGTTTTTTCGATTGTGTTATGTTCCATTAGCCTATTTTGATATATTTGTACTGATTTTGGCTAGTTTTGACATGCGTGGATGCTGGTTCGAGGAGCTAAGGCGTCGCGGGCATGAAGCTTCTACCGGTTCGAGGTGAGTGGTAGTAGTAAATAATGTACTGAGGGTTTGAAACCCCGTACTAGCACTTCACAGTGCTATATTGAGATGAGACACGCGTTCTATGACGGGCGTGGTGACATTGTGATTGGGGGTTCGGACTTAGTCCTTCCCGGCTAATAGAATACTGTGTTTTATGACCGTTAATGAGATTATAACTGTGCAATAGGGCTAATAGCCATGTTTGGGGCCTTGTGCCGATCTGTAGAGCATTAGGGAACCTATAGAGCTAGGTGACCCTTATATCGTGTTGGAAACATACACTCAGCCGTAGCTCTAGCTGTATAGCATAATATGAGCCCGTATTAGATGTGTACATTGAGAGAGATTATCTAGGGTGGAATTCCTTGTTCTAGCTGAGTGGGCCTGAAAGGCCAAGTCTATACCGATTGAGATGAGATAGGGTCAAAGACCCACTATGAGATGTTATATTGGGCCCGGAAGGCCAAGTCTATATTGACTGAGACAGGGTCAAGGACCCACTGTGATATATTATATTGGGCCTGAGAGGCCAAGTATATAGTGACTGGGATAGGGTCGAGGACCCATTATGAGGTATTATATATATACCTATATTGGATCGGGCTGCACGCCGCAGCAGTATATAGATGAGATAGGGTCAAGGACCCACTATGAGATGTTATATTGGGCCTGAAAGGCCAAGACTACATTGACTGAGACAGGGTCAAGGACCCACTGTGATATATTATATTGGGCATGAGAGGCCAAGTATATACTGACTGGGATCGGGCTGCACACCGCAGCGATATAGAGATATATACATATATATATTGGATCGGGCTGCACGCCACTGTAATATACATGTGATATGTGCTGCACGCCGCAGTATTATAGTGCTTGGGCCTAGGGAGCCCCTCCGAAGTCTGTATACACCCCCAGTGAGCGCCGTCGACGTTAAATGGAGCGGGCCGCGCGCCGCAGCGGTATATGTATTGGAGCGGGCTGCGCGCCGCAGCATTATACTTATTCATATTCATATATATACTGAAATATTTATATGTTATAGACAGATGTATATGTCTCCATATATTGAGATGGTTGTATACCGTAGTGGTACGAGCGAGGATGTGGTCAGTGTGGGACCTAGATGAGATAGATGTGGACTGGAGATCAGAGTACTCATTATAGTGATGACTAACCTGTGGGGGTTGCCTTAGAACTGTTTAGTGATAGTACAGGAGTTCTTATTTTCGGTTATTGTTTATTATTGTTACTCACTGAGTTGAAATATACTCACCCCACTCCCCTGCACTTTTTGTGCAGATATACAGGTTCAGGAGGGCAGTTGAGCTATCGCAACTGCTTTATTATCCCCATTCTGTGGAGACTTCGAGGTAGCTGCCAACGTCCGCAGTACCTAACCTCTTTCTTTTTATCATTTTGTTGTCTCCATTCTGGTTAGACTTGATTTTGTAGTAGATCTCATTTGTAGAGGCTCGGACTTGTGACACCACGATTTGGTTGGGACTGTGTTCTTGTATTTCATTTCTACACTTCTTGATTTGTTATGAAAACAGGCTAATCACGCCGATTAATTAGTATTAATTATACTTGGTTGGTAATTGGATAAGATGGCCGGGCTTGCCTAGCAATGTGTTGGGCGCCATCACGACCGGGGTTTGGGTCGTGACAAGTTGGTATCAGAGCCTAGGTTAACAGGTCTCGCGAGTCACGAGCCGGTTGGTAGAGTCTCGTGGATCGGTACGGGGACGCCTGTACTTATCCTCGGGAGGCTGCAAACCTTTAGGAAAGTTTCAAATTCTTGGAATTCTCATCGTGCGTGTTTTATTCAGCTTGAGATGTAATTCTTGAAATTCCTCCCGCACATTGATGCGCGCACTCGAGTGCTTAGTGATAATTTGCCTTGATGACTTATGATTCCCCAATCGAGGTACGAGATATAATCTCTATGAGTTCATGTTGGGCCTGTCTGGAGGACTTGATGGCAAATCCTTGTCTATGGCTTGAGCACCAAGGTGCTAATTTCGTGAGTCGGTATTATGAAGTTCATACGATCGGTATTGATCTTAATTATGAAAATGGCAGTATGATAATGGGAGAGCTGTAAGGTATTCGGTTCTTATTGTGATTTGATATGTAACACTATCTATGGGTGTGAGAAATATGTTCATTGCCTCTTAGCGGAAATGTAAAGTGCACTACGTGTGGTAGTATGAGTTCAAACTCAAGAAAACTGAATTGGTTGTGCTAGGTGTATCATTGTGAAAGGTATATGTGTTATGATTTGAGCAGGTGCAGCGCATGCTCATGTACTAATGCTGATGATATAATTGTGTAGTCTTGAGATTTATGTTGTTGATATACATTGTGATGTCTTGTCGAGTTGCGGATGTATTGTTAGGATGATTTTGGTGATTCTCTGGCAGGTGGATAGGCCAAATTACAAAGGAAACTCTGCCGAAATTTTTGGAAAATTTGGGACTTAGAAAGATTTCTGTCACCTAAAGAGAGTGGGCTTATTGGTGGTGTGTGTATAAATGCAAGAATTGCAGAACGGTTATGCTCTCTGATGATTCGAGTCTCTGTCAAGGCTTGTAAATGACTTGAGTTTAATCTCATTGTAACATTTCGGCATCACTTGAATAATAATGATATGAGTGGTTAAAAGTGCTTTGATGAATGGCTTCGAGCCAAGTTGGGGAGGTTGCTATTAAATAACTAATTGCACGGTTGTGTGCTATGTGGGCACTGTCTTTAAGTATGTTGGGAAAATTCTGACAAGGTTATGGTGCTTCGTAGATGTGAAGAAATACTAGGATGTTTTGAACTACTGTTGGTAGAGAATGTTCGGTGTATAGAAAGGAAAGATGGCTCATTGTATCCGTAAGTAATCATGTTCTGCAATGTCAGAGTTCTAACAAAACACGAGTGGTTCTACTCAATGGGACAGTTGAATTACAACTGAATAAGGGTGAATGATGCCCGAGAATGGTTTTGCAGTGTTCAAGATTTTGCTTGTAACAGTCAGGTGCCTTAAGATTTGTGTATGTGGCTAAAGATGGCGGTTTCATTAGAGAAGATCAAGGCTTGTGTTATACCATGTGAAGGATGAGATTCTACGTATCCGTATTGGGAAGTAATGATAACAATTTAAAAATCGCGGTAAGTTCATCAAAATAAAGTGTGGTAGAACGTGGTACTTCTGGGAACACTGAGAGAGTATTCAGTGGCCTATGGGTCTTAGACAGTGTGGTCTTGTGTACGGGTCTTGTGTGGTAAAAAGGGTTGAGGCATTGTCGTACTACAGTAAAGACTGATATGAAATTAGAGATGAATCAGAAAGGAAACTGGGTAAATGGAACAACTTGTTAATAAACTGAAGCGGTATGATAAGGAATACGATTAATTCATGGTATGTGTTTGAAGTGACGAGTCTTGCAGATATTGTGCAGCAAAGCTTTTGAGTGCTGGCAGTTGTGTAACTTGATATGGGTATAAGGACTGAGTCCTGGCGGTTTAATTTATGCAATGTAATTGGGAGAAAGAGCTTGCGATGTGTTATACCGTGGTTTGAAAATGAGTGTATTTTTCCTGTTGGTATGCAAGGCTGGGAATGTGTAATGAGTTTTCTCTATATGGGATCATGAAAGCCCTTGACGAGTTGAGTGCGCCGATGTTTGCAGCGGAGGAAAGGGATATGAAGTTCCATGTTGTCTTAGTGTGATATGGTATACGCGATGTGTTATGGAAAGTTGATAATGGCATATTCAAGGTTTTGAGATCAGTTCATAATATATGGGAAGTCAATAAAATTATTGAGCAGCGCGGACAGCTGCAGGTGATTTAAGAATCGATCTTTCTGATGATTTAAGAAAATGGTACTGCTATTCTGGTAATTTGGCAGGGTATATGGTGCAAATGGACAAGGTAATGTAAATTGATAATATCTAGTGGTATGGTGGTATTTTCTCGTTGGATCGACCGTAATAATTGAGTCGTTGATGACATAGTGAAATTTATGAATGGCTTTCGTGGTATGAATGGATGCTTGAGGTGCGTTATGTAATCGTACGGTGAAGTACGGAATCAGGCATAGTGATTCCTGTGTTATGTATGTGTTGGAGACTAGAAGTTCTCGTAACCCGCCTACGCAGCGGTGGTATATCGTGTGTATCGGCATAGTGTAGCGGTTATCGGAAATTGGAAGCCCTAGTGGCTATCTCGTCACTTGATATGACGAATTTGAATAATGATATATGATTGCAGGCTGGTTGTCATAAGTCAGAGTTGTCCAGACTAATGTGATATGGACTATGTCAGAAACATGTCGCAAACTGCATGGCAGAGCGCATCGGATCATGCTCCAGCAGGGTGGATGTACCCTAAGGCCAGCGGACGGCTGGTAGGTATTGCTTTGTCAGTTGGGCCTTCGTGGCGGATGTCAGTGTAGAGGTATCTACCATTGATTCAGTTCCGATATTGAGGAACTTTGTCGGATGAGTTTCATGTGACCGAGCTCGAGGCTATATATACATGTTTGTTGCAATGAGAAACTTGAGTCAATGTGCATTCCCTTTTGCTAGATTTATGCGTGGATCGGGTGGCACGCCGCCACATGTATAGTGTCTGGATCGGGTGGCACGCCGCCACATGTATAATATCTGGATCGGGTGGCACGCCACCACATGTATGGTATCTGGATCGGGTGGCACGCCGCCACAGGTATGCTATTGGAATGGGTTGCGCGCCGCAACGGTGTGATGTGGGAAATATAGCTTCCTATATGTACCTTGTATACAATACTTCCTCTCTTCCGAGGAATAGTCCGTATTGGGTATCGCTCGGGGAATAGCACATCGGTTGTGTCCATTCAGGATTCGATAGCATATACTAAATGTATCACCGCGTGTGTGATTGATTGCTTGAGTTCAGACCTAAATATGTGTGTGGCTGACCGTTTTGAGCATTGCGACTTGAGGTGCTCCATGAGTAATAGTGTTTGGATAGAATCATGAGTTGTGGCAAGGCCACGTGATGTTATGACCTTTCGAGGAGGATTCGGGCACTCTAATTCTATGATGTGAGACGAGAATCTCAGTTATGTGTTGTGATGGTATGGAAGAATTTGAATTATGGCTTTTTGTGCGAGTCAGTTGTCAGGATTCGAGTGTGTTCGGATCGTTCTTATTGGAGCCTGTGTTGTGCTCGTTGTGGCCTAGGCCGATGCTGAGGTGTCATGTTACCAGTGTGGTGTGTTATAACCGAAATGATCATTCAAGTCATTAATGAGAGCGAGCATATATGATTTCAGCTCGTTAGAAAGGTAATATCGAGGTTTGGCTCCGAAACTTATTGTGGTATCAATTTTAAAAGGGAAATAGATTCACGAATGGTTGACCCGAGAGATGGGTTCGGTATATCGCATGCTTCAGTTGCCGTGGGTAGGATATGAAGGTGTTGGAATAAGACTCTATCTAATGAGAAAGGTTCTTTCTGCTAGTATTTGGTTATTGTGGCCAGTTGTCGTGATTAGAGACTATCGTATCGAGTGATCGTGTTGTTTGATACATCATGTGATCTCACCCGGAGTGGTGAGTTGGCTATTACAGTTGGGTCGTGTGTACTCTGAGTATAGATGTGGGATTCAGACTGTTATATGATTTCGGAAAGTGCAATGTGGCTTATGGTTCAGTTAGACTGTGGAAATTCAGCTATACTATGTTATCGGACTTATGAAAGATAGGGTGAAGTGGTATCGCCCCGAATATATGCTTGGTAAGGTCATTCTGCTATTGGGTCACTTCAAGTAGACCTCTTGGTCCGCTCGAGGACGAGCGTTTGCTTAAGTTGGGGAGAATGTGATGACCCGGCCCGTCATCATGTGAGTTATCACCCCGATACCCCCGTTATATGCTTGTTGATGTTGTAATATGCATGTTGGGTGAGTTTGAGTCAATCCGGGTTGAGTTTGATTGAAATTGAGACAGAAAGTCTCTTAGAAGAAGGAATAGTTGGGAAAAGTCAACTGGATGTTGACTATTTAGTTTGAGGACTCGGAATCGGATTCGGATGATTCGGTTAGTTCCGGGAGGTGATTTGTGACTTAGGGGAACAATCGTAATTGAATTTGGAGGTCCGGTGTAGAAATAGGCTTGAATTGGCTAATGTTGAATTTTGGCAAAATCCGGACGGTAGGTGAGATTTTGATCCGGGAGTCAGAATGGAATTCTGACAGTTGCAGTAGCTCCGTTAGGTGATTTTGGATGTTCCTGCAAAATTTCAGGTCATTCGGAGGTCGTTTGGTCGGGTTTTTGATCGAATAAGAATTTGGAAAGTTATAGTTAAACTTAAGCTTGAATTTGTTGAAAAAGGACGATTTTGATGTTAACAATAGAGTTTTGATGATTGGAACAAGTTTGAATGATGTTATAAGAGGTGTTAGTACTTTTGGTTGAGGTCCCGGAGGCTTCGGGATAAATTCGGATGCCCAACGGGTCATTTTTGGAAGATTTTTGCAGTTTTGAGCGTAAATGTAATGATCCAAAGGTCTATTTTTAGTTCTAGATATCCAAATTTAACTTCGAGACTTCGAGAATTTAAATCATGAATTATAGGACTGATCTGGAAATTTTGGTTTAATTTCATCAAGTCGCGATTGGGTTTTTGACGCGATATGTGAGTTAATTGTTTAACGAGCGAAATTGGTATTGCACTTAGCAAATGAGATCCAAATTCAGTTTTATTTGAACCACTGGATCCGTATCAAAATTACGGAGTCATAGGAAAAAGAATCGTCGAATTCCGAGTTCGTATGATTGAGTTATAGCATTTTTAGTGAAATAAAAAGCTGCTGCAATTTTCTGGGGCAAATCTGGTATTTTCGCTTTTGCGATGAACAGTACCCGCAGAAGCGGGTGAACAGTGATTTTCCGCTTCTGCGATGAAAAGTTTCGCAGAAGCGATGAACAGTGAAATCGCACCTGCGGTGAACAGTAACCGCAGATGCGAAAATCGCTGGACATTTAATTTGGGGCAGTCCGAGATGTTTCTTCATTTTTGGAGCTATGGAGCTCGTATTGAAGCGATTTTCATCATATGGATGGGGGTAAGTGTTCTCTATCCAAAAGTGATTATATTTAATGATTCCATGGTTATTTTCATCAAGTATTAGTGAATCAAATGGAAGAAATCGGAGAAAATTTATAAACTTTTCAAAAAATGAAAATTTAGGATTTGAAGGGTCATTTGTGGTCCGATTTGGGAGTTCTTGGTATGTACGGACTCGTAGAGAGACGAGGATTCCGAAAACATGAGTTTCGAAATTTTTCGAGATGTGGGCCCGGGGCTCGGGTTTTGCCAATTTCGTGATTTTTGATATTTTTCGAGTTCTTTCGATTGTGTTATGTTCCATTAGCCTATTTTGATATATTTGTACTGATTTTGGCTAGTTTTGACATGCGTGGATGCCGGTTCGAGGAGCTAAGGCGTCGCGGGCATGAAGCTTCTACCGGTTCGAGGTGAGTGGTAGTAGTAAATAATGTACCGAGGGTTTGAAACCCCGTACTAGCACTTCACAGTGCTATATTGAGATGAGACACACGTTCTATGACGGGCGTGGTGACATTGTGATTGGGGGTTCGGACTTAGTCCTTCCCGGCTAATAGAATACCGTGTTGTATGACTGTTACTGAGATTATAACTGTACAATTGGGCTAATAGCCATGTTTGGGGCCTTGTGCCGATCTGTAGAGCATTAGGGAACCTATAGAGCTAGGTGACCCGTATATCGTGTTGGAAACATACACTCAGCCGTAGCTCTAGTTGTATAGCATAATATGACCCCGTACTAGATGTGTACATTGAGAGAGATTATCTAGGGTGGAATTCCCTGTTCTAGCTGAGCAGGCCTGAAAGGCCAAGTCTATACCGATTGAGATGAGATAGGGTCAAGGACCCACTATGAGAGCTGAGTGCGCCTGAAAGGCCAGGTCTATATTGACTGAGACAGGGTCAAGGAACCACTGTGATATATTATATTGGGCCTGAGAGGCCAAGTATATACTGATCGGGATAGGGTCGAGGACCCATTATGAGGTATTATATATATATACCTATATTGGATCGGGCTGCACGCCGCAGCAGTATATATATTGGATCGGACTGCACGCCGCCGTAATATACATGTAATATACATGTGGGACGGACTGCACGCCGCAGTATTCTTGCGCTTGGGCTGTAGGAGCCCCTTCGGAGTCTGAGTCTACATACATTCTCAGTGAGCGCTGGTGTATATCATGGGATCGGGCTACACGCCGCAGCAGTATAAATATATATACATATATATATTGGATCGGACCGCACGCCGCAGTAATATATATTGGATCGGACTGCACGCCGCAGTAATATTTGTGTGGATCGTGCTGCACGCCGCAGTATTATAGTGCTTGGGCCTAGGGAGCCCCTCCGAAGTCTGTATACACCCCCAGTGAGCGCCGTCGACGTTAAATGGAGCGGGCCGCGCGCCGCAGCGGTATATGTATTGGAGCGGGCTGCGCGCCGCAGCATTATACTTATTCATATTCATATATATACTGAAATATTTATATGTTATAGACAGATGTATATGTCTCCATATATTGAAATGGCTGTATACCGTAGTGGTACGAGCGAGGATGTGGTCGGTGTGGGACCTAGATGAGATAGATGTGGACTGGAGATCAGAGTACTCATTATAGTGATGACTAACCTGTGGGGGTTGCCTTAGAACTGTTTAGTGATAGTACAGGAGTTCTTATTTTCGGTTATTGTTTATTATTGTTACTCACTGAGTTGAAATATACTCACCCCACTCCCCTGCACTTTTTGTGCAGATATACAGGTTCAGGAGGGCAGTTGAGCTATCGCAATTGCTTTATTATCCCCATTCTGTGGAGACTTCGAGGTAGCTGCCAACGTCCGCAGTACCTGACCTCTTTCTTTTTATCATTTTGTTGTCTCCATTCTGGTTAGACTTGATTTTGTAGTAGATCTCATTTGTAGAGGCTCAGACTTGTGACACCACGATTTGGTTGGGACTGTGTTCTTGTATTTCATTTCTACACTTCTTGATTTGTTATGAAAACAGGCTAATCACGCCGATTAATTAGTATTAATTATACTTGGCTGGTAATTAGATAAGATGGATGGGCTTGCCTAGCGATGTGTTGGGCGCCATCATGACCGGGGTTTGGGGTCGTGACACTTCTACTTAACTAAGTAGTAGCTACCTGACCTCTCCATGCCTGACCTCCATCTCTAGGTCAGCCTTGACCAGCCTGCCCTCCACCTCTAGGTGGATGGGCAGTTGGTGTTAAAATCATGGGTTGTTGACCCTATTGTACTGCCTTGACCCAAAGTTTGGGGAAGGTCCTCTTTAGATGACCCGGATCTCCACGCTAATAGCATACTCTCGGTACCATAGCATGCTGCCTTGGAGTCTGAGCCTACTGACCCGAATACCCACTGGAGGAACCGTGGATGGTAGGTGGGCGATAGGAACTCTCTAGCACAACGCTAAAGTGAACACTCAAAGAATACTGATAACTAGAATATCTGTCGAAGGAACCCCAAATAGATGGTGGATGGTATGAACTCTCCAGCATTGCACTGAAATAATGTCTCACTAGAGCTCCTCGGAGAGGGGGTGGTGGTGCTGAATATGAGGGTCTACAGAGCTGGCCCCTCCCAGAGTAACCTTTACCCCGAGTTGGGGCACCTCTGTACTCTCCTGAAAACTGGGCCCTATTGTCCTACTGAATCTGCTCTCTACCCCTCAGACGATACCCCTCAATCCTGCAAGCAATCTTTACTACTAGCTGATACTTTGTGCCTATCTTAACCTCTTGGTCTATGCAAGCTAGAATATCAGGGTGCAACCTCGCAACAAATCTCTGCATTCTCTCTCCATCTGTGGGAAGTATAATGAGTGCATGGAAAGACAACTCAGAGAACCTCACCTCATAATCGGTCACGAACATCTGGCCCTACTCAAGATGCTTAAAATGGTACCATAGCTCTTCCCTCTTAGAAGGTGGAATATACCTATCCAAGAACAACTGGGTGAACTGACCCCAGGTGAGGGGAGGAGAACTTGCTGGCCTGCCGAGAACATAGGACTGCCACCATCTACGAGCCCTGCCCTCCAGCTGGAAACTAGTAAAGTCAACTTCATGTGACTCCAGTATCCTCATGTTGTGCAGTCTGTCCCTACACCTATAGATGAAATCCTGGGCATTCTCATTTTGCTCACCCCCAAAGGTAGGAGGGTGAAGCCTAGTCCATGTATCCAATAACTTCCGTGGATTGCCGTCCGTAGCTGGCCTATGCTGAGGCGCCACTGCAGCAACTGGCTAGGCCCCATCTATGAATAGTGCACCCGGAGTCTGATACACTACAACTACATGTCCAGGATCCTAAGCACTATGGGTATGTGCTTCCCCTCCTGCCTACGAGGTAGCTGGGTCTGCTAGTAACAAACCAGCCTGAGTCATAGTCCATGAACCGAAGCATACATCCCATAACCCACTAGAATCCCGGTGCTGTCATAAAGTCTGTCGGGGTGGGCTCACCTGCGGGCACCTCGCCCTCGTCTCAATAATGGGATCTCCCGCGGGGTCTGTTGTGGTGTGACTGGAATAACTCTGGGATGCCCCCGTCCCCTACCACGGGCCAGTGCCCTCCCTAGCCTCAGCCTCAGCCTCGATCAATAGGGGGAGCACCTCCGCCCGGGTCTGAAACATCAGCAGTGCGTGTCCTTACCATCTGTGAGAGAATAGAGAAGGAAACTTAGTACACTGACCATTGCACGAGATGAGATTAATAAAGAATAGTTTTCCTAAAATCCTATACCCCCCCTCAAAGATAAATACAGACATCCCCATACTAATTCCTAAGACTCTATTAGGTTTGCTCATGACTTTTGAGACCTACATGAAGTGCTCTGATACCATGTTGTCATGACCCAATTCCATAACAGGTCGTGATGGAGCCCAACGCGGAAAAATACTAACTAAACTTTCGTTCACCTTTACCCTCAAGTAGTCGAAACTAATTCTTTAAATTGAAAAAATTCAGAAATGATGAATAGAAATCATGATAATCATACAACCCCACATTCTACTAATATGTGTGTGCCAAGATCTGGTGTCACAAGCATGGGAAACTAGTAGAATATACAAAAGCATCACGCTATCCTACTGTACGAAATAGAATAGACAGCAAAAATACAAAACAAAGACTTCTTTAGGCCGCTGAACAGCATGGAGGAGAAGCAGCTTACCGTAGAAGTCTCAAATCCGCTAAGAGATGTGCAGCTGATTGATAGCCAGATGTACCTGCCACAGACCATGTACAATTATGTACAAAGTGTAGTATGAGTATATAAATAATATGTACCCAGTAAGTATCCCGTCTAATCTCGAAGAAGTAGAGATGAGAGGTAGACTTGATACTCACTAGGGTCAAATAATGTGAGGAAAATTTATAACAAACATGTATAGTACAAGTTGTTAGCATTTAATAATCATAGATTAACAGTTCTTTCCCAAATACTTTCATGGGTATTCACCTATGTCTCAATCATATATTAAATACCTCAGAAAAATGCTAAGCAAAACATGCGCAAGTAACACCGTGGGACGTACATCCCGATCTAACATAAAAGTAAATTGTGCACTACCGAAGGTCAAATGGCTCGAACCATAGATGCACCTATTACCCCACTCGAAAATCACCCGTGCGACGTGGTCAAATATAAATATGCGCATCAACAAGCAATGATAATATATATCTGAGGAGTAGCTATACACAGAAATACCAAGTATTCTCTTCTAAAAGACCAAATAGGATAAGTCTCATTCACTAGTCTCATTCTTCTTTATCAAACGGTTATATGGATCCGACTTTGTCGTTATGTTATGAGAATATCAAGAAGCGCAAGCTTACGGGTCCTAGACTACCCCGACTTAACATAATAGTCACTACGCACGGTGTCACGACCTAATTCCAAATTAGAGTGACATTTATGAGTGATTTGGTGGGTTTTTAAAGAGAGGCCATGATTAGGGAAGTAATGGCAGCCTTTTCAGAGGTCAATTAGGAATCTAATCAAGTTAGAATTTTGGTCTCCTAAGTGATTAATGAAAATTGCTAGATTTTAGGGAAGAGACCCGTTATAGTTAGACTCCCAGTTTAATGAAACCGGTTCAATTGCTCAACGGATATAATTTTCTGGACGTTTGGTGTAACAAGGACTTCTGCTCATGATTGATAATTTTATCTTTCTAATTGTGCAAGGTATAGAAACATACCCGAACTTTTTCATGAGCATATATTGATGAACCGGGTTCATCAAGTAGAACTTCTCTTGATTATGCCTCAAATGTGAGAAGATAAAACTTTGTAAGAGATCACTGAGTCACATAAACACATGTCACATGAGTATACTAGTTAAAGTATGAGACTGAGTAAGAATTATTCTAGATATTTACATGAATTAAGAACTCCTAACCAAATTTTTTTTGTCATTTTTCATCATTTTTTTTGTTTTCTTTTTTCATAATTTTTTTTCATTGTGCATTCTGAACTGGACCTTTTAGGTGATCTTAATCATCCCTAATTCCAACCTATTCCTTTCAAAGTTTTCTCTACTTAGTGCCATAGTGAAGATGTCAGCTATTTGCTTGTCAGTAGCACAAAACTCTATGGAGATTAACCCTTTCTCATAGTTATCTATTACGAAGTGGTGTCTAACATCTATGTGCTTAGTCCTTTTATGATGAACATGCTTCTTTGTCATACTTATAGCACTAGTGTTATCACAGAATATTGGTATGCACCACACTTCAATTCCAAAATCTATCAGTTGTTGCTTAATCCACAACAATTGAGTACAACATGAAGTAGCAGCAACATATTCAGCTTCAGCCGTATAGAGAGCTACTGAATTATGCTTTTTGGTAGTCCATGATACAAGAAAAGAATCCAGGAAGTGTGCCATACGTGAGATGCTCTTCCTATCCACTAGGAAACCTACATAATCAACATCAGCGTATCTAATTAAGTCAAAATTACTACATTTAGGATACCAAAGACACAAATCAGTGGTGCCTTTCAAATATCTCAATATCCTTTTGATAGCTGTCAGGTGTGACTCCTTTGGATTTTCCTGGAAATAAGCACAAAGCCCTACACTGAAAACAATATCATGTCTGCTGGCAGTAAGATACAAAAGTGAACCAATCATACTCCTATACAACTTTTGATCAACTGATGAACCAGGTTCATCAATATCTAACTTAGTGGCAATAGCAATAGGTGTATCTATTTCTTTGGATTCTTCCCTTTTAAAATTTTTGATTCGTTCTTTTGTGTACTTCTGCTGATGGATCATAATTCCATTTGGACTTTGTTTATATGCAAACCTAAGAAGAAGTTGAGTTTACCCATTATACTCATTTCAAACTCACTTCCCATTAGTTTTACAAAGTCCTTACTCAACCTATCTGTAGTGGCCCCAAATATTATGTCATCAACATATATTTATACAACAAGAAGATCTTTACCTTTTTTCCTTAGGAACAAAGTGCTGTCAATTTTGCCTTTTTTGTACCCATGCTCCAGTAGGAATTTTGACAATCTTTCATACCAAGCTCTTGGGACTTGCTTGAGACCGTATAGAGCCTTATCTAGATTGTACATATGTTCAGGACACTCTTTGCTTTCAAATCCTGGAGGTTGTTTCACAAACACGTCTTCCTTGTGGTAGCCATTTAGAAAGGCACTTTTGACATCCATATGATGAAGAGTAAATTCCATATGTGCTGCAAATGCTATGAGGAGTCTAATTGCTTTAAGTCTAGCCACTGGAGCAAAGGTCTCATCAAAGTCAATACCTTCCTCTTGACTGTAGCCTTGAACCACCAGCCTTGCCTTGTTTTTTGTAATCGTTCCATCTTCATCTTGTTTGTTCATGAAGACATATTTTATCCCAATGACTGATCTGTCCCTGGTTCTTGGAACCAAATGCCAGACTTGACTTATCTCAAATTGATTGAGTTCATCCTGCATAGCATTGACCCAATCTGCATCCTTCAAAGCATCAACAACATTTTTGGGTTCAATGATGGACAGAAAAGCATCAACTGCACAAAGATTCTTCAGTTGAGATCTAGTTTTGACTCCAGATGTAGGATCATTGATGATGTTCTTAATGGGATGAGAGCTCAGGTATTTGTAAGATTTCCTCTCCATCTGGTTCCTACTAGATGCTTCTTCATTGTTCTGTTGCTGAGGAACATGTTCAAGTACAGGTTCCTTCAGAGAGTTTTGTTTAGTTTCTCTCAGATTAGTTCCCCCAGACAGGTTGCCCTGATTGGAAGGACTTGTTCCATCACCTATTCCTTCCTTTGATGCCACTTTGACTTGTGTTGTTGCTTTAGTCAATTGTTTCACCAGTCCAATGGCTTCATTTTCATGTTCCTGTCTCTCAGAAAGAGTGTTAGATTCATCAAATATAACATGTACACTTTCTTGTACACAAAGTTCTTTTATTAAACACTTTATATGCTTTGCTATATGACGAATATCCCAAGAATACTCCCTCGTCATTTTTGGGATCAAACTTACCTAGGGAGTCTTTGCCATTATTGTGCACATAGCACTTGCAACCAAAAGCCCTAAGATGGGATATGTTTGGTTTTCTCCCTTTAAGTAACTCATAGGGAGTTTTCTCTACAAGAGGTCTAGTCATGCATCTATTGATTATATAGCATGCAGTGTTTATAGCCTCTGCCCAGAAGCTGTAAGGTAGTTTACTGGAAAGAAGCATGGTCATTGCCATATCCTCAAGGGTCCTGTTCTTCCTTTCAACTACCCCATTTTGCCGAGGGGTCCTAGGAGCAGAGAAATTATAATCTATTTCATTTTTATCACAAAATTCACCAAACTTTGCATTTCAAATTCAGTTCCATGATCAGACCTAATGGATGCAAGTTGATTTCCTAACTGTTTCTGGGTTTTTCTAACAAAAGCAGTGAACATCTCAAATGCTTCATCTTTAAAGGTTAGAAACAACACCCAGGTAAATCTTGAATAATCATCAACAAGCACCATTACATATCTCTTTCCACCTCTCCTCATGGTTCTCATTAGACTGTAGAGTTCCATATGAACCAGTTCCAACGTCTTTGACGCACTTACCATCTTCTTGGGTTTGAAGGATGACCTTACCTAATTCCCCTTTGCACATGCCTCACAAACTTTGTCTTCCTTAAACTTGATATTAGGTAACCCTATCACCATGTCTTTGGAGACTAATTTGTTCAATTGATTTAGACCGGCATGATCAAGTCTTTTGTGCCAAAGGAGGGGATCATTAATTAACACACTTAAACAAGTGAGTGCATTTTCAGAGAGAGTTGACAAATCTACAATGTAAATATTGCTAACTCTCTTTCCTTGCAAAAACAATCTTGTCAGTAGTAGGGTTAATCACAAAGCATTTGGTAGAGGTGAAAGCTACAAGATTACCTCTGTCACACAGTTGTGACACACTTATCAGGCTATATTTCTAGCCATCTATCAGATAGAATTCTCGATGGAATGAGAGTCTGTCTTTCCTATCTTTTCAACCCCAATGATCTCACCTTTCTTTCCATTTCTAAAGGAGACATTACCTCCTTTTAGGTTCTCAAGTGAAAGGAACTGGTCCTTGTTCCCAGTCAAATGTTTTGAGCAGCTTCTATCCATGTGCCATATTTGGCAACTCCCCATCACTTGGACCTGCAAAATAAAATTATGGGTTAGTCTTAGGAACCCAAACCAGTCTGGGTCTCTTTCTATGGGCAAAATGATGAATTAAATTTTTCTTTGCCCAACCAGGCAGTTTGTGTTTTTGTTGAACACAGGTTTTGTTCTTTTGACTGGCCTTTTCTTTTGCATTGCATTCATTTTTTTAATGGCCAGTCTTACCACAGTGTGCAGATCTTATTTTTAGGAAGTGTGAGGTGCTAGTTTTTGGGATCCAATTTTAGAGCTTGTGACCCAAACCCAAGTCCTCTCTTGTTGCTGCTGTGATATTCTTGCAGCCAAGAGAGTTTATCAGAAGCCTTGTTCCATTTGCATGTTCTGTCTAGTTCATGCTTTACCTTTCCTAAATCTTCCTTTAGGGCCTTAATCAATTCATCTTTCTTATATAGTTCATCTTTCATTTTCCCTAGATTTTCTTCTAGTGTGAGAAATGGTTGATCAGCCGTTTTCTTTCCTGTTCCTAATTTCAGTTTAATATTTTCAGATATGAGTTCTAGGACATTATTTTCAAGTTCAAGAACCCGGTTCTTCAACTCAACAATTATGTTGTCACTCTCATCAGTCCTAGACTCTAAACTTTTGCATTTTTCTTCTAGGATAACATATTTCCTAGACAGAACATCCTTCAACTCATCAGTGAAGTCCAATAATAGCTCAGCCAACCTTTCTTTAGACAAGAATTTTATCTTTTCTTTAAGATGTAGGATACTTACCTCCTATTCATCCCTTGATTCTCCGATGGCCATAAGAGCTTTCTCATCTTCAGCTTCATCTTCTGAGTCCCCATTTGAGGTTTCTCCCCATGCAACAACAATAACTTTAGTTGAACCTTTGTTCCTTCTTGGTTGGGCCTATTCCTTCTTCATGTTTCCCCGTTCAGCTCTTTCTTTCTTCCACTCAATCTCCTACTGAGGGAAATTCTTGATCATGTGGTCTGTCTTACCACACTTATAGCAACCATCATTACCCTCTCATAAGATACTTTTTGAAATCCCTGGTTATCATAGCCATTTCATCATCTTCAAGATCTGATCCTTCTGAGATTCTGAGAGCCAGACTTCTTTCTTTCTTTGGGGCATCCATCTTCATAGTCTGCCTTCTCAATTCATAGGCAGTAAGATTTCCAATCAGTTCATCCAATTTTAAGGTAGCAGTATTCTTGGATTCCTCAATGGCTGTGATTTTGCTTTCCCAGGAAATTGGCAGAACTCTAGTTAAGATCTTCTCAACCTTGTCTTCTTTCAGCATAATCCTTCCAAGAGACTCAAGTTCATTTCTTAGTGTGGTGAACCTGGTATACGTCTCATGGATGGTTTCTCCATTCTTCATAGTAAAATTCTCATATTGAGAATATAGCAGTGTTCCTCTTGACCTCTTAACTTGAGGTGTTCCTTCATGAGCCACTTGTAAGGTGTCCAAAATTTCCTTGGCGGTGTTACATCTTTGGATCCTGCTGTACTCATCTGGACCAAGTCCATATACTAGTCACTTCTTGGCCTTAGATATTCTTTTCCCACTTCTTTAAGTCTTCAGTAGTGCAATCAGCTCTTGTCTTTGGAACATCCAACCCTTTAGCAGTTTACTTTGTTGTGGCTAAAGGACCATCAGTGATGATGTCCCAAAGCTCATAGTCTTATCCCATAATGTGGTCTCTCATTCTATTCTTTCACTAGGAGTAGTAGAGACCATTGAAAAGTGGAGGTCTAGCAGTGGATTGCCCTTCCCAGTTTCCAGGTGGTGCACTCATGTTGATCTTTCCTAAGGTGTTAAACTCTTCAAGGATAACCTCATCTGATACCAATTGATGTTATAAACTTCAATACCACACAAGAGGGAGGTGGGGTGATTTATGTGGTACCAAATTTTCGCTCTAGAAGAAGCCGGTTCTTCTAGGTGTTCTAATTATTACAGTTTGCGGAATAATAAATAGATAAAATAAGGAACACATAGATTTTTATGTGAAAAACACCTGGCTCAAAAGGTGAAAAAAACACGACCTACTACTCAGTAGGATTTTTCCAAACTTCCACTAAAATCACTGAGCCAAAATAGCATTTTCAAAAACTCTTTGTAAACCTTAGGATTAACTTTAATCCTAGTGTGGCACACAACCTAAACTGTTGCGATACTTTTAAGTTAACTCTAACTTGAATACTCAAAGTACCTAATACAATTGCTTCTAAATAAGCTGAAAGGTATAAATAGAAATACCTACTACAATTGAACTAGAATAAGAATAAACACAATGGAACCGGTTCTTCTATCTCGTTCAAGTAGCTTCAAGCGTGCACACTTATATCTCACATATATTGCTTGCAAAACAGACTTGCTCTTTTGCTCTACATTATGTTTTACTTCTGCGTATGTGCAATACCTGTAAAAGAGAACAAACTCAGTTATTAATTGAGTTAGTAATTAGAGTTTGATTGAGACTCCATTGATTATCCTTAGACAATTTTGAGTCCATGACCAATACAAACTCCAACCCTTATCCTAGATTAGGATTGTGTTCTCTCCTCATAAGAAGACTATTCTCCTTATCCCAACTGCAATCTTTTCGATTAGTTCAGAAGATATTGTTGCTTGAACTCTACGGTATATCTTCCTCACGTGCATCTCATATGCAATGCTTGATAAACATAGTGTCTCACCAAATGGACCAGATCCATTACTGAGTTAATTTATCAATCTTTAAAATTTCAACTAACTTATGCCGAATGATTAGCATGATTTTTTTTTTAATGAAGGTATTTGTTCGATCGATTTGAAAGGCTTCATATATTGTAACAAACCCGAATAAATATTAAATTAATTGATGCATCTTGTTCTTAATTTTGAAAAGTATATTTTTTAATTAAAAAGAAGACAACAGTAAATGAATATTTATTGATACATCAAATCAAAAGAATAATGACAGGAAATATGTACGGTATCATCATTATCTTTACCAATAATTTATATATTAGATATATATCTTCCACGCTGATGCCACAAAGTTTTGTACAAGAGTTGGGTAGTTTGGTAGGAGGTATTAGAAAAAATAATGTAAGTATTAGTTCTATGTAATATTAATATCTTGTTTGGTATATTTTTTAAACTTGTGTATAATTAATACTTGTATTAATTATACATTATACATGGCATTATCCTATGCATAAGTAATAATGCATAAAAAATTATGGCATTAGTAATACCAATGCTTTAATGCATGCATTAACATGATTAAAGATAAAATTGTCCTTAAAATCCTTTAAAACTAGAAAATATGAAGGACATTTTTGTAAGCAACTATTTTTCTTAAAAATTATGCAATGCATTATAATTATAATACACCACACCAAACAATAGATAAGAAATAATATTTGCATAACTAATGCTTGCATTACTAACACATGCATTACTAATCCATGCATTACTAATATATCTTATTCCGCACTATTATTATACACTATGTCGATCTAGCAGAGTAATTCGTAGTACCAAGAAAAGAACAAAAAGAATCTATGGTAACATAAAGGTGTGATTATTAGCCCTTCATTCCTGAAGAAGAAAGTATTAACATTTAAAATTAATTAATAAACAAAAGAATATGAAGAAGAAAAAAATGAATCCATCTAATTTCAGCCTTATCCTTTTTCTTTCATGTCTAATCACGAATGCAAAGGCATCGAATAATAAAAATATTAGCAATAGCTTTTAGATATGTTTTTCCTTTGGTACACGAATGTTGTTCCACAAATAGCATTTACACTATAGCCTTTTGCTTTTGTAATAATGTGTTTAAATTTAGTGCACTCAATTTGGAAAGTTAACTGGTCATTATAGAATCTGTCTAAAGATAAAACAAGAAGGTATCAATTTCCCTGGATCGCAAACCAACAGTAGAGGATAAAATTCTACTAAGATTTTATTATATTCACTCACACGCTATTTGAATAAATATCTATTCACTGACACTATTATTCCATGGTACCATGTTCATGTATTTTTGTTTAGGATTTAACTTAGTTATATTGACTGACGGTGTAATTAATTTTTAAAAGCCATACTTAATTTTAAGTGTAATACAAATGCTCCCTTAGCTTTTTGCTTTTCTTTTTAAGTGCTCCCCTTAGAATATGAACTTTATATACAGCACATGTTGTATGAATATATTCGAAATTACTATTTGTCGACATCACATTATATAGATGGTAAGACATACAAAATGTACTCGTTTCATATATAACCAAACCTCATATATGGTTATATAATAGTGGTACTTACATGTTCCCTTTAAATTCTAACAAAGTAAATGCTTATCACACTATATAAATCCTCCTTATAAAACATAACAATTCCTTTTATCACGTCTTTTTTACCTAAAAACAACCTTATAAACTTCCCCTTAAGTTAAAGCAGGATTCTCTGTTCGCTATTAGGGGTGGCAAATAAGCGGGTTGGGCTGAATATGGATGAGTCAAATTGGGTTAGGTCAACCTAGCCCAAAATGTATTTGGGTTAAGATGGACCGGGTCAAGATGGACAAAACAATGGGTCATAATAACCTAACCTGCCCAACTTGACCCATATTTTAGAATCAAGCTCATCTTGCACAAAAACACTTTTTACCTTAAAATATGTAAATTGACAAATATTTTATTGTAGGGATGAGGGGTGGGTGTGGGATAGGGGAGGGTTAGGGTGGGTAGATGGTGTAGTAAAACGAAAAAATATAAAACACAAAATACAAAATTGAAATTATAAAAAAAAAATTGAGGGATTTCGCGCAGGGGGGAGGGGTTATGGGGTGGGTGGTGCAAAAAAAATTAAAAAATAGAAATTAAAAATACGGAAAAAGTAAAAAAAAATTTAGGGGTTTTGCGCGGCGGGAGGGGTTATTGGGGAGGGTGGGTGCCGCAGTAAAATAAAAAAATAGAAAATTAAAAATACAAAAAAAAAAGTAATTTTGTTTGGGGGTTTTGCGGGGGGGGGGGGGGATGATAGGGGTAGGTTGGGTGAGTGAGTGGTGTAGAAAAATATAATAACAGAAAATTAAAAAACAAAAAAGTAAAAATAAAAAATTTGGGCAACTAAGTAAATTTCTAGATAAGTTGGGTTGAAATTCTTTGTTTTAGGCGAGTTTCATGGTTTGTATTGGGACTGTTAAATGAGTCAGAATGTGCTATAAAATATAATGGGTTAACTTGGGCTCAACCCAAATTGACCCATAAGCTAAAATATTTGTAGTCCTACCCATTAATCTCTGTGCTAGTTAGGCGGGTTATATGGGTTATGGGCTCAAATTGGTTAAAATATCAGGGTATAGCCAGTTTTCACACTGGTCAATGAAAAATAGCCAGCGTTTATCAAGTCAATGAAAAATAGTCACTATTTTACTGCAACAGGGACCGGTCCAGTATAATATACGGGAGTTCTGGTGCATTTGTGTACGAACTCCAGCATATTATGCTGGACAGGAATACTTTCCTAACTCGTGTAAAATTTGCGCGAGACTGGAGCACCAGTGCTCCAAACTCCAGTATATTATATTAGACAATTATACTTGCTGAAACTCCCGTAAAATTTGCGGGAGTTCCAGCATAATTATGCTTGAACTCCCGTAAAATTTGCGGGAGTTCCAGCATAGTTGTCCTGGAACTCCCGTAAAATTTACGGGAGTTGAAGCATGTTTATGCTGGAACTTCCGTAAAATTTGCAGGCATATTTTTTTGAATTTTGAACAGTATTTTCGCTCATATTTAAAGTGACTAAATTTTGATAACTTTTGAAATTTGACTATTTTTCAACGACCAGTGATAAGTCTGGCTATTTTTAAATTTCTCACCTCAAATTGCCATCCCTATTCACTACTATCACATTACAAATATATTCTTTAGAAGATCGACAATATATATACTTCCGCGTGACGAACTCCTTTCATTAGTAATATTCTCAATTATCATTCCGTTGTACTAGATGAGACCTCCAAATGGAATTTCCATAAAAGTATAAGAAAAGAGTTGAGCTATGCGAACATACACACAAACACATGGCCTCGTAAAGGAAATTAAAGATCTGAAAAGGCCATGAAAAGTTGGAATAAAATTAATATGCACGCATGTAAATACGACACGTACAAGACTAAACAGCCCTAAGCTAACCTTAGAGCTTAGTAGGAATATACTAAAATTCTGCATTGCTGTCTACCAATATAAAGTGATCGATGGAGGTAAGAAGTATGGGAATATGGAAGGCGAGATCAAATTAATCTCTCCATCTCATGATGATCTTGTTGGTTTCTTTGGTTATTATCCCGTAATTGTAAATAAACTCCGAAAAAGAAAATGTTTGCGGATAAATGTAAATATAAATGAGGTAGTAATTAATTTGAGTCTATTTAATTCACAATATTTTTTTAAGGAATTTAATCCCCTCCTAGTACCTAAGGTTATAGATTATTTTCTCCCAGAATAGAACGAATTACACATTGGTGTAGCGATACTTCAAACCCCAGTGTTTCAACGAACACAAAGTTTGATAGCAAATCACATTTACGGATGCTTTGTTTGTAGTTTAAAATAATGCAGAACAAGGGAGGACAGCTCAAAAGTCAAATAAAAATTCCGAGAGAATGAATGCAATGTATAGCTGATGTTGAGTTCGTACTGAAGAGGGAAACAACGTTTTTCAGTGTGTCTTTCTCCAATTGTTGCTGCTCATAATTATAGCAGCCAGTTTGTGAGAAATTCGCCCCTCCCCCTCCCCATCCATGGTGAAACAAGCACTAGCTTGTTATGGAGCAAGCATTAGCTTGTTGTGGAGTTGTGATGACCCAAAGGGTCATCACCTATTTTTCATATCTGTCCCGTACTTTTGAGGCCTTGAAAACCTTATTTTATATTGCCTCGATTTACGTGTGCAGTCCGGGCACGTAGCCAGAAATCTTTTGTGTTAGAATATGTGAATTCTATGGAAAATTTGAAGAATTTTGATATTAATATTGATATAGTTGACTTTGGTCAATTTTTTGTAAACAGACCCGGACCCGTTCTAGGACGGTCCCGGGAGGTCCATAGGAAAATATGGGACTCGGGCATGTACCCGGAGTCGAATTACGAGGCCTAGAGCCTGAGATATGAAATTTTCAATTAAATTGTTTTTCTGAAATTATTAAGGAAAATGGAATGAAAACTGATTAAAAGACCATAGTATCGGGCTCGTATTTTGGTTCTGACGCCCAGTACAAGTCTTATATATTATGTAAGCACTTCCTGCAAAGTTTGACAAACATTGAACGTCGTTTGACATGTTTTGAACCATGAGTTCCAAGATTGAAAGTTTATGAAGTTTAAGAGAAGAAATCATGAATTTGAGCCTTTATTCTATGAAAACGATGTTATATTGGTAATATGATCGCGCAAGCAAGTTCGTGGTATGTTTTTGAGGTTGTGTGCATGTTTGGTTTGCAGCCCGGTGGCTCGGGTGAAGATTTTATAGGCCGTGAGAGCAAATTTTGAAAATAACCACAGTTGGTATTTTTCCCAGCTGTTATCTTCGCAAATGCGAGAAGCCCCAACATAGCCTGAGTTCGCAAATACGAAGAGGCCCAGAATTACCCTAGGTTCGCAATTGCGAACAAAAGCTCGCAAATCCGAGGTTGCCCAGAATCACCCTATGTTTGCATATGCGAACAAAATATCGCAAATGCGAAGGTGTCCAGAATTGGCCTATATTCGCAAATGCGAACAGGTTCTTCGCAAATGCGAAGTTTGAGAGCTTGCCTGTCATGTTCGCAATTCCTATATCCGCACCTGTACAATTTGATACTTAAACAATTTTAGACCCCCTTTTCACCATTCTTTCAAAATCCAAAACCCCATAAGCGATTTTTCAAGAGCAATATCACTCCAAATCACTTGTAAGTCAATTTTCACTCAACTCTTTCAATTCCTAACATCGTTAAACATGTTTTCCATGAGAAATCAAAGGTTTTTATGGTTGAAATTGATGTTTTTGGGTAGAACCTAGGTTTTTCATAAATTGGGGAGTTGGACCTCGATTTGAGGTCTGATTTAAAAAAACTCATATAATTGAACTCGTGAGGGAATGGGTAACCAGATTTTGGTCCGAACCCCGAGTTTCGACCACGTGGGCCGAGGGAGTTTTGGGAAATTTTGAGTTAAACTTTGCAAAAGCCATTTTTATGCATCCAAACCAATTTATATAGTGTTTATTAAAGTAATTGAACCAATTGTGATTAGATTCGAGCGAGTTGGAGGTTGAGTTACGAGGTAAAGCGATAGTTGAAGGTTAATTGGACTTCAAGGCTTTGAGGTAAGTGTTTGATCTATCCTAGCTTGAGGGAATAGGAGAGAGTGTAATAATTTTCTAATTGCTAAATGATCGAGTGCGGTGTATAGGCATGGTGACGAGCATCGTATACACCGGAGTCTAGTATGACCATGAGTCGTTTGTTGATACATGTTGTGCGCTAACGTGGAATTTGCCTAAGTTATATTCTTGAGCCATTGCCGGGTTGTGAAGGTTGATTATTATTCCCTTGTTGGGACTTTATTTTGTTGTTGTTGTTCCCTTGCCGGGATATTGTTATGACTGTAGTTACTCCCTCACCAGGATGGATTTTGATACTTGTTTCATTCTTCTTGCCCGTTGACTGCGACTGTTATTTGGGTGAGGAAGAGTGATAATGCACGAAGGGTGATGCCGTGCTATTTTTAATTATGTTCGTACGAAGGATCATTTCGTGCCATGTTTTACTACTTATGCACAAAGGATCATTCTGTGCCATGTTTTACTATGTATGCACGAAGGATCATTCCGTGCCATGTTTACTATCTATGCACAAAGGAACATTCCGTGCTGTTGTTACTTAAATCATGCACGAAGGATCATGCCGTGCCATGAATGTGAGGATGAGAGTAAAAGCACGAAGGGTTATGCCGTGCAACCATTCAATTTCTTGTTTTGTGATCACTGTTTTGCTCCACTCTATTTTTACCTTACTGGTTAATAATGTATATTCGATTGTGCTCCCCTAACATGTTCCCTCCCTTGCTAATTGTGTTGCTCAATATTTCTGTTGTTTTGTGGTACATACAAATATAGAACTGCACAGGTTTATGTGAGTGTCCGGTCCTAGGCTTGTCACTACTTCTCCGGGATAGGCCAGGCACTTACCAACACATAGGGTCGGATTGTGCTGATACTACACTTCTGTGCGTTTTTGCACATGTCCAGGTTTTGAGCAAGAGCAGCACAGTAGTTCACTAGCAGGATTATCATACCTCCGAGACTAAGGTAGCTTGCAGACGTCCGCAGGCCCGACGTCTCTTCTTATTGCTTTTATTATTGATGTAGTCTCATTGTTTCGAGACAGACGATTATTCTTTATTTCTTTCAGACCATTCTGTGTAGTCATTCTTAGTAGTTCGTGAGTTTGTGACTCCACATCTTGGGTAGAGGAATTATTGTCGAGTATTTCACATTATTATTCAGTTTTTATTCGAAAACCTTCCGCAATTAAAGTTATTGTTATTATTCATACCATTAAAAAATGAGAACATGATGGTTGTGTAAATGTAAAGGTGGTGAGTAAATTGGCTTGCCTAACTACCACGAGTAGGCGCCATCACGATCCCGATGGTGGGGAAAATCTGGGTCGTGACAAGTTCGTATCAGAGCCTAGGTTACATAGGTCTCACAACTCACGAACAAGCTTAGTAGAGTGTGAGGGGTAGGTACGAAGACGTTTGTACTTGTCCTCCGGTGTCTATTGAGCTAGGAAAAGTCTCTCATTTGTTCCTTCTTGTCGTGCGATTTGTTCCTCAAATACTGATTGAATTTCTACTCTGTCCTTTCGTAGATGGTGAGAAAACGCGCTTCTTCATCCGCTGATCATCAATCCGAGCCTCAGGCAGCTCTCGCGAGGGGCAGGGGCCGAGGTCGTGTCGGAGGCCATGGTAGGGGCAGAGCTCAGCCCCAGTCAGCGGTTCCAGAGGTGGAGCCTCATGTTGAAATTGGTGAGGAGGTTCCAGCCTAGCAGCTCCAGTGGGCGCAGCTCAAGTCCCAGGAGATGTCTTATTTACCTCGGATCTTCAGGAGGCTCTGGTCTGAATAGCGGGTTTTATGGACAGTATCGCCAGAGCAAGCTACCAATTGCACGAGCACTTCTCAGGCTGGAGGAGGGGTTCAGACTCATGTTACACGTACTCCGGAGCCAGTAGCTCCCCAGGCTCAGGCACCAATAGTTCAGCCAGCAATGGCCACTCAGACAGGCACTACCGCTCAGGCTGGAGATGGAGCGGCCATGACTTCTGATGCTCTATGGAGACTTGGTCGATTCTCCAAGCTTTTTACCACCACTTTCAGCTGTGCCCTATCAGAGTATCCCCAAGACTTCTTATTCAGTTGCCATGAGATTCTGAGGACTATAGGAATAGTGGAATCCAACGGGGTTGATTTTTGCACTTTCAGGCTTGCAGGATCCGCCAAGACTTGGTGGAGAGATTTCTGTTTGACTCGACCAGCAGGGTCCCCGGCTTTAACATGGGACTAGTTAGCGGAGTTATTTTTGGAGAAGCTTCTCCCCGTAACCCAGCAGGAGGCACTTCAGAGGAAGTTTGAGCGCCTCTAGTAGGGTTCTATAACTGTTACCCAGTACGAGACGAGGTTTGTGGATTTGGCCCGTCATGCGGTTGTGATACTTCCCTAAGATCGGGAGAGGGTCCGCAGGTTTATCGCTGGGCTAAATCAGCCGTTCTGACTTCAGATGGCTATAGGAGTTGGGAGTGATGTATCTTTTCAGGAGGTGGCTAATGTAGCTCGTAGGGTTGAGATGGCTCTTGCTCGGGGAGGTAGTCATGCTTCAGACAAGAGGCCTCGTCATTCTTGCGGATTTAGTGGTGCCTCATCTGGAGGCAGGGAGTCTTATGATAGGGGCCAGCCTTCCAGGCCTTTTCAGTTAGCTCTCCAGGTTTCGCAGGGTTGTTCAAGTGATCGTGGGTTTTGTGAGCAGTATTCAGATCAGCATCCCATCAGTGCTCAGCCTCTTCAGAGTGTTCGTGGGGACCATTCAGGTCCTCAGGGTCAGCAGTCCCAGCAGCCAAAGTGTTGTTACAGTTGTGGTGACACAGGTCATCTTGTTAGGTTTTGCCCTTAAGCAGCGGGCAACACTCAGCAGCGGGGTCCTCTCCCTATGATTCAGGCCCCAGCTGACCCACAGCCTGCCCAGCCAGCCAAGGGCGGGATAGGGATCGTAGAGGTGGAGACCATCCTGCCAGAGGTAGAGGTCAGCCGGTGGATGACCGTCCCAGAGACATAGTTTAGAGGGGTGGTGCCGATCCCCAATTTTATGCTTTATCAGCTAGACCAGAGGCAGAGGCGTCAGATGCTGTGATTACACGTACTATTCTGGTTTGTGATAGAGGTGCTTCTGTATTATTTGACCCTGAGTCTATGTATTCATATGTGTCTTCCTACTTTGCACCATGCCTGGTCGTGCCTAACTATGCCCTGGACATTCCAGTCTATGTGTCTACACTAGTGGGTGACTCTATAGTAGTCGACCGGGTGCATCCTTCGTGCATGGTTATATTTGACGGTCTTGAGACCCATGTTGATTTATTACTATTAGGCATGGTGGACTTCGATGTTATATTGGGGATGGATTGGTTGTCCCCGTATCATGCTATCTTAGATTGTTATGCCAAGATAGTGACCTTTGGCCTTGCCAGAATCACCCCGACTAGAGTGGAGAGGGACCCCAGACCAGTCCGTCCGCAATGTTATTTCATATATTAAGGCTCGACGCATGGTCAAGAAGGGGTGTCTAGCTTATTTGGCATATTTTCGTGACTCCAGCACGGAGATTCCTTCTATTGATTCAGTTCCTATTATACGGGATTATCCCGAGGATTTCCCTTCGGACCTGCCGGGTATGCCACCCGATAGGAATATTGATTTCTGTATTGATCTGGCACCGGGCACTCAGCCCATCTCTATTCCACCGTATCGCATGGCCCCGCCAGAGTTAAAGGAGTTAAAAGACCAGTTGTAAGACTTACTAGAAAAGGGCTTTATCAGGCCTAGTGTTTCCCTCTGGGGTGCAGCGGTGTTATTTGTGAAGAAAAAGGATGGTTTGATGCGGATGTGTATTTATTACCGACAATTAAACAAAGTGACGATAAAGAATAAGTATCCACTACCGAGGATTGATGATTTGTTTGACCGGCTCTAGGGAGCGAGAGTGTTCTCAAAAATAGACTTGAGGTCGGGTTACCATTAGCTGAAGATCAGGGCGGCTGACATTCCTAAGACAACCATTCGCACTCTGTATGGGTACTATGAATTCTTAGTCATGTCTTTCGGGTTGACCAATGCCCCAGTAGCATTTATGGAGTTGATGAACCGAGTGTTCAGGCCTTATCTATATTTGTTCGTGGTAGTCTTTATAGATGATATCCTGGTATACTCCCGCAACCAGGAGGAGCACGAGCAACACCTCAGAGTGGTTCTTCAAACTCTGAAGGATAATCAGCTATATGCCATGTTTTCAAAATGCGAGTTCTGGTTGAGTTCGATTGCATTTCTAGGCCATATCGTGTCAGTAGAGGGTATTCAGGTATACCCAAAGAATATTGAGGCAGTCAAGAATTGGCCTCGGCCGGCTTCAGTGATCGAGATTCGGAGTTTCTTGGGATTAGCAGGTCATTACCATCAGTTCATAGAGGGGTTCTCTTCTATTGTAGCCCCGATGACCAGGTTGACCCAGAAGGGTGCCCAGTTCAAGTGGTGAGATGAGTGTGAGGCTAGCTTTCAGAAGCTCAAGACAGCTCTGACTACGGCACCAGTATTGATTTTGCCCACGGGTTCAGGGCCTTACACAGTCTACTGTGATGCATCCCGTACTAGGCTTGGAGCGGTATTGATGCAGGATGGCAAGGTTAATGCATATGCTTCGAGGCAGTTGAAAATCCATGAGAAGAATTATCCGGTTCAGGAACTTGAGTTGGTAGTAGTTGTTCATGCCTTAAAAATTTGGAGGCATTATCTATATTGTGTGGCGTGTGAGGTATACACGGATCACAAAAGTCTTCAGAATTTATTCAAGCAAAAATAGTTAAATGTGCGACAGAGGGGATGGTTAGAGTTGCTGAAAGATTATGATGTTACTATCTTATATCACCCAGGTAAGGCCAATGTGGTGTGCCAGCATAGGTAGTCTTGCTTATATTCCGGTCAGCCAGATACCGCTTGCTCTAGATGTTCAGGCCTTAGCCAATCGGTTCGTGATATTAGATATTTCTGAGCCTAACAGGGTGTTGGCCTGTATGGTCGCTCATTCTTCTCTATTGGAGCGTAATCGTGAGAGGCAGTTCGATGATCCTTATTTGTGTGACCTGAGGGACACTGTATAGCGGGGAGGTGCTACGAACGTAACCTTAGATGATGACGGAGTATTGAGATTGCAGGGGAGAGTTTGTGTGCCCAACGTTGAGAGGATTCGAGAGTTGATTTAGCGAAGGCCCACAGTTCTTGGTATTCTATTCACCCGGGCGCCGTGAAGATGCATTAGGACTTGCGGCAACACTATTGGTGGCGTAGGATGAAGAAGGACATTGTTGCGTATGTCGCTCGGTGTCTAACTGTCAGCAGGTTAAATATGAGCACCAGAGGCCTGGTGGTGTGTTCCAAAGAATTGAAATTCCCGAGTGGAAATGGGAGCGGATTACAATGGACTTCGTTACTGGACTTCCTTTAACTCGGAGGAAATTTGATGCTATTTGGGTCATTGTTGATATGCTGACCAAGTCAGCATACTTCATTCCAGTATCAGTCTCCTACTCATTTGAGAGGTTAGCAGATATTTTACATTTGGGAGATTGTGCGCCTTTATGGAGTGCCGGTGTCTATTATCTTAGATCGAGGTACGTAGTTTACCTCGTGTTTCTGGAGAGCGTTCCAGCAGGAATTAGGCATCCAGGTTCAGTTGAGTACAACATTTCATCCTCAGACGGACGGTCAGTCCGAGAGAACCATTCAAACTCTAGAGGACATACTCCGAGCTTGCGTCATTGATTTTGGGGGCTCTTGGGACCAGTTTCTGCCATTAGCAGAGTTCGCCTATAACAACAGCTACCAGTCTAGCATTCAGATGGCTCCATATGAGGCATTGTATGGTAGGCGATGTCGGTCTCCAGTAGGATGGTTTGAGCCGGGAGAGGCTCGATTTCTAGATACGGACCTAGTTCAGGAGGCCTTAGATAAGGTCAAGACTATCCAGGAGAGGTTGCGTTCAGATCAGTCCAGACAAAAGATTTATGCAGACCATAAGGTCCGAGATGTGGATTTCATGGTTAGGGAGCAGATATTTTTCTGTTTGTCGCCTATAAAGGGCGTGATGAGATTCGGAAAGAAGGGTAAGCTCAGCCCTAGGTACATTAGTCAATTTGAGATTCTGGATCGAGTGGGAGAGGTGGCTTATAGACTTGCACTGCCACCTAACTTATCAGTCGTGCATCCGATTTTTTATGTATCTATTCTTCGGAGGCATCACGGCGATCCTACACATATGTTAGACTTCAGTACTCTCCATTTGGACAAGGATCTATCTTACGAGGAGGAGCCGGTGGCTATTCTAGACCGGCAGGTTCGACAGTTGAGGTCGAAGAGTTTCCCTTCCGTGCATGTCCAGTGGAGAGGTCAGCCCCCGGAGGCATCGACCTAGGAGTCCGAGTCTAATATGCGGAGCCATTACCCACACTTGTTCCCTGACTCAGGTACTTCCGTCTCTTGTTCGTTCGAGGACGAACAGTTGTTTTAGATGTGGAGGATGTCACGACCCAAAGGGTCATCACCTATTTTCCTTATCTGTCCCGTGATTCCGAGGCCTTGAAGATCTTATTTTATATTGCCTCGATTTATGTGCGCAGTCGGAGCACGTAGCCGGAAAATTTTTGTGTTAGAATATGTAAATTCTATGGAAAATTTGAAGAATTTTGATATTAAAATTGATATAGTTGACTTCGGTCAATATTTTTGCTAAACGGACCGGGACCCGAGCTCGGACGGTCCCGGAAGGTCCATAGGAAAATATGGGACTCGGGCATGTGCCCGGAGTCGAATTATGTGCGCAGTCGGAGCACGTAGCCGGAAAATTTTTGTGTTAGAATATGTAAATTCTATGGAAAATTTGAAGAATTTTGATATTAAAATTGATATAGTTGACTTCGGTCAATATTTTTGCTAAACGGACCGGGACCCGAGCTCGGACGGTCCCGGAAGGTCCATAGGAAAATATGGGACTCGGGCATGTGCCCGGAGTCGAATTATGTGCGCAGTCGGAGCACGGATATGAATTTTTCTGTTAAATTATTTTTCTGAAATTATGAAGGAAAATAGAAATCAAAATTGATTAAAAGACCATAGTATCGGGCTCGTATTTTGGTTCCGACGCCCGGTACAAGTCATATATATTATGTAAGCACTTCCTACAAAGTTTGACAAAAATTGAACGTCGTTTGACGTGTTTTGAATCATGAGTTCCAAGTTTGAAAGTTTATGATGTTTAAGAGAAGAAATTATGAATTTGATCCTTGATTCTATGAAAACGATGTTATATTTGTGACTTGATCGCGCGAGCAAGTTCGTGGTATAGTTTTGAGGTTGTTTGCATGTTTGGTTTAAAGCCTGAGGGCTCGGGTGAAGATTTGATAGGCCGTGAGAACAAATTTTGAAAATAACCACAGCTGGTATTTTTCCCACATGTTATCTTCGCAATTGCGAAGAATCACGAGAAGCCCCAATATAGCCTAAGTTCGCAAATGCGAACAAAACCTTCGCAAATGTGAAGAGACCCAGAATTACCCTAGGTTCGCAATTGCAAACAAAAGCTCGCAAATACGAGGTTTCCCAGAATCACCCTATGTTCGCATATGCGAACAAAATATCGCAAATGCGAAGGTATCCAAAATTGGCATATGTTCGTAAATGCGAACAGGTTCTTCGCAAATGCGAAGTCTAAGAGCAAGCCTGTCATGTTCGCAATTGTGAACAAAAGTTCGCAATTCTCATATCTGCACCTGTGCAATTTTATACTTAAACGATTATAGACCCCCTTTCACCATTCTTTCAAAACCCAAAACCCCATAGGCAATTTTTCAAGAGCAATATCACTCTGAATCACTTGTAAGTCGATTTTCACTCAACTCTTTCAATTCCTAACAGCATTAAACATGTTTTTAATGAGAAATCAAATGTTTTTATGGTTGAAAATGATGTTTTTGGGTAGAACCTAGGTTTTTCATAAATTGGGGAGTTGGACCTCGATTTGAGGTTCAATTTAAAAACAAATCATATAATTGAACTTGTGAGGGAATGGGTAACAAGATTTTGGTCCGAACCCCAAGTTTCGACCACGTGGGCCCGGGGGAATTTTGGGAAATTTTGTGTAAAACTTTGGGACAACCATTTTTACGCATCCAAACCAATTTATATAGTGTTTATTAAAGTAATTGAACCAATTGTGATTAGATTCGAGTGAGTTGGAGGTTGAGTTACAAGGTAAAGCGATAGTTGAAGGTTAATTAGACTTCAAGGCTTTGGGGTAAGTGTTTGATCTATCCTAGCTTGAGGGAACAGGAGAGAGTGTAATAATTTGCTAATTGCTAAATGATCGAGTGCGGTGTATAGGCATGGTGACGAGCATCTATACACCGAAGTCTAGCATGACCGTGAGTCGTTTGTTGATACATGTTGTGCGCTAATGTGGAATTTGCCTAAGTTATATTCTTGAGCCCTTGCCGGGTTATGAAGGTTGATTATTATTCCCTTGCCGGGATATTGTTTTGTTGTTGTTGTTCCCATGCCGGGATATTGTTATGACTGTTGTTACTCCCTTGCCGGGATGGTTTTTGTTACTTGTTACATTCTTCTTACCCGTTGACTGTGACTGTTATTTGGGTGAGGAAGAGTGATAATGCACGAAGGGTGATGTCGTGCCATTTTTAATTATGTTCGCACGAAGGATCATTCTGTGCCATGTTTTACTACTTATGCACAAAGAATCATTTCGTGCCGTGTTTTACTATGTATGCATGAAGGATCATTCTGTGCCATGTTTACTATCTATGCACGAAAGAACATTCCGTGTCGTTGTTAATTAAATCATGCACGAAGGATCATGTCGTTCCATGAATGTGAGGATGAGAGTAAAAGCACGAAGGGTGATGTCGTGCACTTTTAATTCATTATTTGGTAAGGATGAGAGTAAAAGCACGAAGTGTGATGCCATGCAACCATTCAATTTCTTGTTTTGTGATAACTGTTTTGCTGCACTCTATTTTTACCTTACTGGTTAATTATGTATATTCGATTGTGCTCCCCTAGCTTGTTCCCTCCCTTGCTAATTGTGTTGCTCAATATTTCTATTATTTTGTGGTACATACATATATAGAACTGCACAGGTTTATGTGAGTGTCTGGTCCTAGGCTTGTCACTACTTCGCCGGGATAGGCCGGGCACTTACCGGCACATTGGGTCGGATTGTACTGATACTACACTGCTGTGCGTTTTTGCACAGGTCCAGGTTTTGAGCAGGAGTAGGAGCAGCAATAGTAGTTCACTAGCAATATTATCATACTTTCGAGACTGAGGTAGCTTGCAGGCGTTCGCAAGCCCGACATCTCTTCTTATTGCTTTTATTATTGCTGTAGTCTCATTATTTTGAGACAGACGGTTATTCTTTATTTCTTTCAAACCATTATGTGTAGTTATTCTTAGTAGTTCGTGAGTTTGTGACTCCACATCTTGGGTAGAGGAATTATTGTCTTGTATTTCACATTATTATTCAGTTTTTAATCGAAAGACTTCCGCAATTAAAGTTATTGTTATTATTCATACCATTAAAAAATAAGAACAGGATGGTTGTGTAAATACAAAGGTGGTGAGTAAATTGGCTTGCCTAGCTACCACGAGTATGCGCCATCACGATCCCGGTGGTGGGGGAAATTCGGGTCGTGATAGGAGCAAGCACTTTGTTGTGGAGCAAGCACTCGGAGCGGCTGCTATTGCAACTGGTGGCACAATATACAGATTGGAATACATTCGTTACAAACACAGATTTATCACATTAATATTTACTATTAACAAATAACTTTGGTCCAAAAAATTAATCAATTGATCATTTGAAAAAATCCAAATCCAAATCTGAAGCCGAGCCGAGCGAGCGACGACGATGATGATGACGGCGTGAGATTTGCCTTCTTCATAACTCTTTAAGAGATATATGAAGTGCATTTGTATTTATACCCACCAAAATCCTTATCCTCTACCAATGAGGGATAATGTCTCATTAAAAAGAGAGGGAAATTTAAAATTTCACTCAAAAATTTTATTTTTCCTTCATTTCTCATTCACCCTCTTTTTATTATATTTCCATATTAAAAAAGAAAACTCAACAACCCCCCCACATGAATGGGGAATGGCTATATCATGAAAGTGTGCATGAAAAACTTGTGTTATTCACAAGCAAGGATTAATTGCATCTGGATAAGTAGGTTTACCTTTGAACTTTCCATAGCGAACTTATGTCGGATATACTCAGTCAATAGGTAGATTTGATATCTTTGAATCATCGAACTTTAGTGTATATCTAGACAACCGTAAGTCACACAATCAACCCTTAACCATCTTTGGTTCTCACTATTGTGTTCGTTTCAGCCATGAACACTGCTTGGTTTGATAAGTGTGTAGAGAATTGGCCTTGCAAAATTCTTCTTGAAGCGGCTAACACTCCACACTTACATAGGTGATTCCTAAATGTGTCATCATGTAGATACACTATTTGATATACCCTGTATCAAATTTAGAAATCATTAAAAAGTTTAATGTTTTATCCTTGATACTGAGCATTGTCTCATCACGAAAATGGACCGAAACTTTTGTTGACAATGTTAAACCGTCATTAATGACTTTGTTTGATCTCCTTGAACCTAGATCTTGGGATCATCAGTCATCTAGTTAGAGTTACCTCGATGATTTATCAACTACCTCTCTAGTTAGGCCTTTTGTAAGTGGATCCGACACATTATCACTTGACCTTACATAGTCAATCGTGACAACTCCTCTAAAGAGTAATTGCCTAACGGTTTTATGTCTTCACCGTATATGACGAGATTTACCGTTATACATAACGCTCCCATCCCTTCCAATTCCGCTTGGCTATCGCAATGTATGCATATTGGTGCCAACGGTTTGGGCCAAAATAGAATGTCTTCCAAGAAATTCCGGAGTCATTCAGCTTCTTCACCGGCATTATCTATGGCTATGAACTCAGCCTCCATTGTAGAGCGGGCAATACAAGTTTGTTTGGACGACTTCCAAGATATTACTCCTCCACCAATCATGAATTCATATCCATTTGTGGACTTTGAATCAGTTGAACCAGTGATCCAACTTGCATCACAATATCCTTCAATAACCACAGGTTATTTACTGTAGTGCAAATCAAAGTTTTGGGTATCTTCTAAATATCCAAAAACTCGTTTCATGGTCATCCAATGAGATTGACCTGGATTGCTCGTGTATCGACTCGGTTTACTTATAGCACAAGCTATATCTGGTCGTGTACAATTCATGATGTACATTAAGCATCCCAACACACGAGCATAATTCAATTGTGATATGCTTTGGCCTTTGTTCTTTGCTAATGCAAGATTCACGTTAATTGGAGTCTTTGCAACTTTAAAGCCCAAGTGCTTGAATTTTTCAAGTATTATCCTAACATAATGAGATTGGGACAATGCCAGACCTTGAGGAGTCTTTTGGATCTTAATCCCCAGAATTAAATCTACAACTCTCAAGTCTTTCATATCAAACTTTCTAGTTAGCATGCATTTAGTCGCATTTAGTCGCATTTATGTTGGCAATGTCATTACTCATTATAAGCATATCATCAATATATATGCAAACAATAACTATGTTATTTCGAATATTTTTAATGTACACACATTTATCACATTCATTTACCTTAAATCCATTTGACAATATTATTTGGTCAAATTTTGCATGTCGTTGTTTGGGTGCTTGTTTTAGTCCGTAGATGAACATAACAAGTCTACATACCTTCTTTTCTTTACCTGAAACCACAAACAATTTAGGTTGTTCCATGTAGATTTCTTCCTCTCTTTATGTTAGTATGATGAATTTCAAGATCATAGACTGCAACTATAGCTACTAGAAGTCGTATGGACGTAATTCTCGTTACTGGAGAATATGTATCAAAGTAGTCAAGACCTTCTCGTTGTCTATACCCTTTGACAACAAATCTTGCCTTAAATTTATCAATAGTGCCATCATCTTTTATTTTTCTTTTAAAAAAACATTTACTACCCAAAGGTTTATTTCCAGGAGGAAGATCAACCAATTCCCATCTATGGTTGTTCAATATGGATTCTACTTCACTATCGACCGCCTCTTTCCGGAATAATGATTCCAAACAAGATGTAGCTTCTTTAAATGTTTGAGGCTCATTCTCTAATAAGAAAGTCACAAAATCTAATCAAAACGAAGTAGACGTTCTTTGACGTTTACTACATCTTGGATTCTCCCGATTAAATGTACTTTCTTTTTTTTCTTCCCGAGGTCTTTTAAATCCTTCACCAATCGACTCGCATTCCTTTTTATAAGGATATATATTTTCAAAGAACCCAGCATTATCTGATGCTATAACCGTATTATTATGAATGTCAGGATTTTCTGATTTATGAACCAGAAATTGATATACTTTACTATTGGTCGCATATCCTATGAAAATACAGTCAACGGTTTTCGGTCCTATTTTGACCCTTTTGGGTTTAGAAATTTGTACTTTGGCCAAACACCCCCACACTTTTAAATAATTCAAGTTGGGCTTCCTTCCTTTACATTTTTCATATGGAATGGATTGTGCTTTTCTATGGGGTACTCGATTTAGTATTCGGCTAGTTGTAAGAATGGATTCCTTCCACAAGTTCTGTGGCAATCCAGAACTTATCACTAATGTGTTCATCATCTCCTTTAATGAAAGATTCTTTCTTTTTGCAATCCCATTGGATTGGGATGTGTAAGGGGCCGTTGTTTGATGAATAATTTCATATTCTAAATATATTTGTTCAAAAGGAGATTTAGATTCACCACCTCTATCACCACTAATCATTTTGATTTTCTTGTTAAGTTGAGTTTCAACTTCATTTTTGTGTTGCTTGATTGCATCTATTTTTTCATCTTTACTATTAAGTAAGTAAACGTAGCAATATCGAGTGCTATCGTCAATAGAAGTTATGAAATACATCTTTCCAAGCGAGATGTTATTGACTTCATGTTAGAAATATCTGTGTGAATTAAATCTAATGGATTTGAATTCCTTTCAACCGACTTATAAGGACGTTTAACAAACTTAAATTGCAAACATATTTGACATTTTGATTTTTCGCATTCAAACTTAGGCAACACTTCCAAGTTAATCATTTTCTGCAAGGTTTTATAGTTGATATGACCCAAACGTTTATGCCATAAATTATTTGACTCAATTAAGTAAGACAAATCTAAAATTTTATTATATTTTCAATAATCATTACATTCAGCTTGAAAAGGCCCTCCGCGAGGTAATCGTTTCCTACAAACATATCATTCTTACTTATTACAACCTTGTCGGACACAAAACTCACTTAAAATCGTGCTTAACAAGAAGTCCAACAGAGACTAAATTCTTCCTAATCTCAGGAACATGAAAGACGTTGTTCAAAGTTATCACTTTGCCGGAAGTCATTTTTAGAAATATCTTCTCACATCCCTCAATCTTGGCCGTTGCAGCATTTCCCATGAAAAGCGTCTCTTCGGGTCCAGTAGAAGCATATGTAGAAAATGCTTCTCTCGCAGCACAAACATAGCGGGTGGCTCCAGAATCAATCCATCATTCCTTAGAATTGCCTACCAAGTTACATTCAGAAAGCATGGCACATAAGTCATCAATATCATCATATTTTTCTACCATATTTCCTTGATCCCTTTTTTTGTCTTTCTTCCGAGCACGGCATTCTGTAGGTTTGTGTCCCATTTTTCATAGCAGTTTCCACTGAACCGCTTCTTTCTTCGGTTCTATTTCGGACCAGAAGCCTTCTTCCTATTTTTGTTATCTTCAACAATATTTTCTCTCATTATTGTTGAATTTCCACGGCCTCTCCTTTCAGCAGCTTTATTGTCCTCTTCGATTCTCAATCGCACAATGAGATCTTCAAGTGACAACGCCTTTCATTTCTGTTTCAAATAGTTTTTGACTTCCACAATGGAGACAACTTCTCAATTATTGCTGCTACTTGGAATGCTTCATTGATGACAAAACCTTCAATAAGAATTCCGTTAGTAAAAATACTAATTTTTTTACTTTCAACATCAGTATTTGAAATATACCTTCAGTAAGTAGATCATGAATAATCACTTGCAATTCCTGGACTTGGGTAATAACAGACTTGCTATCTACCATATTGTAGTCCAACAATTTTGCGGCGATGAATTTCTTCATCCTGGCATCTTCTATTTTGTATTTCGTTTCAAGCGCATTCCACAATTATTTTGACGTGTCCACACCACTGTATAAATTATACAGATTATCATCCAGTCCGCTAATAATATAATTCTTGCACAAAAAGTCAGAATGTTTCCACGCCTCAGTCATGAGAAAGCTTTCATTATCTAGGGTTTCATCGGGCATATCAGGAATATCTTCCTTAACGAACTTCTGTAGACATAACGTAGTCAAGTAGAAGAATATCTTCTGCTGCCTGCACTTGAAATCAATCCTGGAAAATTTTCCGCATTTTCTGTCAGTTCCAACGCCGGTGTTTGACTTGTTGATGCGTTGACAATCATCATAGGAACATGGCTTGTCGATGCATTGACAATTATCGTGGGAACATGGCTTGTCGACACGTTGACAGTCACCATCGGAACATCTTGGTTTCCGCTTTCATTAGCCATTTTTTCTGAAAAAATGACACAAACAAACGTTTAAAACTAGAGTTAAAAAAATCATGTAGATTTGAATCTCCAACAAAACGCCATGAAGGCTTTACTCTCCAAAACGGGAGTACACAAAAACATAAAGGTTTTAGTTTCCAGAATAATAAGGATAACACAAATAAAGAAATAAAAATTATTAAATTCCTTAAACTTGTTGGTTTCTATGGTTATTATCCTGTATTTATAAATAATAATACTGTAAAATAAAACGTTAGCGTATAAACGTAAATATAAATGAGACGATAATTAACTCGAGCCTACGGAATTCACAAGGTTCCTTAAGGAATTTAATCCCCTCATAGTACTAAAGGGTTATGGATTAGTTTCTCCAAGGATGGGACACATTATACATTGGTGTAGCGTTACTTCAAACCTCAATTTTTCAGCGAACACAAAGTTCAACAGCAAATCACACTTGCGGATTCTTTGTTTGTAGTTTAAAAAAATACAGAACAAGAGAGGACAACTCAGAAGTCAAAGAAAAATTTTGAGAGAAGGAATGCAATGTAGAGCTGATGTTGAGTTCTTACTGAAGAGGATATCAACGTTTTTCAGTGTGTCTTTCTCCAACTGTTGCTACTCATATTTATAGAAGTCAATTTTTGAGAAATTCGCCTGTGATGACTCGACCGTTGTCTCGTGAGTAAATATACCGTTCTTACTATTTTCTACTTCCTTATGTTTCATTATCAGTATTGGGTGCGTTAGAATTTAATTGGAGTGAATTTATTAAAAAATGAGACACTTAGTCTCTTTTAAGAAGATATAAGTTGGAAAAGTTAACTGGATGTTGACTTGTGAGTTAGAGGGCTCGGAATTATATTCTAATGATTCGGTTAACTTTGGGGGATGATTTAAGGCTTAGGAACGCAATTAGAAGTAATTTTGGAGGTCTGTTGAAGAAGTCAGTCTATTTTGGCGAAGTTAGTACTCTGGCGGTTTTCGGTTGATAGGTGAAATTTTAATCTGGGAGTCGGAATGGAATTCCGAGAGTTTCTATAATATTGTTAGGTGATTTTGGACTTGTGTGAAAAATATCAGTTGATTAGGAGGTGTTTAGGTCGGGTTTTTTATTGAATATGAGTTTTGAAAATTTTAGTTTAACTTAAGCTTTAAATTAATGAAAATTGATGGTATTGATGTTGTTTGAGATGTTTTGTTGATTGGAACAAGTTTGAATAATGTTATGGGTTATGTTGGCGTGTTTGATTGAGGTCCCGAGGGCTTCCGTGTGGTTTCAGATAGCTAACGGGTACTTTTGAAGTTGGAAATTTTGTAATAGACGAAATTTGTAAATGAGTGCGCACAAGACCTCACTTTGGACGACCATATCTTCAGTTATATAAGAAGTTATGTGATGAACAACCTATCAAATTAAAGCCCTTTGAGTCTAGTTTCAAACGCAGAAAAACGTTCGTCATTCGGACATTCCTACGCAAAGTTATGACTAAATTACCAAAGCAGCACAGAAAATTGCACTACCGCGGCGCCCCGCGCCTATGTAAATTCCAGTATGGTCCGATATTTCACTTCTAGAAATATATTGTACTGACTCCCCATGGCCCGTGGCACCCCACGCGGCGCGGTAGTACAAAATACGGGTTTTTAAGTGTAAAACGACCTCATTCCGCAAGAAAAACATTTGGGGCTTTGGACTTAGCAATGTTTGGGCGATTTTGAAGAGGGTTTCGAGCGTTTTCTTCAGGTAAGGGTTCTTGGCCTTAAATTATGTTATTATGGTGTAAAAACATAGATTAACACTAAAATTCGTAGAAATTAAGGTTAAAAATGGAGGTTAAGGCTTGAAATTTAAAAGAGTTTAAATTGTCGATTTGAGGAGTCAAATGGACTACGATTCTTGTGTATTTGGTATGTACGGACTCGTGGCGAGACGAGAATTCCGAAAATGTAAATTTTGAAATTTTTTGGAATGTGGGCTCGGGGCTTGGGTTTTGCTAGTTTCAAGATTTTTGTTGCATTTCAATTGTTTTTGATTAGGTGTTGTCCCATTAGCAATTATGATATAATTGCCCTATTTTTGGTTAGATTTGACGTGTGTGGAGGTCGATTTGAGGAGCAAAGGTGTCGCGGGCTAGAATTTTAGCTGGTTCAAGGTGGGTAATACATGTAAATGATTTTCTGAGGGTTTGAAACCCCAAACTTGCACATCATAGTGCTATATTGAGGTGACTTGCACGCTAGGTATGAGCGTGGGGTAGAGCATCATTGAGGATTGTTACTCGGTCCATCCTGGTTGTTGTTTTTACTGTGTACTTCACTGAAACTACTTGTTATTATCATGATTTGGACTGATTTCCATGTTTGGCCTTCGTGTCAACTATGTGAATCCTTCGAGGATTGATATTACTGCTTAGCATGAGTTGCATATCATCTAACTTCAATCCAAGGTTTTAAATACTGCCTCAGTCATATTTCTAAGTTTTGAAAACTCAAATGATATTTTTAAATAATATTTCGGACTGAGAGCTACTGTTTTATAAATACCCAAGGGGCTTACAATGTTATTTTCTAGACTAATTATAAAGTGACTTGAAATAGTGGTAACAATGACACTGTATGTTATATGTGAAACAGTGGTAACAATGACACTTTATATGTGAAATTGTGGTAACAATGACACTGTATGTTATACTTGAAGCAGCGGTAACAATGACACTGTAATTTATACTTGTAATAGTGGTAACAATGACACTGTGTGATATAAATTGGTCAGTAACAATGGCTGACCGATCAGGTAACAATGACTGACCAAGATATTGCGCTTGGGTTGTAGGAACCCCTTCGAAGTCTGTACACACCCCCAGTGAGTGTTGTCGACGTTAAATGGATCAGACTGCACGCCGTAGTGGGTATCAGAGTGTACCGTCATGTGCATTGCATTGCATTCATGCTTTGGTTTCTGTTTAAACTATGTGGCATGACATTTAGCATTCATATATTATTGGCATACATGTATTACTTGCCTTGTTGACCAGATACCCTGGTGCAGATTGCTAAAGGAGTATTGTGCCCGAGTGGCTGATTTGTGTGCGAACTTGCACTACTTGATATCATATTCATGTGCTTAACTGTTAATAAGAAAATAAAGAGATGTTTTCAAAAGAAGTTTCAAACTGAGCCACATACTTTATAAAGGATTTTCATGGAATTACTATTTCTGTAAAGGGGTTGTACTGTACTTATAGCATGATGTAGTGCTCTTGCGTGATTTCTTTCCTCTCAGCATTATTTACTTTTATTACCGCTGAGTTGGAAGTACTCACTTTACTCCCTGCACCTCGTGTGCAGATGCAGGCATTTATTACCCGGTAGTGGGTTTGAGCTGATTGATGATTTACTACCATAGGTGAGTCAGGTGACTGCTAGCGTCCGAGGAGCCAAATTTTTCTACCCTTTTTACTTTAAAATTTCCATATTATACACTACTGGTCTTGTAAATATATTTAGACTCCTTTAGATGCTCATGACTTGTGACAACCCGGTCGGATTGTATTGGGATGAAATTAATGGACTTAATACTAATAAGCTATATTTCCTATTCAATTATGTTTAATAGGTTGAAGAGAGGATTTGGGGTTGTTGGCTGGCCTTGTCTTCACAAGAGGCGCCATCACGACCAGGTATGGAATTTGGGTAGTGACACCCCCCCTCCCCCTCTCCATGGTGGAACAAGCACTAGTTTGTTATAGAGCAAGTATTAGCTTGTTGTGGAGCAAGCACTTTGTAGTGGAGCAAGCACGTGGAGCGGCTGCTATTGCAATTGGTGGTACAATACATGGATTGAAAAATATTCATTACAAATACGGATTATATCACGTTAATATTCACTATGGTCCAAAAAAATAATAAATCGATCATTTGACCAAATCGAAATCCAAATCCAAATCTGAAGCCAAAGGTGAAGCTGAAGCCGTAGCCATAGCCATAGTCGAAGCGGAAGACGAGCTGAGTGAGCGATGATGACGACGGCGCGAGACTTGCCTTCTTCCTAACTAGTTAAGAGCTATATGAAGTGCATTTGTATATATATACCCACCAAAATCTTTATCCTCTACCAATGAGGGACAATGTCTCATTAAAAAGAGAGAGAAACTTAAAATTTTACTCAAAAATTTTATTTTCCCTCTTCCATTCACCCACTTTTTAATATCTTTCCATATTAAAAAGAAAACTCAATAGATCTTCAGTTAAATTTTGCTCAAGATGACTATTTCATAATAGTCTCACCATCATCGGCAGAGCTAGAGTCAAGATTTATAATTTATGGGTTCTGAATTGCCACCAAAACTATAACTTTCTTAGTTAGTGTGTTTAAAATTAAATATTTATATATATATATATATATATATATATAATAGATCTTTCAATACAAACATAGATTTTGAGCAAATAAGTTCATCTCAACACATAGCTAATATTCTTACTCCACCCCTGATCATGGGATATTAATTTAACGTAGAATTGAGTAGAGCATATAAGAGATTCTGAGAATAGGTACTAAGGTGTAATCAAGACTTTTGATACTATATTAAATTGTGTGATTATCGCAATGAAGAATTTAAACCATTATAAAAATATACATACTTTTATTTATTTAATTATATATTCAATAAGTTTTATCATTACGCAAAGTATCAAACATGTTTTCTCATATTTTGACATATGAAAATATTACGGAATATTGTGGGTTAACAAGCACACAATCACACACAAAGCCAATAGAGAAGAAAAATCAATACAAGGATTTAACGAGGCTTGGATAAGCCTAATCATCGGGGCAGAAGCAAAGAAAGTTTTCCACTATGAATAAGAAAAATGCACAATACAATCTATAGAATCTCCAACTACAACACGTATATATAAATCCCAAATAGTCCCAAACCTATAAGAGAAAGGTTTTCTAATTTGACAAAGACAATAGCTTTTCTTTTTCCAAATCTTTTAGGACAATGGATTTTCCTAAACCTATAGGGATTATGGTTTCCTAAAAATACAAGGAAATAATTCAAGCCACAAAATACTAAATTTTCCCATTGGCTTGAATTCTCTTCATACACATGAACAACGTCTCTCTTCCTTTCATTCGGCTCTCGCGATGGCTTTACCCATTGCCGCACACATCAACCAAGTCTAGACAACGTCTAAACTTGTTAAGAGACTCAATATCTTCAGCCATAGCACTAATCTGCCGATTTGGTATTGTACCCGGAATAGCTTCTAGATAACTATAACACTCAAAAGCATCAACGGTCTCTGTAGCTGCCAAAGCAAAACCCACATGATTTGTATATCCAAGAAGATTCCCATCAACTACGTTTGCCCTTTACGATTGGTTGATCACTCTCTTCTCTTTGCATGTTGCAATGCTATATGGTTCTAGATGCGCATGTGCATCAACATTATCATCTTGATCAATATTTTGCACCTTATCCACTTTCTCTACTTTAGAACTACTGGGCTGAGCTAGTGGATATTCAATTTCTAGCTCTATACAGCAACTGACACCATGATCTATTTTTGCTATTTCTGTCTCCCTCTGACTGTCTAAAGAGGTAGATTCATTAAATGTCATATCTCTACTGATAATTAGTCTTGGAGTCTTTTGATGTGTGCACCACAACCTATAACCTTTCACTCAAATTGCATACCCTAGAAATATGCACTTCTTTGTCCTCGGCTCAAGTTTTCCATCTCTCGCGTCAGCATAAATAGGACAACAAAATTGTCACGACCCCAAACCCGGTAGTGATGGCGCCCAGCACATTGCTAGGCAAGCCCGACCAATCACACTCACATTCTGAGCTACAAGCTCACATTCTTTATTCAAAAATCATTAAAATCTAATAAAATATCCAAATTTTTAACATTTATATAGAAAACAACCCAATAAACCAGTACAAACAACGTTCCACAGATCTGGGGGTCACGAGTCAAGAGCCTCTAACAGAATAGTGTAATGATATTGAAATATATCATAATCTGAGTATGCGAAAATGTCAAAAACACAGAAATAATAGAGGAGTTGGGTCCTGCGGACGCCAGGCAGCTACCTCGACAAGCTCCGGAATATACTCTGAAAAACAACTAAAGATCAACTCTGCTCTGAGGTACCTGGATCTGCACACATGGTGCATGGAGTAAAGTGAGTACTTCCAACTCAGCGGTAATAGACATGTATAATGATATTGAAGGCAAGAAATCCCAAAATACCACACAGTAAAGCTAAAATAGTATTTCATTTCCTTTTTAACAATGTAAATATCAGGGAAATCAGTAACAGATAGAGCAGACAAGTGTAAATGCATGAATGAAATGCAAATGCATATGAACTCTACGGCGTGTAGCCCGATCCATTTGGGTACCCGCGTTCACTGTGGGGGTTCAGACTCCGAAGGGGATCCTACAGCCCAAGCGCAATATCATAGTAACATATGCTGCGGCGCGTAGCCTGATCCATCATCAGTCCAGCTATATGCATGCAAGCCTCAGAGGCACAAATACTTCCCATTTTTAGTTCCGTTTAACGGTAATTATTGAATTAGGTGTTCAGAATCTCAGAATTTGCAAATCGTATTTAGATAGTGTTTAGCTCAGGATTGATATCATGAAAACATTCTATAAATCATATAAATAGTGATAACAATCCTCACATTATCCAATTAACCGGCACGCAGCCCAAATATATCCATAACCATCCAAGTAGGAGGTTTACCGGCTCATTTATAGCCAACAACACAGTACAATGCCAATCGATCGGACTAATCCATAGTCCCCAATCGCAATCGACCTCGCACTCACCGTAGAGTACGTGTATCGCCTCAATATAGCATCACAATGTGATATACCGGGGTTTCAAACCCTCAGGTCATCATCCACATCTATTACTCACCTCGAATCGGCTCTGAGACTAATCCGCTATGCCTTTCCCTTAAGAATCAACCTCCACGAGTGCTAAATCTGACCAAAACAAATAGGAATACATCAAAACAGGCTAATGGAACATAACCCAATTGAAGTTACTCGAAAAACACACAAAAACCCAAAGTTGGCAAAACACGAGCCTCGGGCCCACTTCTCGAAAAATTATGAAATTCACATTTTTGGGATCCTCGTCTCGCCACGAGTCCTTACATATAAAGTCTATCAAAATCGGAGTCCAATAGCCCCTTCAAATTTCAAATTTTCAATACCAAAAACCAAGCCCTAAATTCTACAATTTCCACCCAATTTTCAGAGATTTAGATGATGATTCTTCAATAAAATCACATAATTAGCTCATAAAACTTATCTCTAATTGAAACTTAGGTGAAATCCTCATACACCCTCGTCCAATAGCTCCAAAATGTGCTCAACAATGGGTTTTTGCTCGCGGATGATATGTTATAAAACCCTTCTGTCCGCCCTAAGTTTCCTTCATCGCGTTCACGACACTACCCACGCGAACGCGATGAGCAATCTTTTAAACTTTAAAATTTATCTTACGCGAACGCGACCTACCACTCGCGATTGTGATGCCCAAAGACCAGAACCCACGCAAACGTGACCTCACCCTACGCGAACGCGTAGCACAAAAATTCACTAATCACAAATCCTTCTTCGCGAACTTCCAACACCTCTCGCGAACGCGTTCATCCAGCTTCCACCACTTCGCATTCGCGTCAACAACTTCGCGAACGCAAAGGCTAAACTCTCATACTTCTAATTTCTTCTATTTGTTCGCGTCCACCAACTACGCGAACGCGATGCCTTAATTTCTGCAAATTTTATGACAGCAAAAACAGATTCCTTAACCAACCAAAAATGATCCGTTGAACCCCCAAAATCACACCGAGGCCCCCGGGACCCCAACCAAAACCATCAACCTACTCCAAAACATGATGTTAACTTGTTCCAATTATAAAAACATGACCTTTAACACAAAAATCATCAAATCACGATGGATTCAAGCCTAAGTTTCAACTATAACTTCCGAAACTAACATTCAACCAAAAACCCGACCAAACGACGTCCAAATGATCTAAAACTTTGCAGAAATATCAAAAATTACCTAACGAAGCTACTATAACTTTCTAAATTCCATTACGACTCCCGGATTAAAATCTCACCTATCAACCAGATTCCGCCAAAATTCCAACTTCGCCAATTCAAGCCTATTTCTATACTGGACCTCCAAATTCAATTTCGATCGCTTTCCTAAGTCAAAAATCATCCCCCGAAGCTAAATGAACCACCAGAATTCACATCCAAGCCCTCTAACCACATAGTCAACTTCTAGTTGACTTTTCTGGAACAAACTCCCTTCTAATATTTTTAGCCAAAACCAATTCCATTACACCCGATAGACTCTAATACTGATATAAAAACATGAAGCAACACAATAAGGGGGAAATGGGGCGGTGAATCACGTAACAACGGGCCGGGTCGTCACAAAAATATCCTTAAATTTGAATAATCAGCAGGTGAATTGGACGATACCTCGAAAGGATTATTAAACTAAATAGTTGTGGATAGAGATATATTGACCCAATAGCAAGTTGCATTGATTGCTTCGACCCAGAAATCCTTGCTAACACATGAGTGCGGTGTCTCACTATGCCCTATCTGCCGCAGAAATTATCGAACTCGGAATTGCAACATTCCAACCAATTGTTAGTTTGAGGACGCTTAATATTTCTTTCCGTGTACCTCTCAACCATCATCTTCCATTTTACAAATATTGAAATTGTCTCATCTTTTGTTTTAAAAAAAATACACACACATATCCTTGAGTAATCATCAATCAAAGTCATAAAATACCTGACACCACTGATGGAGGAAATTCTTTTTGGACCCCACAAGTCTAAATGTATATAATCCAACTTGTCTCTGGTCTTGTGTTTGGAATTTTTGCTGTATTTTACCCTTGTCTATTTACCAAACACACAATACTCACAAAAATTCAACACTTGATTTTTATTCCCAATCAGCAAATTTTGCTTACTCAACAAAGACAATCTGCTATCACTCATATGACCAAGTCATAAGTGCCAAAACTGAGACTGATTCAGATTACTTTTTCTAGAAGCTGCAACAGCTTCCCCTTCAACTACACTGGCTTAAAGATGATAATGCAATTTACACTTCATGAAAACCATGGAGCCTTTACACCCTTTAAGTATTCCATTCTCAGAGTGAAACTTATACCCTTGATCATCCAACGTCGAAAGAGAAATTAATTTTTTCCTTATCCGAGGAACATGCCAACACTCAATGTTTCAGATAATTCCATTGAACATTCTCAATTTGATGTTACAAATCCCCCTACTAGTAATAGATTATCACGTTTCATGTGAATAGTCCCACTCATTTGGTTGTAAATTGCAAACCAATTCTTATATGGACACATGTGGAAAATAGCACCAGAATCACTTCCCATGACTAAAACTAACTGCACAGACTTTCCCTACATAATCACTATCATCAGAATTATTGCCAATGTCAACAAAATTTGCCAAATTATCTTTTTTCTGCTTCCCTCTTATCTCTTTTAGCTCGGGACAATCACTCTTGTAGTGACCTTGCTCCTCGCACTCATAATAGTTCTGCTTCCTTGCTCTAGATTTCAATCTAACAGTTGACTTTTTCCTGTTAAAGTCCATTTGTATTGTCCTTCATCTGCTCACAAGACCCTCACCCTTAGTTCTGCTTTCTGGAAAGTTCTTTTTCAACTATTTAGATTTTAGTGTACTATTTATAATGCTCATGAAGACTGTAATCAAATCCCTCTCCTTCAGGTCTGTCTTCTATGTCTCTTTAATCTCTTTAGGAAACTCCTCACCAATTACCTTCCATAATCTTAGTAATACAAGGGACGATTTTATCCTATTTTTCTTAAACTGTAATTAGACCCCCGTGAAATTTCTCTACTTCGTACTTTGTTAAAGATGATGAATACATCTTAACCCTAGATTAAATGTAGAAATCCAAACCTTGCTCTGATACTAATTGTTGCAAAGATCGTGAGTTAACTAGCACACAATCACACAAAGCAAACATAAAAAAAAATCAACACAAGGATTTAACGAGGTTCGGCTAAAGCTAATCCTCGGGACAGAAGCAGAAAGAGTTTTTCACTATGAATGAGAAGAAAATAACAATACAATATACAGATTTTCCAATTACAACACCTATATATAGATCTCAAATAGTCTCAGGCCTATAAGAGAAAGGATTCCTATTTGACAAGGACAATAGCTTTTCCTTTCTCAAAACTATTAGGATAATATTTTTTCCTAAACCTATAAGGATTATGAGTTTCCTAAAAATATAAGGAAATAATTCAAGCCACAAAATAACTGAATAAATTAGGACCCACATATAAATTGGCATGTTTAAACATAATATAAGAGTAACTAATATTGATTAAATGTTATTTTTTACAGTTTAGTCTATTTTTCAAAAATTCAATAAGAGTTGTAGTAGTGAATAGAGTAGACATAAAATTTAAGATGTATTTAAATTCAAAGTTGTCCTGGAGTGCATTACGTTCTTCTGATCCATTATTATTTCTTAGAGTGCATTGTCAGCGATTTCTTAGAATAAAAAATTGACGTAAAATTTAAGATATATTTTTAATAGGTATATTAAAATAAATAGAGCATTAGAATATTCTGTCACCTGTATTAGCGTCAAGAATTCAGCAACCTCGCGCTGGGTGCCCATGCTCGCCCGACACATTTGCCTGTACAAGTAGGAGAGAAGATAAGCATCCCAGCTGTATTGAGGTAAATCATCTAGCTTCTCAAGATAGTGAAGAAATCTCAAGTTAACTAGGTTCCCGAAGTGTTCGAAAATAAGACCCCTCCAAACAATAGGAGTAGTAGCAACCTTGTATACCAGTCAACATCATAATCCGATGTATCGCCATCGATCTGAGGATGTAATGCCTTCAACCACAGTCGAATAGTCGTCAATGAAAAATGTCTGGTCTCATGCAGTGCAGTTTCATCCTCTGGGTGGAAAGTAGTGACATGCTACAACATATCAAGGTACTGTACATGTGTCATATCTTTCATGCTAGGCAGCAGAGAAACATGCAGTCTATCAACGGGCAGCCCATATAAAACCTCCACGTCATGTAGTATGACAGTGGCCTCGCCAATGGGCACGTGGAATGTGTTTGTCTTCGGTCTCCACCTCTCTATCATGGCCGTGAACAAAGACCAATCAAGCTGCAGCCGTCCGATCTCAATCATCTTATAGAAACCCGTGTCCTGCAAGCGCGCGACTATACGATCATGGAGAACTCTGCCATGCAGAAAGTCCAACATATCGCCACTCTCCTGGAGCATAGAGTCTAGGTCAGTAACTCACCCTCCCATATGTGGGTGACCTATGATCGCCCTGTAATGAGAGTAGCTAATTATTTGAAGGTCCGGGATGAATAGGCCGCACCTCCACGTCGTCTACTGTAAATTAAACAACATTAATTACGTGTTAGTTTTATAATTTTATATGTTTGTTTCTGAATTAAACAATTAAAATTATATAAATAAGTATTCACTTATGAGTTATAGCCTCGATATTTGGAGCCCAGTAGAACAAATTTATTCCGAATTCTTCTATGTGTTAGTTTTATAATTTATATATTTGTTTGCGAATCAAATAATTAAAATATTATAAATAAATATTCAGATATGGGTTTCATGCTCTATATTTGGAGCCAAGTAGCACCAATTTATCCTGGATTCTTCTATTTATTAGTTTTATTGTAATTTTCTATGTTAGTTTGTAAATTAAATAATTAAATTTTAAAATTAAATTTTAAAATTAAATTTTTACTTATGGGTTTCAGGCTCAATATTTAGAAGTCCAATAGCACCAAATTTTCCTCAATTCTTCTTTGTGTTAGTTTTATTATAATTTTATATGTTAGTTTGTAAATTAAATAATTAATTTTTATATTTAAACATATTTTTACCATGCTCGATATTTGGAGCCCAATAGCACCAATTTATCTTATATTCTTCTATTTGTTTGTTTATTATAAGTAAATATTCATATATGGGTTCCATACCAGTTTAATACCAGTTTAATTTTATATGTTAGTTTGTAGATCAGATAATTAGTTTTTATAATTAAATTTTCATATATGGGGTCCGGCTCCATATTTATATCCCAGTAGCACCAATTTATCCTGAATTCTTAGATGTGTTATGTTCTATTATTATTTTATATTTATACATATTTTTACCATGCTCGATACCAGTTTAATTTTATATTTAAACATATTTTCACCATGCTTGATACCAGTTTAATTTTATATTTAAACATACTTTTACCATGCTCGATACCAGTTTAATTTTATATGTTATTTTGTAGATCAGATAATTAGTTTTTATAATTAAATATTCGTATATGGGTTCCAGGCTCCATATTTATATCCAGTAGCACCAATTTATCCAGAATTCTTAGATGTGTTATGTTCTATTATTATTTTATATGTTAGCTTGTAAGTTAAATAATTAATTTTTATTATTAAATATATTTTAAAATGGGTTCGAGGCTCGATATTTGGAGTCTAATAGCATCAATTTATCTTGAATTCTTCTATTTATTAGTTTTATTATAATATTTTATGTTAGTTTGTAAATTAAATAATTAATTTTTATAAGTATATATTCATATATGGGTTCTAGGCTCCATATTTGGAGCCCAATAGCACTAATTTATCCTTAATTCTTCTAAGTGTTAGTTTTATTATAATTTTATGTGTTATTTTGTAAATTAAATTATTAATCTTTATGAATAAATATATTTTGAAATGGGTACCAAGCTCGATATTTGGAGCCCAATAGCACCAATTTATGATGAATTCTTATATTTGTTAGTTCTATTATTAAGTTACATGTTGGTTTATAATTTTATATATTTGTTTGAAAATTAAATAATTAATTTTTCTAATTATAAAATATTTAATGATTAAATATTCATATATGAGTTTCATACTCGATATTTGTGGCCCAGTAACACCAAATCTATGTTGATTATAATTCAATAGAGTTTTTGTTTGATCTATCAGTTATTTTGATGTACTTTTGAGTATAAGAGATACATAAGCTACATGAAAACTATGCTTAATGGCTCTACATTTTACTACGATAAAAGGCAACACATTTTACTACACTAAAAGATATTTTTTTTTACTACCCTAAAAAATATTCTGATTTACTAGTCTTTAAGCAAATAAATAATTTAAACTAGACAAAACACAACAAGTACATTGCAATCACAAAAATAAATATAAAAAAGTAATAATAATTTATGAACATTTTTATTAACGAATAATAATGATTTCACAATTCTTACATATTTTTTTACAATATTAATATTTTAGCCCGGATAAAATAACATACTAATTTCATCGCAAAAAAAACATAAAATAATATATTCAAAACTACCAATATGCATTATTTATACGAGTTTGGATATAAATTAAATTGGAGTACCGCGAATTATATTTTTTGGAAAGTTGAAGATTTGAAAGTTTGACTTTGAAACAAGCAACCCAAAATAATAGAAGGCTTCGCTGGGATGTGGGACTAATAAAATCTACTTTTTACTGGACAAGTGGGGTCCACACGAGCTGTTTTGGACGTTAATGGAGGGGACGCTGTATTTTTAAAAATTAATGGGGTAGAGGATCTGGGTAGAAATGTGGGGGAAAGGAAAGGGTTCTATTATTTATGTAGGCATATACAATGTGGTTCATTATCGTGTTTTATATCAAATGTTCTCCATTATCACGTTTATATAAAACACGGTAAGGTACCGCACTTTATATAGTAGTCTTATCACATACAATAAAAAATATGTTCTGTTAAAATGTTTTATATAAAATGCAGTTCATAATCGTGTTTTATATAATATGCGGTTCATAATCGTATTTTATATAGAATTGTAACTTTGTTTACATCTAAAAAAGTATCTTGAGTCCAAAAAGGTAATATTTTGGTTTTGGACATTTATGTTTGAACGCGCTTTTGGGGACATTAAGGTAAAATGCGGTTCATTACCGCATTTTACATAAAACGTTTAACAAACTACATTTTATATAGTAGCTGCTAAGACTCCTATATAAAGTGCGGCACATTACCACATTTTATGTAAAACATCTTTCAATCCCACATTTTACATATTTTATGGACCCACCAATAACTCTTATGCGCTTAACTAACATAACAATGATTCAAATATGTAAAACGGCCTTTTAAACAGCGTTTTACTTCCAAAAATTTGACCCCTCCCTCCCCCCCCCCCCGATTGGGTATTTCCTTATTTAAAGGCGTAAGGATTTTGTGACGATCCGGTCCGTCATCACATGAGTTACCACCCCGTTATCCCTGTTATATGCTTATCCATGTTTCAATATATGCACTTAGTAAATTTGAGTCAATTCGGATCGAGTTTCATAGAAAATGGGATAACTAGTCTCTTTAATGAAGGAATAGTTTGGAAAAGTCAATCATACGTTGACTTGTGAGTTAAAGAGCTCAGATGTGAATTCCGTCTGTTTGGTTAGCTTCGGGGATGATTTGTGACATAGGAGAGCGATCAGAACTAAATTTAGAGGTCCAGTGTAGAAATAGACTTGAATTGGCGAAATTGAAATTTTGGCGAATTCCGATCGATATGTGAGATTTTGATCTGAGGGTCGGAATGGAATTTCGAGAGTTGCAATAGCTTCATTAGGTGATTTTTTATATGTCTGCAAATTTTTAGGTCATCCGGACGTCGTTTGGTCGGGTTTTTTATCGAATATGAGTTTCGAAAGTTTTAAGAAAATTTACGCTCGAATCTGTGGTAATTTGATAATTTTTGTGTTGTTGAGCGTATTTTTTTGATTGGAACAAGTTTGTATGATGTTTTGGAGTAGGTTGGTGGTTTTGGTTGGGGTCCCGATTGATGGCTTACTGTACTTATTGACTGAGACTGAGCTTATATCCGTACATTTTGTGCTAGTTTCCATGTTTGATGCCTTGTGCCGATCTGTAGAACCCTTAGGGGAGCCTGATGAGATAAATGACCATACTTTACCTATTGAACAGGTAATCTCAGTCGTACTCTTAACTGTAAAATATAATATGAACTGGTATTAGCACAATGCTCACTAAATGAAAATACCTAGGGTTGAATACCGTGGTCTAGCTGAGTGGGATTGATAAGCCAAGTCTATATTGACTGAGAGGGGTCAAGGACCCCATAGTGAGGTATTTGATATATATATATCAGATCAGGTTGCACGCTGCATCAGTATATACATATACATGTATTGGATCGGACTGCACGCCGCAGTAATTATATATATGATAATATATATATGGATCAGACTGCACGCCGCAGTGATATATATGGATTGGACTGCACGTCGCAGTATTATAGTGCTTGGACTGAAGAAGCCCTTCCGTAGTTTTCACACACCCCTAGTGAGCGCAGTTACTATTATATTGGATCGGGCTGCATGCCACAACATTATATATATTATATTGAATCAGGCTGCACGCCGAAGTGCTATATATATTATATTGGATTGGGCTGTACACCGCAGTAGTATTAGTAAGGATCGGGCTCCGCGCTGCAGCAGTGTTGGATAACTGTTGGACTGTAGTAGACTGGTACTGGACTTTCCCCTTTTAGAAATGTTCCTACCCGTACTGTTATTTATAGAACTGTATAGTGTTCTTACAGGTTTTCTTTCTTCAGTTATTATTTATTGCTATTACTCACTTAGTTGGAGTACTCATTCTACTCCCTGCACCTTGTGTGCAGATACAGGGATCTAGAAGGCTAGTTGATATCTTGTTGCTGCATTAGTTAGTCGCAGAGTTATCGAGGTAGCTACCGGCATCCGCATGACTCGATCTCTCCTTTTCGTTATCTCTTTTACTCTTGCATTAGACTTGGCATGTATAGGAAATTATTTCATTGTATTTAGAGGCTCAAACTTGTGACACCAGATCTTGATGGGTTGTTATTTTTGTTATTTTGTTTTCCGCACTCATCTTATTTTTAAAGAAACAGTAGTTTATTCTTAAATGGAATGTTTGAGTTAATAATTGGAATGGTGAATGGGTAATGGTCGGGATTGCGTAACAAGGTGTTGGGCGCCATCACGATCGAGATTTGGGTTGTGACAGGTTTTGAGAAAAATCATTCAGTAATAACCTAACTTTGTGTTAAATTTTTCTTGTTATTAAATTTTTTAGCTTTTTTCATAATGTCTGAAGATCGAAAAGTAAGGGTTTCATTATATGGAAGGGTGGTAAGGTTGTGGTGGCAAATAACAGTGAGCTATAATTTATCTCCATAGAGTCATTTTAAGTTGTCACTTTAATGGAGTACGATAGACTGATATCATTGTTATGCAATAAAATAAGATTGAGCAAACGTCTGGTGAATCTTAAAACAACCATAAGATATTCGTATTCTATGACTCTACAAGGGCTTGCTTGTTACGCTAAGCTTAACATCGAGGATGATGAAACTCGGAGAGATTTTTTTGGGACTCCGGATGAATACCAGGAACTTATTTTGATAAAAGTGTTAGTATTGTACGTAAAACATGAAGATGTAGCAATAGTGATGTTGCGCAAAGCAGGGATAACCCTCAATCATTAGGTGGTTATTCTGGAGCAGTTTTAGCCAAACATGCTTTGGCTGAAAGAGTTTGGCCGGATCTAAACTTATCTCGGTGGTCCATCCACGAGTCATCACCAATATAATAATATCCATCATGGAATATCAACACATTACAACTGGTAAGTGAAGTGATGTAGCTATATGTAAGGTATTTATCAATTTGAGTAGCTTATTATTTTATTGTTTGTGAAGTGAAAACAATTAAGTTGATGATCCTGAACTCACTCAGTTGTCCGTAGACAATGCATTTACTCGGGATTTGGTAGATGCGCAAAGTTGGGAAAATAATAGTGATTATGACAATAGTACTGATGAGTATGGAGATGACACACCCTTTCTTGGCGAGGGTGATGATGAGGAGGAAGTGAATGTCGAACCTGAGCTGATGAGGGAGAATGATCCACCTCCCGTTAGACCAAGAGTATACGAGTCTCAGGTGTCGTTTCATCCAAGGCATATTCCCTACCTTGATAATTTTCCAAGTATGTAGGATGTGGATGCCCTCACAAGGGATCTTGACAAAATTCGGTCAATAATGTGGGATGCGTCTACACCAATGATGCTGGCAAAGGTCATGTATTTTCCCAATAAAACTCGTCTATCCACCGCTTGTAAAATGTACAGCGTAAGAGAGTGTCGTGAGATGATATTATAGGAGTCAAGTATACAAGACTATATGCCATATATGGTTTATGGGTTGTAACAGAATGGTGCATGCGAGCAAGAAATGAAATAGGGGGGTGCAGAAAGTAGGTAAATATATTAGCACCCACAATTGTGAAATGGGCACATTCAATGGGAATCACTTCAACTTGGATGTTGACTTGATTTCTTTTCAACTGATTCAATACTTGGAAGTGTCCATTAGGTACAAGATCAAATAGTGTATTACATCCATCCACTAGGAATAAGGGTGTACTATTACCAAACGAAAGGCATACATGGGGTACAAATGTGCATTTGAAATTGTTTATGGTGACTCAGATAAGTCATTTGCATCTCTACCTAGGCACATGGCCACACTAAAATACTCTAACCCGGGGACTGTTGTTCAATGAAAGTATGAGAGAAGTGCATGAATACCGGATATATATATATATATATATATATATATATATATATATATATATATATATATATATATATATATATATATATATATATATATATATATATATGCATATACGTGTTCTGGGCATTTAATCCAGCAATTGATGGTTTTGTGCATTGTCGACCGGTGATTTCCATAGACGGTACTCATGTTTAAGAAAAGTATGATATTAAGTTGTTAAAATTCATTGGAGTAGATGCCAACACACAAATATTTCATCTAGCTTTTGCCATCTGTGCCAGTTAAAACCAAGAGACGTGGACACTATTTTTGTACCATTTAAAGCAGCACATTATCAAACAATGTTCAGGTATTTGTCTAATGTTTGATCGGCATGGTGGTATATTAAGTTATGTAGAGCATTTGCATGAATGGAAGGAACCCTATGCATACCATGTTTACTATATGAGGCACCTAAAGGCCAATATCCAGAAGAAATATCCCAACAAAGACTTGCATGATTTAATGTTGATGGATGCAACTGATAACCAGCAATCCAAATTCAGGAGGCGCATAGAATCAATTCGACAGTTAGATAAAAGAGCCTATAATTGGTTGATGCAACATAAGCTTCACAAGTGGACATTGCATTCTGATGGTGGCAGATGATGGGGAACCCTGATTATAAATGTGTCCGAGTCTTTCAATGGGTAATTGAAGTCTGCACGTGGATTGCATGTACTGCCATGGTCCGGATGACATTCAATCAGATGGCGGAAAGGTTTGATGAAAGGCATAGAAGTGTATCATAATTGATGGAGAGGGGTGTTGAATTTACGTCAATACCGATAAAAAACTTTGAGAAATACAAGAGGAGAGAACATTGTCATTCATATTTATAGTATGATCACTACCTTGGGTGTTTTTGAAGTTTGCACAGCTATCCATCAACACTGAGGGAATAATATACCATAAATAAATCTAGCAGGTTGTGTTCATGCGGGAAATGGGCCATCTACCACATGTCGTGCTAACATGCTATGAAATGTTTTCAACAAACAGGTTTAGGGGCAACCAACTATGTTAATAGCAATACAGTGTTGCTGCATACTTAAACACATATAGTGGGCAATTGCAGCTAGTGGGTGCTGAGCATTATTGGCCACCGAAATCACTTAAAATTCTATGTAACAAGGACTATTTACGCAAGCTACTAGTGCAAAAAAAGAATGCGTATACGGAACCAAATGGATGCTGGTGATACCGTATATGCACATAAATGTGGCATATGCTTACAAAAAGGACACGAACGTCGTAAATGTCCTTTAGCTGGTTTGGCTGGTAGTGGTAATCCAGTTCCTGGTATAAGTTTATCTAATGTGCCCAACTATCAAGGATGCACGTAGTGTTTTGTTTTCATAATTTTTTTTGTAATAAATCCCTGTACTTGTTTATGTTGCAAGATGTATCAAATAAAATACATCTTATTAATATTTAACATTATTCAGTTGAGTAAATTAATAAACTTCTCCCTCCCGTTCATGTAATTAAAAATAGTATGGGTTAAAAAATAGAAAATTTGTACGTCACTTTCGAGTTTCACTCTAAAATTATTGGAAAATAACACTGTCAGACGAAAAAGATGTTTGATAAATAAGTGAATATATATAACGCGATTAAATACTACATTTTGTGTGTTGTCTTGTCGATCTAAAGAAAACTATTTTGTATCAGAACAAATTTTTAACACGCCAAGAATAGCACGGTTAAATGCTATGTTTTGCGTGAACATATACGGCGCAGTTAAATACTATATTTTGTGTATTGTCTTGTCAATTTGAAAAGTTGTCTGACTGCGAAAATGTTATTTTGCATCAGAAAGAATCTTTAACACGCCAAGCAGAGCACGGTTAAATACTATTTTCGTGTGAATATAAATATATTTATATAGCGGGATAAAATACTATATTTTCTGTGTTGTCTTGCCTATAAATAACGAACGCATTCTAGTTATTTTTTGCGCTTCCATAACAAATAGCAAAACTTTCCATAAAAGTAGCTTTTTTAAAAAAATTTAACAATTGTCTGACCGCGTGTAAATACCAACATGCCAATATTGCAAACAATGTATGATGGCGGATTGTTGGGATGATGGTCAAGTTGGGGCGCAGATACTGGATGTGTGTGAATAGGTTTGGAGGCGACAATGGAAAGTTTTGTAATTTTGAAGTATGGATTGATAACCTGTCAGCATGAATGCTACAAATAGTCTTTGCAGTTTCTTCATGATTTGACCAAAAAATAGTGGGAATATGAACAAGAATACAAACGAGAAGTTGCGGAGTTAAAGGAGAAACTCAAAGAGGTGGAAGAAGAAAAATAAGCTGGAAGAAAATTTTAAGTGGTTAGGGCAGAAAATACTAGGCGGTGGTGACTAAACAATGATATGTATGTTTTTCGTGTCATATATTTTCATTAGTTGTACTGAATTTAAGTTATGTTAAGTTTCTATATTTGTGTTTGTGTTTGTGTTTGTGTTTGTGTTGTAGTGTTAAAATAAAAAAGAAACATGGTATAAAGATATAATTCGCAATAAAATATTGTTGTTATTATCTGCATAATATACATAAAATAATATTTACATAATGTACATAAAATACAAAAAAAAAGAAAAAATTAATGTGTCCCACAACCTGTATGCTTCAATGAATCTACTGGCCTGAGGTACATCCCATCTCATCCGGATACGTTATCAGGATCATCCTCATCGCGTCACCTCTTTATCTGAGGATGCACTGAATCATGATCATCAGTAGTGCCGACACGCTCGGTAGAAGGGGTCGTCAGTCCATCAGCAACCCACAAAAGAATAAGTCATCTCAGGATATGAAAACTATATTAGTAACGTACATATTAAGTCAAAAATATTTCTTACCATGGTCTCGTCGGGCTCCTGAATATAAGCATCCATTGCATCCATCTCAGTATTGCACAAAGTGGGCTCCGCGACGGACTCAGATGAAGCCTTAATAAGAAAATTATAAAGTTATTTATAGCAGATCAATGAGATAAAAATAAATTTAAATTTAATAGTAATAGAAATATAAATGCACCTGTGAAAGATCTATAAGACCCATCAATGATGACCATAACTCATCCAGCACCCACTATCCATACTCGGGTCGGCCGATCCTCTTTAGTGGTCGACGTTCCTCAAAGTAATTGCTCCCAATCTCCGGGAATGTTAGTACCTATGATCAACAATGGATATGATTGGGTCCCCTACGATATTGTTGAAGTCAGCACCAATTGAAGGTTGTACGACGGCATGCTGCTGAGATGCTCATCTGGATAAGAGAGGTAACCCGACAGATCATCTGTTACATCCTTATCGGGTGCCTAAATTGGTGCCTTAATGCCCCCTTGCTGGGGACCACCTCCAAGAAGGCCCCTACGACCCTGTGGGGTGGCCTTTCCTCATGGGACATCCTTGCCTCGTCGCCCCCTCACTCGTGGGACAGGCCTACCTCGATAGTAGTGCTTTAAGCGCTTGTCCTCTTTAGCTCGATACAGTATTTGGGCAGCCAGCTCTGTAACCTTCCGGCCATACTCAAAGCGATCACAGGATCGCCGGCATGTTGTTGCATCTGCAGTACCAACTGGTGGTCTAAATGTATCCTAATAGCCTGCACAACATTTAAAATATAAATTATAGAATGCTATATCAGGTACGAACTGCGGCTTGCCAAACTAACAAAGTACCCGCTTGGTGGCATTATTGTCACGACCCGGATTTTCCCCCAACATCGGGATCATGATGGCGCCTACTCGTGGTAGCTAGGCAAGCCACTACATTCAACATTATCTTGTTTTTATCATTATTCCATACATATTTTTATCAACAAGAACAATAATATTAATTAAATAAGTGCGGAAGACTTTCAAAATAGAATTAAGCAATACCAAGGTAAAACACTAATGAAATCCTCTACCCAAGACGTAGAGTCACCAACTCACGAACTACTACTAAATACTACATATAAAGGTCTGAAGGAAAATAACATAAATCTGTTTGTCTCGGAACAATGAGACCACAGCAACTAATATAAATAAGTGGAAGAGACGCCGGGCCTGCGGACGCCTGCAAGCTACCACGGTCTCAGAATGCTCAACTCCCATGAATATACTCTACTACTGCTGCTGCTGCTCCTGATCAAAACCTGGACCAGTGCAAAAATGCACAGAAGTGCAGTATCAGCACAATCCGACCCCATGTGCTGGTAAGTGCCTGGCCTATCCCAGCGAAGTAGTGACAAGCCTACGACCAGACACTCACATAAACCTGTGCAGTTCTATATACATATGTCCACCACAAGATAACAAGAGATGTCAAGTAAACAAATTCAACAAGAAATATCATAAGAGGGGAAACTCAACAGTTAGCATCAAGTATTAACTCAACAATGGAAATCAGAGTATAATGGAAACAGTTAATATCAAGTCAAGGAATAGCAAATAGTTGCACGGCATCACCCTTCGTGCTTTTACACTCATCCTTACCAAATAAGCAAATAAAAGTGCACGACATCACCCTTCGTGCTTTTACTCTCATCCTCACATCCATGGAACGGCATGATCCTTCGTGCATGGTTCAATAACAAGGCACGGCATTACCCTTCGTGCATAATCAATCACAAGGCACGGCATTATCCTTCGTGCATAATCAATAACAAGGCGCGGCATTAACCTTCGGGCATAATTAATACCATAAGGCACGGCATTAACCTTCGTACAATATCAGTAAACAAGGCACGGCATCTCCCTCCGTGCATTATCACTCTTCCTCACCCAAATAACAATCACGATTAAGGGCAAAGAATGAAAACAATAATCATGAACTATCCCAGCAAGGGACACAACAATCATCACAACAAGGTCCCGGAAAGGGAAAGCAATAATCCACTTTACAACAAGTCCCGGCAAGGGAAACAATACTTCACTTTACAATAAGTCCCGGCAAGGGAAACAATGTACAATTCCACAACCCGGCAAGGGTTCAACAATTCATCTTTAAAATATCTCACAACAAGTATCAATGACGACTCACGGTCATGCTAGACGCCAGTGTATGGATGCTCGTCACCACAGCCCATACACCGCACACGATCACAGAGCACATAGCACACAATCATATTCCCTCAAGCTAGGATAGAACAAACACTTACCTCTAGCCTTGAAGTCCAAATTATATTTCAACTATAGCTTTACCCCGAATTCCGCTTTCAACTTGCTCGAATATAATCACAATTGATTCCATTACACTAATAAATACTATATAACTTAGTTTGAATGCTTAAAAATAGTTTTCCCAAAGTTTAATCCCAAAATTTCCCAAAATGCCCCTGGCCTCACGTGGTCGGAACTCGGGGTTCGGACCAAAATCCGGTTACCCATTCCCCCACGAGTTCAAATATATGATTTGTTTCAAAATCGGACCTCAATTCGAGGACCAATTCCCCAATTCATGAAAACCCTATGTTCTACCCAAAAACAAGAATTTCTACCATGAAAATCTTTGATTTCTATTGAAAAACATGTTAATGTTGTTAGGAATTGAAAGAATGAAGAAAAGAGCTTGAAAATTCGTTTAAGTATAAAATTGCACAGCTGCGGATATCGCAATTGCGAACACTACATGTTTTGGGTCAGAGGCTCGCGCAATTGCCAGAAAGAGTTTGCATTTGCGAACTGGGCTGGGTCAAAGAAGCTTTCGCAATTGCGACAATAGCTTCGCATTTGCGAACATGGGCGGATTATTGAAGGCCTCGCATTTGCGAGGTTTAATTCGCATTTGCGAACCCAAGGACTTCTGGGCATTCATCGCATTTGCGATCATGGGTTCGCAATTGTGAACACTGGCCTGGCCTGCCCCCTTCGCATTTGCGATAATTTCTTCGCATTTGCGAAGACACCAGCTGGGTGAAAAACCAACTATGTTATTTTTCAGAAATTGTTCCAACGGCCTACCAAATCTTTACCCGAGCCCCTCTGGCTCCAAACCAAACATGTACACAATATCAAAAACATATTACAAACTTGCTCGTGCGATCACGTCGCCAATATAACATCGTTTTCATCAAATCAAGCCTCAAGTCCATGATTATCTCTCTTTTAGTTTCATAACTTTCAAATTTGGAACTCAAGGTTCAAAACACATCAAACGACATCCAAATGTCACCAACCTTTGCAGAAAGCACATATATAATATTTAAGACTTGTACCGGGCGTCGGAACCAAAATACGAGCCCGATACCAAGGTCATTTAATTCATTTTCCTTTAATAAATCCAGCAAAAACAATTTAACAGAAAAATTCATATCTTAGGCTCTAGGCCTCAAAATTTGACTCCGGACACATGCCCGAGTCTCATATTTTCCTACGGATCTTCCGGGACCGTCCGATCTCGGGTCCAGGTCCGTTTACTAAAAACGTTGACTGATGTCAACTATATCAATATTAATATCATTTTTCTTCAAATTTATCATAGAATTCACATATTCTTTCACAAAATCTTTCCGGCTACATGCCCGGATCATGCACGTAAATCGAGGCAACATAAAATGAGGTTCTCAAGGCCTCGGAAGTGCGGAACAAGTGAGGAAAACAGGTGATGACCCTTTGGGTCGTCACATCCTCCACCTCTAAAACAACCGTTCATCCTCGAACGGACAAGAGAAGGAAGTACCTGAGTCGGGGATACAAGTGTGGGTAGCGGCTCCGCATATCAGACTCGGACTCCCAGGTCGATGCCGCAGGAGGCTGACCTCTCCACCGAACACGCACAGAAGGATAACTCTTCGACCTCAACTGTCGAACCTGCCGGTCTAGAATGGCTACCGGCTCCTCCTCGTAGGATAAATCATTGTCCAATTGAACAGTACTGAAGTCTAACACATGTGTGGGATCGCAGTGGTACCTCCGAAGCATAGATACATGAAAAACTGGATGCACGGCTAATAAGCTAGGTGGCAGAGCTAGTCGGTAAGCCACCCTTCCCACTCGGTCCAGAATCTCAAATGGACCAATATACCTAGGGCTAACTTTCCCCTTCTTCCCGAACCTCATCACGCCCTTCATAGGCGACACTCGGAGCAATACCCGCTCACCAACCATGAAATCTACATCTCGAACCTTATGATCTGCATAAGTCTTCTGTCTGGACTGAGCTGAACGCAATCTCTCCTGAATAGTCTTGACCTTGTCCAAGGCCTCCTGAACTAAATCTCTACCCAACAACCGAGCCTCTCCTGGCTCAAACCATCCGATTGGAGATCGACATCGCCTACCACACAATGCCTCGTACGTGTCACGACCCCAATCCCGATCGTGATGGCGCCCAACACAACAGCTAGGCAAGCCCGACCATTTACACTCTCATCCCGAGCATGAAGCTCAAATCAATTACCTGAATATTTATGTCAACAATAAAGCATAACTGTATAACCACCCCAGAGATCTAGGGTCACGAGTCTGGAGCCTCTAAACAAGATCGGATAACAACATCTAGACCAAATACTAAAGTCCGAATAATTTATATACAAAAGAAAAATAGAATAAGAAGAGAAGCCAGGTTCTGCGAACTCCAGCAGCTACCTCAGCAACTCGGATAGATACTGATAAAAGCTGGAGTGCTCGTTTATCCCTCCTGTGTACCTGAATCTGCACACAAAGGTGCAGGGAGTAGGGGTGAGTACTAAGTACTCAGTGAGTAATAAATATATAAAAGCAGCTGAAAGTAGGAAATCCACAGAATACCACAATATGAAGCTAAACTACAGTCCGAATCTCCTACGAACTAGCATCAACAGTACAATATAGCTACCACAGAATAACTTAACAAATAAAGATGCAATGCAATGCACATAACCGCTACGGCGTGTAGCCCGATCCATTTAACGTCGACGGCGCTCACTGGGGTGTGTACAGACTCCGGAGGGGCTCCTACAGCCCAAGCGCAATACTGCTGCGGCGTGCAGCCCGATCCTCATATCAACCACTGCGGCGTGCAGCCCGATCCCATGCTCAGTCCACAATAAGCAATTAAGTCACAAAACAGTTCATTTTTCTTAATTCGAGTTTTCAATTCATAATTTATGAAAAATACTTAAACTTTATTAAATTTGCAAAAGCCGGTGACTTAGCATTTCAAAAGTGTGATTTCAATTTCCAGTATTGAGATCAGTGATTTAAGCAATTATAGCTATCACATAAATATTGTCCTCTAAGGACACTACAGGTCGGCACAAGGCCCCAAACAAGGCTTACAGCCCACAAATATATCAAATACAGTGTATTTCCAACACTAACAAGATATTATTCACATCCGGGATGGACCAAGTCTCAATCCCTAATCACAATCAATCCCGCACCTGCCACGGTGTGCGAGCCACGCCCTACTAGCGTCACAATGTGCTAAGCCGGGGTTTCGAACCCTCAGGCTACCATATACACAAACTACTCACCTCTAGCCGGCCGTAGACTCGTCCGCGATACCTTTTCCCTTCAAATTTTCCGCCTCATGCGTAGAATCTAGTCAAACACAACAATTATATCAAATACGGGTCAAAGAAACATAACCCAATTCAATTTATACGAAATACGCAATAATACACCAAGTTGGTAAAACCCGGACCCCGGGCCCGCTTCTTGAAAAATTCCGAAATTCATACCAACAGATTCCTCGTCTCGCCACGAGTCCGTACATATAAAATTTATCGAAATCGGAGTTCGAATGGCCTTTCAAAACCCAAAAATTCGTTTTCATGATTTAGGCCCTAGTTCTTCACAAATTCTACCAATTTCAGGAATTTTGGTGTTTATTCTAGCATAAAATCATGTTTTTGAGTCAAGAAACTTACCTCCAGCAATTACCCATTGATTTCTCTCCTAAAAATCACCTCAGAAGCTTTTTCCCGTTCCAAAATTGGAAGAAAACTCGACCTGCTCGTTCTAGGTATTCTGTTCACGCGTTGAACTGCTCCCAATGGATTCCTTGTGAAATTCTAATGAATTTAGGCTTTTGAATCACTCAATTTGACCTTATAATGAAGGAGATATGTAGGTTTTAAGATTTGCAAATAGTGCAGGTTTTTAATACGCCGTCAGGGGCAGTTTCGTCATTAACCTGAAAATCTGGCCAGCCTTAGTAAAATGGCCATAAAATCCTCATACGATGTCCAAATTCGATGATTCTTTTTGCTACGGGTCCGTAATTATGATACGGATCTATTTCTCCATTAAAAACAATAATCCAAACTCATTTGTTTAATATAATATCATTTATGCTTGAAGAAACGATGTCGAAACATAAGAAAAACGAGCATAACGCAACCCAAACCTATCTGAAACTCACCCGAGCTCCTCGGGACTGCATACGAACATACTAACATGCCACATATGATCATGCAACTTAGTTTTACTCTCAAAACACCAAAACTAATATCAAAACATCAAATTTACATCGGATTCAGGCCTAAGTTCTTCTAAAACTTCCGAAACTAACATTTGATCTAAAACCCGACCTAAACACCTCCAAATGACCTGAAATTTTGCACGCATATCAAAAATCACCTAACGGAGCTACTGCAACTCTCGGAATTTCGTTCCAAGCCTCGGATCAAAATCTCACCTACCATTCGGATTTCGCCAAAATTCAACCTTAGCCAATTCAAGCCTAAAACTACACCGGACCTCCGAATTCAATTTAGATTGCTCTCCTAAGTCATAAATGATCCCCCGAAACTAGTCGAATCATCATATTTCCATTCCAAACTATCTAACTCATCGGTCAACATTCAGTTGACTTTTCCAACATGTTCTTCTCATAAAGAGTTTTATGGCCTTATTTCTATCTAAATTCTCACCGATTTGCTTCTAACTCTCCAAACACATATAAATTAGCATATTAAAGTGTTAAATGAAGAAAATAGGGCGCTAACTCCCGTAACGACGGGTCGGGTCGTTACATTCTCCCCAACTTAAACATACGCTCGTCCTCGAGCGTACCCAGAGTTGTACTAGAAGCAACCCAATAGCTGAATGACCTTACCAAGTATATATTCGGGGTGGTACCACGTCACCCTATCTATCATAAGTCTGATAACACAATATAGCTGAACTTATGCAGTCCATCTAAACCATAGACCACATTGCACTTTCCGAAATCATATTCCAAATCCGAATCCCATGCCTATACTCAGGGTACACATGAACCAACTGTGATGGCCCATACTCGCCACTCCGGGTGAGATCTCATGGTATACCAAACCACCCAATCACTCGAGACAATGGCCTCTAATCACCACAATTTCCCACGATAACCAAATACTAACTGAAAACCCTTTTTCATTAGCTAAAGTTTTATTCCAACACCTTCATATATTGCCCACGACAACCGAACACGCGATATATCGAATCCATCTCTCAGGTCATCCATTCATGAACCCATTTCCCTTTTAACTGATACCACAATAGATTTCGAAGCCAAACCTCGATATCACCTTCCTAACCAGCTGAAAACACATACGCCCGCACTCATTAATGGCTCCAACGATCATTCCGATTATAACACATCGCACAGGTGATATGACACCTCAAAACTGGCCTAAGCCACGACGAGCACAACACAAGATCCAATAAGAAACGCTTGAACATACTCAAACCATGACAACTCATAACTGAGATCTCGTCTTACATCATAGAATTAGAGTACCTGAACCCTCCTCGAAAGGTCATAACTTCACGTGGCCTTGCCACGGCTCATGATTCAATCCAAACACTATTACTCCTGAAGCACCTCAAGTCACCATGCTCAAAACAGTCAGCCACGCACAGATTTAGGTCTGAACTCAAGCAATCAATCTCACACACGGTGAAATAATTAAAATACGCCATCCAATCTTGTAAGGACACAACTGATGCGCCAGTCGCCGAGCGACACCCAACACTGACTTTCCTCAGAGACTAGGAAGTATTGTACACAAGGTAACCTACAGGAAAAACTATGCTCATATTACACGGTTGCGGCGTGCAACTTTCTCAAAATGACATATCCGTGGTGGCGTGCGACCCGATCCAGATACCATACCTGTGGCGGCGTGCCACCTGATCCAAATAACACCTGGCGGCGTGCCACCCGATCCACGCAAAACTCTCGCAAAAAAAAAATGCACACCGAGTCAGATTTCTCATTACAATAAACATATATAGCCTCAAGCTCGGCCGCAAGATATGCATCCGACAAAGTCTCCCCAATACCGAAACTGGATCAATAGTAGAAACCTTTGCACTGATATCCGCCACGAAGGCCCCACTGACAAAGCAATACCTACCCGTCGTCCGCTGGTCCTGGGTACAACTACCCTATTGGAGAATACTCTGATGCACTCTATTAAGCAATTTGTGCCATTTCCGACATAGTCCATATCACATTAGTCTATACGACCTGACTTATGACAACCAGTCTGAAATAGAGTATCATAACCCCAAATTCATCATATCAAACTAAGAGAGAGCCATTAGGGCTTCCAATTTCCAATAATCGCTAAACGATGCCGATACCCCGATATACAACCAGTGCATAGGCGGATTACGAGAACTTCTAGTCTTCATTACCTATATAACACATGATTCACTATGCTTGATCCCACATTCCACTGTACGAATACTTAACACACATCAATCATCCATTCATACCACGAAATTCATTCAAAAATTTCCCTATGCCATCAACAACTCAATCATCACAGTCGATCCAACAAAAGAATATCACCATTCCACTAGGTATTATCAGTTTACATTACCTTGTCCTTTTTGACCATATATCCTGCCAACCACTAGAATAGCAGTACCATTGATCGATTCTTAAATCACCTGCAGCTACCCGCGCTGCTCAATAATTTTTTTTTTTTTGACTTCCCGTATATTATGAACTGATCTCAAAGCCATTTCCAATTTTCCATCACACATTGCATATACCATACCACACTGAGATAACATGGAAACTTCTATCCTTTTTCTACGCCGCAAACATCGACGCACTCAACTAGTCAAGGGCCTTCATGATCCTATATAGAAGAAAACTCATTACACATTCCCAGCTTCGCATACCAACAGGAATATACTCACTTTCAAAGCACGGTAGAACACATCGGAAACTCTTTCTCCCAATTCATTGCGTAAGTTTGACTACCGGGACTGAGTCCTTTTACCCACATCGAGCTACGTAACTGCCAGCACTCAAGAGCGTGTTGCACAATACCTGCAAGACTCATTACTTCGAACATATGCCAGGAATTAATCTTATCCTTATTACACTATTTCAGTTCATTATCAAGCTGTCCCATTTAACCAATTTCCTTTCTAATTCATCTTTAATTTAATATTAGCCTTTACTGTAGCACCACAATACCTCAACTCAGGTTACCACACAAGACTCATACATAAGACTACACGGTCTCAGGCTCACAGGCCGCTGAATACTCACTCAATGTTTCCCAGAAGTACCACATTCTACAATGCTTTATTTTGAAGAACTTCCTGCGATTTTGAATTCGTATCATTACCTTCCAATACGGATACATAGAATCCCATCATTCACATATCATAACACAAGTCTTGATCTCTTCTAACGAAACCACCGTCTTTATCCATATACACAATCTTAAGACACCTTACCGTTACAAGCAAAGTCTTAAACACCGCAAGGCTATTATCGGGCGTCATTCACCCTTATTCAATTATAATCCAAATGTCTTATTGAACAGAACCACTCGTGCCTTGTTAGAACTCTGACACCGCAGAACATGATTTCATACAGATGCAATTAGCTATCTTTCTTTTCTATACATCGAACATTCTTTACCAACAACAATTCAAGTCATCCTAGTATTTCTTCACATCTACGAAGCACCATAACCTTTATACGAATTTTCCCAACAGACTAGAGACAGAACCAACATAGCACACAACAGTGCAATCAGTTAATCAATAACAACCTCCCCAACTTGGCTTGGAGCCATACATCAAAGTACTTTTCGCCGCTCATAGCATTCTTTACTCAAATGATGCCACAATGTTATGGTGAGATTAAACTCAAGTCATTTACAAGCTTGACAAAGACTCGAATCATCAGCAACTCTTGCATTTATACGCACACTATAGTTAAGCCTACTCTCTTTAGGTAACAGAAATCTTTTCTAAGTCCCAAATTTTTCCAAAAATTTCGATAGAGTTTCCTTTGTAATTTGGCCTATCCACCTGCCAGAGAATCACCAAAACCATCCTAACAATACATCCACAACTTAACAAGACATCACAATGTATATCAACAACATTAATCTCAATACTATACGAATCATATTATCACAATTTATACCTGAACCTGCGCTACACCTGCTCGCATCATAACACATATCAAATACCCTTCAATTACACATCAGAATCGACCCACCTACCTTGCTTCAATCTAGTATTTCAGTACAACACCTTCCACCAGGATACACATAGCATAATCACTTTAGTCTTCCTGCGTATAAACTCGTTTTACTACACGTAAGGCACTTTACCTTCCAACCAAGAGATATGATAAATATTCACCACACCCATAGTTCGAGGCTACACAACAGATTACAATAAGGATCTAACACCTGATAGCTCGTACGTTATTAAGCTTCCATTTCCACGGTTAAGGGCAATACCAATCATATAAGTTTAATACTAGCTCACAAAATCCGCGCCTTGCTGCTCATGTCATAGACAAAGATCTGGCCTCAAGTCCGCCCGACTGGCCCAACATGAACTCACAGAGACTATATCTCGCCCCTCGATCAGGGAATCACAAGCCATCAAGGCAATCATATTACTGAGCGTTTGAGTGCATGTACAGGCGTATGGAAGGAATTTCCAAGAAATATATCTCAAGCTGAATCAAGTACGCACGATAAGAATTCCAAGAAATGTGAAGTGTTTCCTAAAAGGTTTGCAGCCTCCCGAGGATAAATACAGGCGTCCCCATACCGATCCACGAGACTCTACCAACCGGCTCAAGACTCATGGGCCTAGTAACCTAGGCTCTGATACCAACTTGTCACGACCCCAATCCCGGTCGTGATGGCGCCCAACACAACAGCTAGGCAAGCCCGACCATTTACACTCTCATCCCGAGCATGAAGCTCAAATCAATTACCTGAATATTTATGTCAACAATAAAGTATAACTGTATAACCACCCCAGAGATCTAGGGTCACGAGTCTGGAGCCTCTAAACAAGATCGGATAACAATATCTAAACAAAATACTCAAGTATGAATAATGTATATACAAAGAAAAACTGGAATAAGAATAGAAGCCAGGTCCTGTGAACGCCGGCAGCTACCTCAGCAACTCGGATAAACACTAATAAAAGTCGGAGTGCTCGTCTATCTCTCCTGTGTACCTGAATCTGCACACAAGGGTGCAGGGAGTAGGGGTGAGTACTAAGTACTCAGTGAGTAATGAATATATACAAGTAGCTGAAAGTAAGAAATCCACAGAATACCACAATATGAAGCTAAACTACAGTCCGAATCTCCTGCGAACTAGCATCAACAGTACAAGACAGCTACCACAGAATAATTCAACAGATAAAGATGCAATGCAATGCACATAACCGCTACGGCGTGTAGCCCGATCCATTTAACGTCGACGGCGCTCACTGGGGGTGTGTACAGACTCCGGAGGGGCTCCTACAGCCCAAGCGCAATACTGCTGCGGCGTGCAGCCCGATCCTCATATCAACCACTGCGGCGTGCAGCCCGATCCCATGCTCAGTCCACAATAAGCAATTAAGTCACAAAACAGTTCATTTTTCTTAATTCCAGTTTTCAATTCATAATTTATGAAAAATACTTAAACTTTATTAAATTTGCAAAAGCTGGTGACTTAGCATTTCAAAAGTGTGATTTCAATTTCCAGGACTGAGATCAGTGATTTAAGCAATTATAGCTATCACATAAATATTGTCCTCTAAGGACACTACAGGTCGGCACAAGGCCCCAAACAAGGCTTACAGCCCACAAATATATCAAATACAGTGTATTTCCAACACTAACAAGATATTATTCACATCCGGGATGGACCAAGTCTCAATCCCTAATCACAATCAATCCCGCACCTGCCACGGTGTGCGAGCCACGCCCTACTAGCGTCACAATGTGCTAAGCCGGGGTTTCGAACCCTCAGGCTACCATATACACAAACTACTCACCTCTAGCCGGCCGTAGACTCGTCCGCGATACCTTTTCCCTTCAAATTTTCCGCCTCATGCGTAGAATCTAGTCAAACACAACAATTATATCAAATACGGGTCAAAGAAACATAACCCAATTCAATTTATACGAAATACGCAATAATACACCAAGTTGATAAAACCCGGACCCCGGGCCCGCTTCTTGAAAAATTCTGAAATTCATACCAACAGATTCCTCGTCTCGCCACGAGTCCGTGCATATAAAGTTTATCGAAATCGGAGTTCGAATGGCCTTTCAAAACCCAAAAATTCGTTTTCATGATTTAGGCCCTAGTTCTTCACAAATTCTACCAATTTCAGGAATTTTGGTGTTTATTCTAGCATAAAATCATGTTTTTGAGTCAAGAAACTTACCTCCAGCAATTACCCATTGATTTCTCTCCTAAAAATCACCTCAGAAGCTTTTTCCCGTTCCAAAATTGGAAGAAAACACGACCTGCTCGTTCTAGGTATACTGTTCACGCGTTTAACTACTCCCAATGGATTCCTTGTGATATTCTAATGAATTTAGGCTTTTGAATCACTCAATTTGACCTTATAATGAAGGAGATATGTAGGTTTTAAGATTTGCAAATAGTGCAGGTTTTTAATACGCCGTTAGGGGCAGTTTCGTCATTAACCTGAAAATCTGGCCAGCCTTAGTAAAATGGCCATAAAATCCTCATACGATGTCCAAATTCGATGATTCTTTTTGCTACGGGTCCGTAATTACGATACGGATCTAGTTCTCCATTAAAAACAATAATCCAAACTCATTTGTTTAATATAATATCATTTATGCTTGAAGAAACGATGTCGAAACATAAGAAAAACGAGCATAACGCAACCCAAACCTATCTGAAACTCACCCGAGATCCTCGGGACTGCATACGAACATACTAACATGCCACATATGATCATGCAACTTAGTTTTACTCTCAAAACACCAAAACTAATATCAAAACATCAAATTTACATCGGATTCAGGCCTAAGTTCTTCTAAAACTTCCGAAACTAACATTTGATCTAAAACCCGACCTAAACACCTCCAAATGACATGAAATTTTGCACGCATATCAAAAATCACCTAACGGAGCTACTGCAACTCTCGGAATTTCGTTCCAAGCCTCGGATCAAAATCTCACCTACCATTCGGATTTCGCCAAAATTCAACCTTAGCCAATTCAAGCCTAAAACTACACCGGACCTCCGAATTCAATTTAGATTGCTCTCCTAAGTCATAAATGATCCCCCGAAACTAGTCGAATCATCATATTTCCATTCCAAACTATCTAACTCATCGGTCAACATTCAGTTGACTTTTCCAACATGTTCTTCTCATAAAGAGATTTATGGCCTTATTTCTATCTAAATTCTCACCGATTTGCTTCTAACTCTCCAAACACATATAAATTAGCATATTAAAGTGTTAAATGAAGAAAATAGGGCGCTAACTCCCGTAACGACGGGTCGGGTCGTTATAGTACGGGTCCATCTGAATGCTAGACTGGTAGCTGTTGTTGTAGGCGAACTCTGCTAATGGAAGAAACTGGTCCCACGAGCCTCCAAAATCAATGACACGGGCTCGGAGCATGTCCTCTAGAATCTGAATAGTCCTCTCGGACTGACCGTCCGTCTGAGGATGAAAAGTTATACTCAACTGGACCTTGGTGCCTAACTCCTACTAGACCGCTCTCCAGAAACGCGAGGTAAACTGCGTACCCCGATCTGAGATAATAGATACCGGCACCCCATGAAGACGAACAATCTCCCTGATGTAAATCTCTGCTAAACTGTCTTATGAGTAAGAGACAGATACTGGAATGAAGTGTGCTGACTTGGTTAGCCTATCAACGATGACCCAAATAGCATCAAATTTCCTTCGAGTCAAGGGAAGTCCAATAATGAAGTCCATAGTGATCCGCTCCCATTTCCACTCGGGAATTTCGATTCTCTGGAATACACCGCCAGGCCTCTGGTGCTCATATTTTACCTGCTGACAATTTAGACACCGAGCGACATACGCAACGATGTCTTTCTTTATCCTGCGCCACCATTAGTGCTGTCGTAAATCCCGATACATCTTCGCGGCGCCCGGGTGAATAGAATACCGTGAACTGTGGGCCTCCGCTAAGATCAACTCTCGAATCCCCTCAACATTTGGCACACAAAATCGACCCTGGAATCTCAATACTCCGTCATCATCTAGAGTTACCTTCGTGGAACCTCTCCACTGTATAGTATCTCTCAAGTCACGCAAATGAGGATCATCAAATTGCCTCTCACAGATCCGCTCTAATAGAGATGAGCGAGCGACCGTGCAGGCTAACACTCTGCTAGGCTCAGAAATGTCTAGTCTCACGAAATGGTTGGCTAAGGCCTGGACATCTAGAGCAAATAGTCTCTGACTGACCGGAAGGAATGCGAGACTACCCATGCTGGCATACTTTCTACTCAATGCATCGGCCACCACATTGGCCTTACCCGGGTGATATAGGATAGTGACATCATAGTCCTTCAGCAACTCTAACCATCTCCGCTGTCGTAAATTTAACTCCTTTTGCTTGAACAAGTACTGTAGGCTCTTGTGATCCGTGTACACCTCACACGTCACACCATATAGATAATGCCTCCAGATCTTTAAGGCGTGAACCACTACTGCCAACTCAAGATCATGAACTGGATAATTCTTCTCGTGTATTTTTAGCTGCCTCGAAGCATAAGCAATAACCTTACCATCCTGCATCAATACCGCTCCAAGCCATGTATGGGATGCATCACAGTAAACTGTATAAGGCCCTGCACCTGTAGGTAGTATCAGCACCGGTGTTGTAGTCAAGGCTGTCTTGAGCTTTTGAAAGCTCGCCTCACACTCATCTGACCACTGGAACTGGGCACCCTTCTGGGTCAAACTGGTCATCGGGGCTGCAATAGAAGAGAACCCCTCTACAAACCGACCGTAGTAACCTGCTAACCCCAAGAAACTCCGGATCTTAGCTACTGAAGCTGGTCGAGGCCAATTCTGGACTGCCTCAATCTTCTTTGGGTCCACCTGAATACCTTCCACTGATATGATATGACCTAGAAATGCCACCGAACTCAACCAGAACTCACATTTCGAAAATTTAGCATATAGTTGATTATCCTTCAGAGTCTGAAGAACCACTCTGAGGTGCTGCCCGTGCTCTTCCTGGCTGCGGGAGTATACCAGGATGTCATCTATAAAGACTATCAGGAACAGATCTAAGTAAGGCCTCAACACCTAATTTATCAACTCCATGAATGTTGTTGGGGCATTGGTCAACCCGAAGGACATGACCAAGAATTCATAATGCCCGTATCTTGTGTGAAAGGGTGTCTTAGGAATGTCAGCTGCCCTGATCTTCAGCTGATGGTAGCCCGACCTCAAGTCTATTTTTGAGAACACCCTCGCTCCTTGGAGCTGGTCAAACAAATCATCAATCCTTGGCAGTGGATACTTGTTCTTTATCGTCACTTTGTTCAATTGCCGGTAGTCAATACACATCCGCATCGAGCCATCCTTCGTCTTCACAAATTGCACTGGTGCCCCTGGGGAAACACTGGGCCTGATAAAGCCCTTTTCTAGAAGGTCTTGCAACTGATCTTTTAACTCATTTAACTCCGGTGAGGCCTTACGATAGGGTGGAATAGAGATGGGCTAAGTGCCCGGTGCCAGATCAATACAGAAATCAATATCTCTGTCGGGTGGCATACCCGACATCTGACGGGAAAACCTCGGGCCTCCGCTAAGATCAACTCTCGAATCCCCTAAAACATTTGGGACACAAACTCGACCCTGCAATCTCAATACTCCGTCATCATCTAGAGTTACCTTCGTGGCACCTCCCCGTTGTATAGTATCTCTCAAGTCACGCAAATGAGGATCATCAAATTGCCTCTCACAGATCCGCTCTAATAGAGATGAGCGAGCGACCGTGCAGGCTAACACTCTGCTAGGCTCAGAAATGTCTAGTCTCACGAAATGGTTTGCTTAGGCCTGGACATCTAGAGCAAATAGTCTCTAACTGACCGGAAGGAATGCGAGACTACCCATGCTGGCATACTTTCTACTCAATGCATCGGCCACCACATTGGCCTTACCCCGGGTGATATAGGATAGTGACATCATAGTCCTTCAGCAACTCTAACCATCTCCGCTATCGTAAATTTAACTCTCTTTGCTTGAACAAGTACTGTAGGCTCTTGTGATCCGTGTACACCTCACACGCCATATAGATAATGCCTCCAGATCTTTAAGGCATGAACCACTGCTGCCAACTGAAGATCATGAACTGGATAATTCTTCTCATGTATTTTTAGCTGCCTCGAAGCATAAGCAATAACCTTACCATCCTGCATCAATACCGCTCCAAGCCATGTACGAGATGCATCATAGTAAACTGTATAAGGCCCTGCACCCGTAGGTAGTATCAGCACTGGTGTTGTAGTCAAGGCTGTCTTGAGCTTTTGAAAGCTCGCCTCACACTCATCTGACCACTGGAACTGGGCACCCTTCTGGGTCAAACTGGTCATCGGGGCTGCAATAGAAGAGAACCCCTCTACAAACCGACAGTAGTAACCTGCTAACCCCAAAAAACTCCGGATCTTAGCTACTGAAGCTGGTCGAGGCCAATTCTGGACTGCCTCAATCTTCTTTGGGTCCACCTGAATACCTTCCACTGATATGATATGACCCAGAAATGCCACCGAATTCAACCAGAACTCACATTTCGAAAATTCAGCATATAGTTGATTATCCTTCAGAGTCTGAAGAACCACTCTGAGGTGCTGCCCGTGCTCTTCCTGGCTGCGGGAGTATACCAGGATGTCATCTATAAAGACTATGAGGAACAGATCTAAGTAAGGCCTCAACACCTGATTTATCAACTCCATGAATGTTTTTGGGGCATTGGTCAACCCGAAGGACATGACCAAGAATTCATAATGCCCGTATCTAGTGCGAAAAGGGTGTCTTAGGAATGTTAGCCGCCCTGATCTTCAGCTGATGGTAGCCCAACCTCAAGTCTATTTTTGAGAACACCCTCGCTCCTTGGAGCTGGTAAAACAAATCATCAATCCTTGGGAGTGAATACTTGTTCTTTATCGTCACTTTGTTCAATTGTCGGTAGTCAATACACATCCGCATCGAGCCATCCTTCTTCTTCACAAATAGCACCGGTGCCCCTGGGGAAACACTGGCCTGATAAAGCCCTTTTCTAGAAGGTCTTGCAACTGATCTTTTAACTCATTTAACTCCGGCGGGGCCATACGATAGGGTGGAATAGAGATGGGCAGAGTGCCCGATGCCAGATCAATACAGAAATCAATATCCCTGTCGGGTGGCATACCCGACATCTGACGGGAAAACCTCGGGCCTTCGCTAAGATCAACTCTCGAATCCCCTCAATATTTGGCACACAAACTCTACCCTGCAATCTCAATACTCCGTCATCATCTAGAGTTACCTTCATGGCACCTCCCCACTGTATAGTATCTCTCAAGTCACGCAAATGAGGATCATCAAATTGCCTTTCACAGATCCGCTCTAATAGAGATGAGCGAGCGACCGTGCAGGCTAACACTCTGCTAGGCTCAGAAATGTCTAGTCTCACGAAATGGTTGGCTAAGGCCTGGACATCTAGAGCAAATAGTCTCTGGCTGACCGGAAGGAATGCGAGACTACCCATGCTGGCATACTTTCTACTCAATGCATCGGCCACCACATTGGCTTTACCCGGGTGATATAGGATAGTGACATCATAGTCCTTCAGCAACTTTAACCATCTCCGCAGTCGTAAATTTAACTCCTTTTGCTTGAACAAGTACTGTAGGCTCTTGTGATCCGTGTACACCTCACACGTCACACCATATAGATAATGCCTCCAGATCTTTAAGGCATGAACCACTGCCTGCTAACTCAAGATCATGAACTGTATAATTCTTCTCATGTATTTTTAACTGCCTCGAAGCATAAGCAATAACCTTACCATCCCGCATCAATACCGCTCCAAGCCCTGTACGGGATGCGTCACAATAAACTGTATAAGGCCCTGCACCCGTAGGTAGTATCAGCACTGGTGTTGTAGTCAAGGCTGTCTTGAGCTTTTGAAAGCTCGCCTCACACTTATCTGACCACTGGAACTGGGCACCCTTCTGGGTCAAACTGGTCATCGGGGCTGCAATAGAAGAGAACCCCTCTACAAACCGACAGTAGTAACCTGCTAACCCCAAAAAACTCCGGATCTTAGCTACTGAAGCTGGTCGAGGCCAATTCTGGACTGCCTCAATCTTCTTTGGGTCTACCTGAATACCTTCCACTGATATGATATGACCCAGAAATGCCACCGAATTCAACCAGAACTCACATATCGAAAATTCAGCATATAGTTGATTATCCTTCAGAGTCTGAAGAACCACTCTGAGGTGCTGCCCGTGCTCTTCCTAGCTGCGGGAGTATACCAGGATATCATCTATAAATACTATCAGGAACAGATCTAAGTAAGGCCTCAACACCTGATTTATCAACTCCATGAATGTTGTTGGGGCATTGGTCAACCCGAAGGACATTACCAAGAATTCATAATGCCCGTATCTAGTGCGAAAAGGGTGTCTTAGGAATGTCAGCCGCCCTGATCTTCAGCTGATGGTAGCCCGACCTCAAGTCTATTTTTGAGAACACCCTCGCTCCTTGGAGCTGGTCAAACAAATCATCAATCCTTGGCAGTGGATACTTATTCTTTATCGTCACTTTGTTCAATTGCCGGTAGTCAATACACATCCGCATCGAGCCATCCTTCTTCTTCACAAATAGCACTGGTGCCCCTGGGAAACACTGGCCTGATAAAGCCCTTTTCTAGAAGGTCTTGCAACTGATCTTTTAACTCATTTAACTCCGGCGGTGCCATACGATAGGGTGGAATAGAGCTGGGCTGAGTGCCCGGTGCCAGATCAATACAGAAATCAATATCCCTGTCGGGTGGCATACCCGACATCTGATGGGAAAACCTCGGGAAACTCCCGTACAATAGGAACTAAATTAATAGAAGGAACTTCTGCGCTGCAATCACGAACATAAGCCAAATAAGCTAGACACCCCTTCTCGACCATGCATCGAGCCTTAACATAGGAAATAACAGTGCGAACGGAGTGGCTTGAGGTACTTTTCCACTCTAGTCGGGGTGATTCTGGCAAGGCCAAGGTCACGATCTTGGAATGACAATCTAAGATAGCATGGTATGGGGACAACCAGTCCATCCCCAATATGACATCAAAATCCACCATGTCTAATAGCAACAGATCAACACGGGTCTCAAGACCCCCAAAAATAACTACGCACGAACGATGCACCCGGTCGACTACAAAGGAGTCGCCCACTGCTGTAGACACATAAACTGAGATATCCAGAGCATAGCTAGGCACGGACAGATACGGTGCAAAGTAGGAAAACACATATGAATATGCAGACCCAGGGTCAAATAATACTGAAGCACCTCTGCCACAAACAAGAATGGTACCTGTAATCACGGCATCCGATGCCTTTGCCTCTGGCCTGGCTGGTAAGGTATAAAATCGGGGATCAGCACCTCCCCTCTGAGCTACATCTCTGGGACGGTCATCCATTGGCTGACCTCTACCTCTGGTTGGACGGTCTTTACACTACGGTCTCGACCTCCACCTCTACGATCTCTACCCCCGCCTCTGGCTGGCTGGGCAGGCTGAGGGTCAGCTGGGGCCTGAATCATGGGACGAGGGCCCCACTGCTGAGTGTTGCCCGTCGCTCGAGGGCAAAACCTGACAAGATGACCTGGGTCACCACAACCGTAGCAACATTTAGACTGATGGGGATGCTGGCCCTGACGACTTGAATGGCCCCCACGAACACTCTGAAGAGGTTGAGCACTAATAGGAGGCTGATCTGAATACTGCTTACGAAACCCACGATCACCTGGTCCACCCTGTGAAGCCTGAAGGGCGGAATGAAAAGGTCTGGAAGACTGGCCCCTATCAAAAGATTGCCTGCCTCCAGAAGAAGATCCACTAAACCTACCGGAATGACGAGGCCTCTTGTCTGAAGGGTAACCACCTCCCCGAGCAAGAGCCATCTCAACTCTACGAGCTGCATTAGCTGCCTCCTGAAAAGTTATATCACTCCCCACTCCCATATCCATCTGAAGTCTAATCGGCTGATTAAGCCCATCTATGAACCTACGGACCCTCTCCCGCTCTGTGGGGAGTATCACCATTGCATGACGTTCCAGATCAACAAATCTTGTCTCATACAGAGTGACAGTCATAGTACCCTGCTGGAGGCGCTCAAACTGCCTCCAAAGTGCATCCCGCTGAGTAACAGGGAGAAACGTCTCCAGAAATACCTCTGCAAACTGATCCCATGATAAAGCCGGGGACCCTGCTGGTTAAGTCAAGCAATAATCTCTCCACCAAGTCTTGGCGGATCCTGAAAGCCTGAATGTACAGAAGTCAACTCTATTGGACTCCACTATCCCCATAGTCTTGAGAATCTCATGGCAACTAAATAAGAAATCCTGAGGATCCTCTGATGTGGCACCGCTGAAAGTAGTGGTAAATAGCTTGGAGAACCGATCAAGTCTCCATAAGGAATCAGAAGTCATGGCCGCTCCATCTCCGGCCTGAGCTGTGGTACCTGACTGAGTGGCCACAGCTGGCTGAACCACTGGTGCCTGAGGTTGAGGAGCTACTGGCTCCGGAGTACGAGCAACATGAGTCTGGGCCCCTCCTCCAGCCTGAGAAGCGGCTGGTGCAGCTGGTAATAAGCCTGCTCTGGCAACACTGTCCATAAAACCTGCTATCCTGACCAGAATCCGGAGTAAATAAAGCCTTTCCTGGGACCTGAGCTGGGCCCACTGGAGCTGCTGGGACTGGAACCTCATCGCCAGTCTCTAGATGAGGCTCCACCTCTGGAATAGCTGCCGGGGAATGAGCTATGCCCCTACCACGACCTACGATACGGCCTCGGCCCCTGCCCCTCACGGAAGATGCCTGGGGCTCAGGCTGCTGATCAGCGGACGAAGAAGCGCGTGTCCTCACCATCTGCGAAAGGACAAAGTATAAATTCAATTAGTATTTGAGGAACAAATCGCACGACAGAAGGAACAAATGAGAGACTCTTTCCTAACTCAATAGACTCTGGAGGACAAGTACAGACGTCTCCGTACCTACCCGTCAAACTCTACTAAGCTTGTTCTTGAGTGGTGAGACCTATGTAACCTAGAGCTCTAATACCAACTTGTCACGACCCGAATTTTCCCCCAACATTGGGATCGTGATGGCGCCTACTCGTGGTAGCTAGGAAAGCCACTACATTCAACAATATCATGTTTTTATCATTATTTCACACTCATTTTTATCAACAAGAACAATAACATTAATTAAATAAGTGCGGAAGACTTTTAAAATAGAATTAAGCAATACCAAGGTAAAACACTAATGAAATTCTCTACCCAAGACGTGGAGTCACCAACTCACGAACTACTACTTAATACTACACATAAAGGTCTGAAAGAAAATAACATAAATCTATTTGTCTCGGAACAATGAGACCACAACAAATAATATAAATAAGTGGAAGAGACGCCGGGCCTGCGGACGCCTGCAAGCTACCTCGGTCTCAGAATGCTCAACTCCCACGAATATACTCTACTACTGCTACAGCTGCTCCTGATCAAAACCTGGACCTGTGCAAAAACGCACGGAAGTGCAGTATCAGCACAATCCGACCCCATGTGCTGGTAAGTGCCTGGCCTATCCCAGCGAAGTAGTGACAAGCCTAGGACCAGACACTCACATAAACATGTGCAGTTCTATATACATATGTACACCATAAGATAACAAGAGATGTCAAGTAAACAAATTCAACAAGAAATATCATAAGAGGGGAAACTCAACAGTTAGCAACAAGTATTAACACAACAATGGAAATCAGAGTATAACGGAAACAGGTAATATCAAGTCAAGGAATAGCAAATAGTTTCACGGCATCACCCTTCGTGCTTTTACTCTCATTCTCATCAAATAAGCAAATAAAAGTGCACGGCATCACCCTTCGTGCTTTTACTCTCTTCCTCACATCCATGGCACGGCATGATCCTTCGTGCATGGTTCAATAACAAGGCACGGCATTACCCTTCGTGCATAATCAATCACAAGGCACGGCATGATCCTTCGTGCATAATCAATAACAAGGAACGACATTAAGCTTCGTGCATAATCAATAACATAAGGCACGACATTAACCTTCGTACAATATCAGTAAACAAGGCACGCCATCACCCTTCGTGCATTATCATTCTTCCTCACCCAAATAACAATCACAGTTAAGGGCAAAGAATGAAAACAATAATCATGAACCGTCCTGGCAAGAGACACAACAATCATCACAACAAGGTCCCGGCAAGGGAAAGTAATAATCCACTTTACAACAAGTCTCGGCAAGGGAAACAATATTTCACTTTACAATAAGTCCCGGCAAGGGAAACAATGTACAATTCCACAACCCGGCAAGGGTTCAACAATTCATCTTTAAAATATCTCACAACAAGTATCAACGACGACTCACGGTCATGCTAGACGCCAGTGTATAGATGCTCGTCACCACATCCCATACACCACACTCGATCACATAGCACACAATACTATTCCCTCAAGCTAGGATAGAACAAACACTTACCTCTAGCCTTGAAGTCCAAATTATCCTTCAACTATAGCTTTACCCCGAATTCCGCTTTCAACTTGCTCGAATATAATCACAATTGATTCCATTACATTAATAAATACTATATAACTTATTTTGAATGCTTAAAAATGGTTTTCCCAAAGTTTACCCCAAAATTTCCCCAAACTCCCCTGGCCCCACATGGTCGGAACTCGGGGTTCGGACCAAAATCCAGTTACGCATTCCCCCATAAGTTAAAATATATGATTTGTTTCAAAATTGGACCTCAATTCGAGGTCCAATTCTCCAATTCATGAAAACCCTATGTTCTACCCAAAAACAAGAATTTCTACCGTGAAAACCTTTGATTTCTATTGAAAAACATGTTTCATGTTGTTAGGAATTGAAAGAATTAAGTAAAAAGTGACTTACAAGTGATTTGGAGTGAATTTGCTCTTGAGGGTTCGTGTGTGGTGTGTTGGGTTTTGAAAGAATGAAGAAAAGAGCTTGAAAATTCGTTTAAGTATAAAATTGCACAGCTGCGGATATCGCAATTGCGAACATTTGTTCGCAACTACGAACACTATAGGTTTTGGGTCTGAGGCTCTCGCAATTGCGAGAAAGAGTTCGCATTTGCGAACTGGGCTGGGTCAAATAAGCTTTCGCAATTGCGACAATAGCTTCGCATTTGCGAACATGGGCAGATTATTGAAGGCCTCGCATTTGCGAGGTTTAATTCGCATTTGCGAACCCAAGGACTTTTGGGCATTCATCGCATTTGCGATCATGGGTTCGCATTTGCGAACACTGGCCTAACCTGCCCCCTTCGCATTTGCGATAATTTCATCGCATTTGCGAAGACACCAGCTAGGTGAAAAACCAGCTGTGTTATTTTTCATAAATTGCTCCAACGGCCTACCAAATCTTTACCCGAGCCCCCCCGGGCTCCAAACCAAACATGTACACAACATCAAAAACGTATTACAAACTTGCTCGTGCGATCACGTCGCCAATATAACATCGTTTTCATCAAATCAAGCCTCAAGTTCATGATTATCTCTCTTTTAGTTTCATAACTTTTAAATTTGGAACTCAAGGTTCAAAACACATCAAACGACATTCAAATGTCACCAAACTTTGCATAAATCACATATATAATATTTAAGACTTGTACCAGGCGTCGGAACCAAAATACGAGCCCGATACCAAGGTCATTTAATTCATTTTCCTTAAATAATTCCAGCAAAAATAATTTAACAGAAAAAATCATATCTTAGGCTCTAGGCCTCAGAATTCGACTCCAGACACATGCCCGAGTCCCATATTTTCCTACGGACCTTCCGGGACCATCCGATCGCGGGTCCGGATCCGTTTACCAAAAACGTTGACTGAAGTCAACTATATCAATATTAATATCATTTTTCTTCAAATTTCTCATAGAATTCACATATGCTCTCACACAATCTTTCCGGCTACATGCCAAGATCATGCACGTAAATCGAGGCAACATAAAATGAGGTTCTCAAGGCCTAGGAAGTGCGGAACAAGTGAGGAAAACAGGTGATGACCCTTTGGGTCGTCACAATGATGATCCACAATATCACGACAGAAGAGCTCCACATAAATCGACCGCCCGAGCAATAATCGGGCAAGCCAGCTAACACTGTGTCGTTTTATGGTGTCCAAAAGAACTATTAAGGAAAAAGAAAATGTTAGTATACACAACTTGTGTTTGAAGTAATGACAAGTAAATTCAGATATACATTTGCATGTGCACCATCAATAAAATCCAATATATCCCTACACAAGGAGAGATTATGCCTAGCCTCGTACTCGCGCCTATGTTCCCACCGGAGAACCCATCTCCTAGCTAGAGGGAGAAACTCCAGTGGTACATCCGAATCTAATGGTGGTAGAGGTGGCTGTAACTGTAGGAACTGCTCCAGGCCCAAACCTAGCATAAAAAGTTAACGTAAATTTAAGATATATTTTTACTAGGTATGTTAAAATGAATAGAGTATTTGAATATGATGTCACATGTAGTAGTGTCAAGAATCCAGCAACATCACATATGTATAAGTAGGCAAGAACAACAACACTCCAATTATATTGGGGTAAATCATCTAACCGCTCAAGATAATAAAGAAATCTCAAGCATAGTAGGTTCCTCTAAGTGTTCGGGAATAAAACCCCTCCAAACAACATGAGTATCAGCAATCTCGTATACCGGTCAACATGATAATCTGGTGTATCGCCATAGATCTGAGGATGCAATGCCTCATACCACAGTTGAATATTCGTCAATGAAAAATGACTGGTCCCACGTAGTACAGTCTTATCCTTTGGTCGGAAAGCAGTGAGCTACTGCAGCATGTCCAGTTACTGCACACGTGTCATATCTCTCATGGCAGGCGGTAGAGAAACTGGTAGTCCATCAACGGCCAGCCCATATAAAACCTCCAGGTCCTGAAGTGTGAAGGGGGCCTCGCCAATAGGCAGGTGGAATTTGTGCATCTTCGGTCTCCATCGCTTTATGAGGGTTGTGTTCAAAGACCAATTGAGCCGCAATAGCCCGTTCTCAATCATCCTGTAGAAGTCCGTGTTCCGTAGTCGCGCTACTACATAGTCATGGAGAACTCTGTCATGTAGAAAGTCTCACATGTCGTCCACTCTTCTGGCGCGGAGAGTCTGGGTCAGTAACTCACCCTCTCATATGTGACGACCTATGATCGCCCTGTAACGAGAGTAGCTCATCTTTGGAAGGTCCGGGATGAATAGGCGGCACCTCCATGCCGCCTACTGTAAATTAAACGACATTAATTACATGTTAGTTTTATAATAATATATGTTTGTTTGTGTATTAAATAATTAAAATTTTATAAATAAATATTCATATATGGGTCCCAGGCTCGATATTTGGAACCTAGTATTATCAATTTATCCTGAATTCTTCTATGTGTTAGCTTTATAATTTTATATGTTTGTTTGTGAATTAAATTATTATAATTATATAAATAAATATTCATATTTGGGTTCTAGGCTCGATATTTGAAGCCAGTAGCACCAATTTATCATGAATTCTTCTATGTGTTAGTTTTATATTTTTATATGTTTCTTTGTGAATTAAATAATTAAAATTTTACGAATAAATATTCACATATGGGTTTCAACCTCGATATATGGAGCCTAGTAGCACCAATTTATCCCCAATTCTTCTATTTGTTAGTTTTATTATAATTTTCTATGTTAGTTTGTAAATTAAATAATTAATTTTTATAATTAAGTATTCACATATGGATTCTACACTCCATATTTGGAGTCCAATAGCACCAATTTATCCTGAATTATTTTATGTGTTAGTTTTATTATAATTTTATATGTTAATTTGTAAATCAAATAATTAATTTTTATAATTAAATATTTTTATAATGGGTTCCAGACTCGATATTTGGAGCCCAGTTGCACCAATTTATCCTGAATTCTTCAATTTGTTATTTCTATTTTTAAGTACATATTAGTTTTATAATTTTATATGTTTGTTTGTAAATAAATAATTATTTTTTATAATTATACAATATTTAATTATTAAATATTTATATATGGGTTCCAAGTCGATATTTGCACCTAGTAGCACCAAATATATGTTGACTATAATTTCATAGAGTTTGTGTTTGATCTATCGGTTATTTTGACGTATTATTGAGTATAATAGATACTTAAACTACAAGGAAACTACGCTAAAAGGCACTGCATTTTACTACGCTAAAATTTACAATATTATACTACAATAAAAGGCATTATATTTTATTGCGCTAAAAGGCGTTATGTTTTATTACCCTAAAAGGCATTCAAATGCATTGTTATCAACAAAATACATATAAAACAATAATAGCAATTTATTAACAAATAATAACAATCTCACATTTTTTACATATTTTTTGCAACATTAATATCTTAACCCAGATAAAAATAACATACCAATTTAATCGCGAAAACAAAATACAAAATAACATACAACACATTCAAAATAATTAATATGCATTATTTATACGAGTTTGTGACTAAATTAAATCGGAATAACACAATTATATTTTTCGAAAAGTTAAAGATATGAATATTTAACTTCAAAACAAGCAACCCACAGCAGTAGAAGTCTTGGCTAGGATCTGGGACCAATAATATTTACTTTGTATGGGATGGGTGGGTTCCACGCGAGTTTTTTTGGACGTTAATGGAGGGGAGCCTGTATTTTAAAAAACGAAGGGGGAAGGGGATCCGGGCAGAAACATAGGGAAAAAGGAAGGGTTCTACTATATATGTATATGATACACTGTCACGACTTGGATTTTTCACCTCGGGAGTCATGATGGTGCCTACTAATGTGAGCTAGGCAAGCCAAATATTTATCAATTTAACTTTTTATCCATTTTATATTCTCTAACAAATAAAAATACAGTAACATAAAAACAACAAAAAATTTAAGATAAGCGAAAGAAAAGCAATAGAATATCTGAACATGTATCCAAAATAATTGTTTGAACCTTAACTACCTAGAACTGGTGTCACAGTTTACACACAATCTAAGATTTACTACATACAAAGTTTGAAAATAAACTATACAATGTTTCTGAATTAAGGAAATGAAACAAGAATAAAGGGATAGAGGGAGATGCCGGGGCCTGCGAACGCCTGCAAGTCTAACTTGGATGTCTACGTAGACTTAAGGTAGCCACTCAATCTACCGTCCAAAAGTTGCTTCGGGATCTGCACATACTTTAGAGTGTAGTATCAACATAACCGACCCATATGCTGGTAAGTGCAAGCCTAACCCCGATGAAGTAGTGACAAGGCTAGGACCAGACTACCAAATAATCCTGTGAATTCAACTATATACACTAAACAAAGAAGAACAGTAATATACAGTCAAGTATGGGAGGGGTAACATGTTGCGGGGGAAACATCAATATAGAATAGAAAGACAACGGGAAATGAAAGAAACAACATATCTCAAATATCAACAAAAGATCCAAAATCAATAAGTGCATGGCATCACTCTTCGTGCTTTTACTTTCGTCCTCGCAAAGCAATCAAGTAATAAAAATATGCACGGCATCACCCTTCATGATTTTACTGATGTCCTCACCATATAATCAATGTAATTTGAGCGAAATCATACATTATGTGGTACGACATCACCCTTCTGCTTTACACTCTATCCTTACAAATCGTACATGGCATCACCATTCGTACTTTAACACTCTCTTACCAAAACAATGCATGATATCATCCTTCGTGCTTTAACTCTCTTCCTCACCCAAACAACAATCACAAACAATAAGGCAAGGAAATGAATAAAATTACAATAAGAATCCCGGTAAGGTAATAATAGTTCAACAATCAAGTCCCGACAACAGACAACATAAAAACAACACAACCATATCCCGGCAAGGGAGTCAATGCAGTGATTCTTTTCTCTTTATCTCTTTCACTTCACAAGTCTCTTTACAACTTGAGCCAATGCTCTAAAGAGTTCAATTATCATGTATACTTTCACAATTCGTTATACAACTTGAGCCAACGCTCCTCAATGATCAATCATCACAATTACTTTCACGAACTTTGCCCAACAAATAAAAATTATCACCAAAGTGTGAATAATACAACGAAGTCATGATAATCACATTATAAAACTCATCGGCATGCTAGATACCAATGTATAGATAATCGTCAACATGCCTATACGTCGAACTCAACAATTATCACATAGCAAATAGGACTCGACTCATAATCCCTCAAGTTCAGGTTAGACCAAACACTTACCTCGATGCCACGGACACAATTCATGTCTCAACTATCACTTTACCCCTTGATTACACAACCGATTCGCTCGTATAGTGTCACAAATTACTTAATTATATCAATAAATACTAAATGAATCAATTCCAATGCATGAAAATAAGTTTTTCAAAGTTTTACCAAAAAGGTAAAAAATTGCCCCCGGGCCCACATGGTCAAAACTCGAGGTTCGAACCAAAACCCGATTATTCATTCCTTCATGAACCCAAATATTTAATTTGTTTTAAAGTCGGATCTCAAATCGAGGTCCAAATCCTTAAAATTTAAAAAACCTAGGTTCTACCAAATACACCCAATTTCCCCCATAAAAATAATTGATTTTGAGTTGAAATCATGTTAAAAGATGTTAAGGATTGAAGAACTAGTTAAAATTGACTTAATCTCAATTTGGGAGAAGAGTTGTCTTTGAAAAATCGCCAAAGAATATTTTGGTTTTGAAAGAGTGTGAAAAATGGGAGATTTTCGGCTAAGTTATAAAATTGCAGGTTGCAGATATGAGAATTGCGACCAGGTTTCGCAATTGCAAACTCAGACTTCTACTATGTTGGAAATTGCGAACAAATACTCGCATTTGCGAGTCTGAATTGCGAAGAAAGTGTGCATTTGAGACGACTAGAAGCGAGGGGAGGCATCGCATTTGCGATAGATCTCTCGTATTTGCGAGGTAGGCTGGCCTGAGCTAGTTTCGCATTTGCAACCTGCAATGCAACAGCTGAAGGTCCGCAATTTTTCAAGTTCAAAATCCATCCCATGGCTTAATCTAAAACTCACCCGAGCCCTTGGGTCTCCAACCAAACATGCACACCAACCTAAAAATATCATGCAGACTCGCTCATCATTCAAATCACCAAAATAACATTGACAACTATGAATTTAACATCAAAAATCATGAAATTACTCAAGAACACCAAATTTCCATTTTTTTTCTCAAGTTACGTCTGATTCACGCCATTTCAAGTCTGTTTCTTTTCAAATTTCACAGACTCATCTTAAATCACATATAAGATCTGTATCCGGCTCCGGAACCAAGATACAAGCTCGATACCATCAAATTTTATTCATACTTCATATTCAAATCTCATAAATAATTTTAGAACATAATTTTCTTTAAAAAATTATTTCTCGGGATCGGGACCTCTGAATATGATTTCGGGCACACGCCCAAGTCCCATATCTTCCCCCACACCCTTGGGGACTGTCAAATCGGGGTTCCGGGTCCGTTTGCCTAAAATATTGAACAAAGTCAAATTAATCATATTCACAAATTTTCACATATTAGCTTTTCAGCTACGCGTCCGGACTGTACACGCAAATCAAGGTGAGACAGAAAGAGGTCTTTAAGGCCTTGGAATGCAGAATTTAGTTTTAAAAAGGGTCATCACAAACGCGGTCCATTCTGCATTTTACATAAAATACGGTAATGTTCCGCACTTGAAATAGTGATTTTATCAGCTAATATGTAAAGTGTGGTTTGTTACAGTGTTTTATACAAACGTGGTAATGAATCATATTTTACGTTAACATTTCAAATGGATGTTAAGGTAAAACTCTGTTTATAACCACGTTTTATATAGAATTATGGCAGAATGGCCTAAATGCCACTTGTACTTCAACCACTTTGTCATACCGGTCCCCAAACTTACATATTTACCAATTGAACATTTATATTTATTCAAAACGTGAATAATAAACGCTTATCCAATGTGGCTACAAGTGCGTGTATGACGATCGCCTACATGTAAGAAGCCACGTCAATAAAATATAACCACGTAGGCTCCAAGTCACATATGATGACCAAATAGGATAAAAAAATCAGCGAAGGATTATTTACCCCCAAACCCACATTTTTCCTCATTTTACAATTATCGTGTATTTAGGACTTAGATAGTATTAAACAACAGTGAATCTCTCCTCTCTTCTCCGTCGTTGTTGCCGGGAATTTCATCTGTACAGTTGTTATCGAAGTTTGTGGGGGTAAATTTTTTTGTTTGTTCTTCATTTTTGTCGTTATTGTTCTTTATTTCCCTCCATTTTTTGGGCTTTTGCAGAAGTTAACCAAACACCAAAGTTATCACAGAATAAACAGTCTTTTCGTTTAAAAAACTGAACTCGCTCCTTTCTTTCAGTAGCTGTTGAAGTGACAATTTTCAGCGGCGGACTAGTGCCATTTTTTTTTGTGCTGTACCAAGTTGTTAAAGCACCATTAATAACTCCTAAGTTTTCTTTTGCTATATGTTTTATTTTTTTTGTAAAGCCATTTTATATTTGGAATATATGTTTGTATGATACAAAAGAAGGGCATTGGTGGATTTAATTTGGGAATGATTATGTCTTAGGATATTGGCTATCATTCTTGTTCTCCTACTTTGCAGACAGTGCTTCAACGAAGAATCAAAGAAAAAAAATTCTATTTTTCACTGTTGAAGCTAACAAACAAAGAAGAAGGCATCAGATTTGATAGAAATTAGCTTCTATAATGTTCAACAATGGAGAATAACGTAGAAAGAAGAAGATGGTAGTTAAATAGACTAACTTATTACCGTTAGGGCTTTTTAACTGTCTTCACGCCCCTCACATGCGTGTGAATCACGCACTGAAACAATATATGACACATAAGATAAGTCACGTTGGATAAACGTTTATTATTCACGTTTTGAATAAGTATAAGTGTTCAATTGACAAATATATAAATTTGGGAACGAGCATGATAAAGTGGTTGAAGTATAAGTGCCATTTAAACCATTCTACCTAGAATTATAACATTTTTTGTTACACCTAAAAAAATATTTTATGTCCAAAAAGATAATATTTCGGTTCAGCGATTTTGAGGAGTAGGGTGTAAGGACAAGAGTACATGTTAAAAGATTGGAGCAGGACAATCAAAGGACAAACGCTGTTTCTGACAAGCCAAGTTTTGCCCATAAAAGTTTATACGTGTCGAATTAACCTGTGGGAGAACCTAATTCACCATATCCTAGTATTGTATTAACAGTCTGGTGTAAAAGGAATTTTTCTTGACATATTCTGGGCATTTTCTCTTCACTTTCTCTCTTTCTGTACGAACATATCAGCCAATCACTGTAACAATTGGTGGGAGAAGATCTTCTTGCGCGATGACAATAATAGATAGTTGTGTTTACCTCCCTGCACATCAAATCAAGTAATTTAAATTAACAATTAAAATGAAATTACTTAACTATGGTTTAATGATAATTAAATGTATGTTTTAGATATATTATTCGAGATTTATTACTTGAATAAATATCGAGTAAAACTAAATTATTACTGAAAATAATATAGGTGCGTGACAGCTTCATCAAGAAGGGGAATCTTGGAGCTAGCAACAATGGAATTGTTTCCTTGTGATATATAAGTCACGAGTTTAAGTTTTGTATGTTATGCTAATACTTACAATAACGTAAACTGTCTATATCACTTCCTTTATTTCCTTTACTTTCCTTTCCTTTTTTTCCAACCTTGATTCTGCCTTGAAACAACTTCCAAATTAAAGGAGAAACAGATTGTTACTTAATTATTATCAAGTGTGCCTTCCATGACGTCTTTTTGAATTTTGATTCGCTAGCTGGTCCACATACACTCATCAGAGAAGACAAACTATATAATACTAAAGTAGACTTTATTAATATATTATAGTAGTAAATAAAATTAAAGAACCAAGTATTGTGGTGGAGTTGTAAGTATTTTTTCATCCTTAATCAGAGTTCTCGATTTCGAGCCCCTGATTATGGAGTCGCCTTTGTTAGGGAGCACTTTACCCCCAATGTAGGACTTCCCGGCGCGAATCCAAATTTAGTAGCCTTTTTTTAAAATATTTTTTAAAAAAAGAAATGATTAAACACTACTATTTCGAGCTGCTTGATGGACATTGGAGGACCTGTTAGACACATGCATTCATACTTTATTAAGTGGCCCTCAGAAATTAAAGGGGTATGGACATGATCCCACTACTATAGTGTTTGACCACTTTTTAATACAAATACTGCTGACTGCCTGCAATTTAAGCTTTTAAATGTTTTCCACTTTTCTAGATCAAATTTTCCTCACTTTTGGGGGATGAATTTTGATATAGATAAAAATAAAAGCGCTATATTAAATCATTGGTATTTTGTTCTTTCTTTTTCTTTCTTTTTTTTTTTTTTTGGGTTCCAAAATGCAAGTGTTAGAGTATGAATTGTTTGGATGAAGATAAGCTTATGATTGGATGCCTTTTGAAGATGCAATTATGTAAAGCTTGATTGGTAGACAGAGAAGGAAAAATCTTATGTTCTTTTGTTTGATTTTTGTAAAAACAGAGAGGAGAGGGAACAAACGAACGAATTATTCTTTGAATCTCACAACTAGAGAGAACAAACTGCCAATTTCCCTTGGGGGTGTGTTTGGTATGAAGGAAAATGTTTTCCATGGAAAATGTTTTCCTAGAAAATGTTTTCATAGAAAATGAGTGATTTTATCACTTATTTTCTCTTGTTTGGTTGGTAAGTGGAAAACATTTTCCGGAAAATATTTTCCATGTTTGGTTAGAAAGTAAAAAATAGTTTTTTTAGAAAAATATTTTTTTTGCAACTCTCCTACCCCTCCCCCTACCACCTCCCCCACCCCTCCCATTCCCGAAGTCGCTAAAAATTGACACAATCTAAAGAAACTAATGTGATGCTTTACTTTTTAACGCAAAAATCGCGTATTTTCGAATCGGTAAATTTATAATTTCTAAACCCGTAAACTTCCAAACTCATAATTTTGGAACTTGTAAAATGTTGAGTCTTTCATAAAATATATATTTTAATAAATAATAAAATTTAAAACTGAAAAATATATTTTAAAATTTTTCGGGGGGGGGGGGGGGGGGGGGGGGTTTCGGGGGGGGGGGCAGTAAATCGAAAAAAAAATAAAAATTTAAATTACAAAAAAAAGTAATTTTTTTTGTGCGGGGGGTGTTGGGGGGTGGGGGGAGGGGTTTGGGGGTGGGGGTGGGGGTGCAGAAAAATAAGAAAACAGAAATTTAAAATTATAGAAAAAAAAATTAAGGTAAAAGAAATTTTTTTTGCGGGGTGGGGTGGAGGGGTAGTAGAGTGGATGGTAACGGAAAAACTGAAATTTTTCTAAAAAAAAACTGTTTTTTGGAGAGGGGGTGGGGTGAGAATGGTTGAGAAGGAGCTTTGGAAAATGTTTTCCCTTCTTTTGATAAGGAAAACATTTTCCGCTAATTGGAGGAAAATGAATTGATAAGGAAAATATTTTCCAAAACATTTAAGCCAACCAAACATGGGAAAATTGGAAAACTTCTTACCAAACATACCCTCAATGTCTCTTGTTTTCTTCAAAACCAAACAAGGGAAAAGAAAATTATCGAGTCCTGTGTTATAGTTTTCCCCTTAATTTATTAATTTTCGTAGCTACAGAAAAAGCTTGCATATCATTTACTACTTAATACTCAGCTCTATATTTTCTAAATTTGTACAAATTTTAGTGGAAAAATATTAAAATGGCTACTGCTAGCTGCCTACATCGAACAATATTGATCAAAGGGCCAAAAATTAATTCCTCTCCCCCCCTCCCCCCCCCCCCTCCCCCCACACACAACCACCGTAAAAGGTACTATTCAATATTGGTCATTATTCCCATTGAAATTGCTTTTTCAATTGGCAATGAGAAGAAAAATAATTGCCAGCACAGCTTCTAAAGAGATAAGGAAAATAAATATTTACATGCTAGAGAGTATTCCCTCGGTATCAGCTTATGTGACAGGTGCTTGAGGGGACATGAAGTTTTAAAAAAAAAAGATTTTTAAAATTTATAGCCTAATAAATCATAGTTAATGTGTGACTATAAATCATCTTATTAAGGATAAATGAAAAGTTTTAAAATTAATATATTTAATAAAAAATAATAATATTATTTTAAAAAGAAATAGTATGAAATTATTTACCCTAAAATTTGGATAACAATTAAACTTTAACTGATTTTAAGAATATGTAATTCACCTAGCACCAGTTGATAAATATGATGATCGATAATAGAAATAAACAACAAAATAAAGCAAACTAGTATAGAAATGCAATTCAGCCCTTGAGTTAGGTCACCCTCAAACTTAGTGAGCAAGAGTAAAGTTATGGAATAAACTGATGAACAAGAATGAAAGGAAAAAAAGTATTGTATTGCTCTAATATGCGTGAATGTAAAATGGTTACAAAATGATTATATCCCTCTTTGTATAGTAGAGGAATTCTATCTATGGTACAATAATAATTACATAAGTAAATCTCATGATTAGCTAAATAACTGCCCTTGATTTGATCTGTTTCGAGATTTCTGCCATGATCTTCGATCAGTCACGGATATCTCGTTTTTCCTTTATTATGTTATCTTTGGTCTTGCTCGATGTATGTCCCGTTCGACCTCGATCGCTACTAGTTTTGATCTTGCTAGGTACCCCGAACTCCGAACTTGGTACCTTATCCTCGTATCTCAATCTGCCAAGCCATGTGACCGATCCTCGGTTACATCCTCCTAGTCTTGGTTAATACGTGAAATCGGGTGGGTTAATTTTGACCATATATAGATAATCCCCTTGTTTCTTGGAATGCAATGACAAGAAATGAATTGAGTTTCCAAATCGGATCTTGGTTTACCATGACGTATGCATTGTGATGCATGCGATAGAGGTGATCGAAACGTCCCATCGATTCAATTTCCCACGAATTTGAGGTGCTTCAGTTGTTGGTCGGCCACTAGAAACTCTGAATCATTGTCGTAAAACCCATAAAGCGGCCTCTTTTCGACATTTTCAAACTTTACCTTTAATCTCCTTTACTCTAATCTTCAAAGGTCTTTGCATTTTTGAAGTTCTTCTTCTGAATATCATCATGTTTTATCGCTAGCTTCTTCTTAAAACACCAAATATCCTAATCACGGTTCTTCATCGTTCTTAAAGATGTCTAAGGCCTCCTAAACGGTCCCTCAAAAATAAACCGCTTCTTAATTAAAGTCAGTTGGTGCCACCGCCGCCGCAGAAAATCCTCTTGCGGACTTCATTTCTACAAAGTGTGCCACTGTTGTTGATTTCAAAGTAGAGAACATACCCTCAACACTTGGACGATGTGAAACCATATCGAGGCATATGTGTACAATTATCGAACGCCTCCTCGAGAAGGTAAAAGAGGAGTGCAATTAGGTAGCCAAGGACGTCGTAGTGCCTAGCCCTCAAGAATCCATCACCACTTACAAAGAGAGGTATTTGACTGTCTATACCTACCCCTTCATAATAAGTGCCTTGGACCCTATTTTCGTTGCCTTTCGCAAGATTTATGATGTCACTCTAGGCCAAATCCATCAATCATTTTGGAGGATCGTGCTCCTCCTCCGATTCTTTGCAAGTAAGATCAAGGGGCATCCGTTTACCCTCAATCACCCTATGCGCCTCTATGGTCCTTGATTTTATCCAGAAGGCATGATCAAACTTTATCACCGAGCTACAAAACCCCCATTCTCGAGCATAGACGAGACTCGAGGCTTAGGTTGGATGGGCAGGTTCGTCCGAATAAAGACTTCAGATCTAATCCCCATTGAAGACATGTCGTTCCCTGAAAGGTGGAACATGAAACGTAAGTATTGCTTGGCCTTTCGGGTATCTACTATTGTTGTTTTGCCTTCTTTCTTTCCCATCATCTAAGTTTTTTTTGTTGCATGCAAGGCTGGTATGCCAGAAGTGATCCCCGACCCGAGGCAATGGGTCGAGGGATTGGTGTCACAAAAAACATAGTACGAGCATGCTTGGATGGCGTTGTTAAGGGGCCGATGGGAGGCTCGAAACCATGGTAATATTTTTTCTTAGCAAGGTTTCCATTCGGACTTTGTTATTGTACTTACTCATTTTTTCCATTTTATAGGCCTTGGGAAAGACGTGCCAATGAGGCCCCCCTCTGCTGAAGAAGAGGCACTCATTTCTCCGTCTACCCCGAAGCAGGCAAAGAGAAGAAAAAAAGAAAGAGGCTCTGAGTTCCTCAAGCCTAGAGAAGAAAAGACTAGCCATGAGGCCCCGTACGCTAAGGGGGATGTTAACTATGTAAATCTGGAGTCCGTCCACCAGTTATCAGATGAGATCAAAGATGAGGATGAAGAAGACAATTATGGATTAGTGCCTTGTGTGTGGACTGGGATCGAGGTTCAAACAACCACTAGAGAGGTAATAGCTGAAGCTGCTTTGCCCCGGCTTGATGAGCCCGAACCAACAAGAGTTGAATATGACTCACTCGAGATGGGGAGGCCACCGTGTCACGACCCGGATTCCCCCACCATCGGGATTGTGATGGCGCCTACTCGTGGTAGCTAGGCAAGCCAATTTATTCACCACCTTCACATATACACAACTATTATGTTCTCATATTTAATAGCAAGAATAATACTAATAACTTTAAATGCGGAAGTCTTTTAAATAAAAACCGAACAATATTGGGAAATACTTGATAATAAATCCTCTACCCAAGATGTGGAGTCACAAACTCACGAACTACTAAGGAATAACTACACATAATGGTCTGAAAGAAATAAATAACAACTGTCTATCTCGAAACAATGAGACCACAACAATAATGAAAGCAAATAGAGGAGACGTCGGGCTTCCGGACGCCTGCAAGCTACCTCACTCTCGGAAGTACGATAATCCCGCTAGCGTACTACTGCTGCTGCTCCTGCTCAAAACCTGGACTTGTGCAAAAACGCACAGAAGTGTAGTATCAGTACAATCCGACCCCATGTGCTGGTAAGTGCCTGGCCTATCCCGGCAAAGTAGTGACAGGCCTAGGACCAGACACTCACATAAACCTGTGCAGTTTTATATATGTATGATGATTGATAATAGAAATAAACAGCAAAATAAAGAAAACTAGTATAGAAATGCAATTCAACCTTCGAGCTAGGTCACCCTCGAACTCACTGAGCAAGAGTAAAGTTATGGAATAAACTGATGAGTAAGAATGATAGGAAAAAAGTATTCTATTGCTCTAATATGCGTGAATGTAAGATGGTTACAAAATAATTAAATCCCTCTTTATATAGTAGAGGAATTCTATCTATGGTACAATAATAATTACATAAGTAAATCCCATGATTAGCTAAACAATTGCCCTTGATTTGATCTGTTTCGAGATTTCTGCCATGATCTTCGACCAGTCATGGATATCTCGCCTTTTCTTTATTATGCTATCTTTGCTCTTGCTCGATATATGTCTTGTTCGACCTCGATCGCTACTATTTCGATCTTGCTAGGAACCGCGAACTCCGAACTTGGAACATTATCCTCGTATCGATCTGCTAAGCCACGGGACCGATCGTCGATCCATCCTCATAGTCTTGGTTAAATAATAAAATTAGGTGGCCCCAATTTTGACCGTATACCGATAGTTCCCTCGTTTCTTGGAATGCAATGACAAGAAATGAATTGAGTTTCCAAACCGGATCTTGGTTTATCATGATGTAAGCATTGTGACGCATGCGGTAGAGGTGATCGAAACATCCCATCCATTCAATTTCCCACGAATTTAAGGTGCTTCAGTTGCTGGTCGACCACTAGAAACTCTGATCGTTGCCGTGAAACCCATAAAGCAGCCTCTTTTCCACATTTTCAAACTTTAACTTTAATCTCTTCTACTCTAATCTTCAAAGATCTTTGCATTTTTCAAGTTCTTCTTCTGCAAATCGTCAAGTTTCATCGCTAGCTTCTTCTTAAAATGCCAAATATCCTAATCATGGTTCTTCCTAGTTCTTAAAGATGTCTAAGACCTACTAAACTGTCCTTCAAAAAGAAATCACAGCTTCATCAAAGTCAGCCGGCGCCACCGCCACAGCAGAAAAATCTCTTGTGGACTTTGTTCTGATGAAGTGCGCCACTGTTGTTGATTTCAAGGTAGAGAACGCACCCTCAATACCGGGATGATGTAAAACCATATCAAGGTACATGTGTACAATTAACGAATGCCTCCTCGAGAAGGTGAAAGAGGAGGGCAATTAGGTAGGCAAGGATGTCGTAGTGCCTAGCCCTGTAGAATCCATTATTACTTACAAAGAATGTTATCTGACTGTCTATACCTACCCCTTCACAATAAGTGCCTTGGAGCCTATTATTGTTGCTTTTCGCAAGATTGACAATGTCACTCTAGGCCAAATCCACCCATTATTTTGGAGGATCGTGCTCCTCCTCCGATTCTTTGTACTAAGCTCAAGGGGCATCTGTTTACCCTCTATCACCCCATGTACCTCTATGGCCCTCAATTTTATCGAGAAGGCATCAAGCTTTATCGCCGAGCCACAAAACCCCCGTTCTCAAGCATAGATGAGACTTAAGACCAAGGTTGGATGGGAAGGTTTGTCCAAATAAAGACTTTAGATCTAATCCCCATAGAAGACATGTCGTTCCTTAAAAGGTGGAACATGAAACATATGTATTGCTTGGCCTTTCGGGTATCTACTATTGTTGTTATGCCTTCTTGCTTTCCCCTCATCTAACTTTTTTATGTTGCAGGCAAGGATGTTATGCCAGAAATGATCCCCGACCAGAGGCAATGGGTCGAGGGATTGGTGTCACAAAACTTATTACGAGTGTGCTCGGATGGAGATGTTAAGGGATCGATGCGAGGCTCGAAACCATGGTAATCTTTTTTTCTTAGCAAGGTTTCCGTTCGGACTTTGTTATTGTACTTACTCATTATTTCTGTTTTATATGCCTTGGGAAGCACGTGCCACCGAGGCCCCTCTCTACTGAAGAAGAGCCACTCATTTCCCAGTCTGCCCCGAAGCAGGCAAAAGGAAGAAAAAAAGAAAGAGGTTCCGAGTTCCTCAAGCCCAGAGAAGAAAAGGCTAACCATGAGGCGCCGTAAGCCTAAGGGGGATGTTATCCACGTAACTCTGGAGTATGTCCATAAGTTATCAGACGAGATCAAATATGGGGATAAAGAAGAAAATTCTGGATTAGTACCTCGTGTGGAAACTGGCATCAAGGTTCAAAGAACCACTAGAGAGGTGATAGGTGAAACCGTTTTGCCCTGGACTGATGATCCTGAACCAACAAGAGTTAAAGATGACTCACCTCGAGATGGGGAAGCCATCGAGAAAATAATTGAGGCTGGAGTAGATACTGAGCTCGAGGCTCCCCGAAGTGAAGATGATGCCTCTAAAGACCTATTTGGCGAAATAGTGATCGAGGACTCCTCCTTATTCCTCCTTGTAGATACTTGTCATGGAGAGGCGACCCACGGGGAGGAAGTTTTTTTTTAGCTATTTCACCGACATGGAAGATGTCACCAGTTTGGGTTATTTGGATGTGTTAGGGAAGAGCTCGAATGAGGCTTTCTTGAGCTGTACATTTACTAACCAATTCTTAAATCCCAGTGTTGACCCTGATCAAAATTGGCCTCTTATCATCTCAATATCGAAAGATGTATACGTTTTTTCTGCCCCCATAGGGGTGGCAAGTTATCTTCGATGCTTGGTTACTGGGGAGGATCAAGCCAAAATGAATGTAGTGGATGTTGCCTGCTTGTTCAACAAGGCCCATCATGCTCTGAATCAGGTAAGTTCAAGGACCATTTTCTTCTTATGATTTTTGACTTCTAGATATTTCTAACATCTCTTCGTTTCTTGCAGGCTTCGTGTTGCACCACGAGGCCTTTCTTTGAGTCCGAGATACAGGGTCTCACTGAGAAGTAAAACACTTACATGATTCTTAGTGAGTAGCTTCAAATGGACCTGGTGGAAGCTTGAAACGTGCATGAGGAGATTGGCGAGCAGGTATTCCAAATTCTTCATGATAGTGAGGACGAGTTAGAGATAATGACTAACAATCCCATTCTACGGGCTCGATCGAGTCTCGAAATGATCAATGGCTTTCAAAGGCAAATAGATAAAGTGCGATCTAAAGTCGAACGATTTAAGGAATGTATGGACATCATGGTTTCACAAAAGGAGACCGTTCACGCAGATCTGGATACTGCCAAGTCACAACTTCAATATGCAAGGGATGATGGCAAAGAAGGTGGAAGAGCTCGAATCCAATATAACCAATCTGGTCAAGGAGCTTGAGGTTTCCAGATCCAAAGTGGTCACAACCAATATTAAGGCCCAGGCTACTGGGGATCAATACAAAGTCGATGCCAAAGCCACCCTCGAGCAGGCCAGAAGCATTGTTGATCATTCAAAGTGGAATGATCAAAGGGAGTTTCTCGAGGGGATCCTTGTTTAAAGTGTCAACATATCTGCTGAACTCGAAATCGCCAAAGTTGAGGAAGCAAAGGCTTGGAAGTTAGCATTTTTCAATGAGGATTTCGAGGATGTGAGTAGATCTAGTGGAGAAGACTCTGAAGGAGAAGAAGCTGCTCCCGAAGTAGACTAGGCCCTTAGGACTAGTAGTGTTTCTTTTAAGGTTTTTTTGGCCTTTGTAAAGAGTTTTTGATCGGGCCATATGGCCCTTATAAGAAAAATTTTGATATATAAAAATTTCCCATTCCTTTCTGAATTTGTTGTCTTTTCCCTTATTTTGTCTTTCTTTGTTTTATTGATGCCTCATGAGATTGCATTCATAGGTTCGAGGTTTAGGAAATTTTGGATCGAAACTGAACTATTGTCGAGTGATTGCTTCCTCGAAGTTGAGGTAGGGTAACCTTAGGTTTTAATTGAGTGAGGATGATCCCTCGAACTCAAAACAAATGATGTCCATTAGGCTCGTGTATTAGGACGATGTGGCCTTAGTAAAAATATTGACTTCCCCCTATTTTTGTCTTGAAAAAGTGCATTGTTAATTATATAGAACTTGTTATGCCTTAGCATGAATAAGGAATTGTTCGAGAGTTTGAAAATTTTTATATTAATTAGGGTTCTCAAGACTTGATATTATTGAAGCCCCTTATAATTTTGCGGAGAGTAGACTTTTCAACCAATTTATAAGAATATTCGAATGCATGTTTTATTATGGAATTCAGACGCCTTCGAACTGTGTCAATTTGGCCGTAGCCTTTATTTTGCTATTTGCCTCTTGGGCTCATTTCCCGTTATACTTCCAGCTTGTTCAAAGTGTCAGTCCTCGAGTGGGGCGGTTGTGGCTTATAAATCGAGGGTTGCCTTTTTAAGGTTTTATAATCTCAAAATTTTTCTAATTCGATCCCATCTATTTTTCGTACGGAAGTCCCTGGGTGCTGGACTAATTGTTTGAACTTTGGTTAAAATCATCCCTTATCTTGTTTACGTAATAGATCAAGTATTAAATTGTGAAGTAGAAGATTTTTCTAAAGCATGAGATATTGGCAAGGAAAAATGCTTCTTCCAATAGATAATTATACATGCGTACATGTTTGATGTCAAGGCTCGAGTAACCTATATGGGCACGGTTCGTTCGACCGTTTGGCTCTTACAAAATTTACCTATCAAGACCATGCTGTTACGGAGTAATTTCCTTGAAAAAAAGTTGACATTGAAGGGTAATGCCCTAGTATTTGAGGTTGATTGTAAAAAAGCCTCGGATACTGTTGCATTGTTCAAAGTTGTCATGATCAACAATTGTCTCGTTAAAAAACTCACCGAAAAACCCTTTTAGGACAAAACCGGTCTAAGGAAAAAAGAGTGCAACGCATGCTTTCAGACCAAAGGACTTAGTGTTAAAAAATCATTCGATGTCTTCGATCGAACACCTGCGATTGGTTAACATAAGATATAAAATGGAAATGGAGAAGGTCGTACCTTAGTAGTAATATCGTTTGAGGGGTGATACATTCCAATTGTTTAGTAATTGCTCGCCATTCCTGACGCCAAGTTTGTAAGATCTTTTTCAAACAATATCGAGGACCTGATATGGTCCCTCCTAGTTTAGGCCAAATTTGCCTTCGTTCAGGTTTCAAGTATTGAGGGCGACTTTTTTAGAACTAAGTCCCCGACTTTAAAGTGTCAAAGGTTTGTTATAATACCTTTAGATTTGACGTTTTTGTGAAGCCATCTGAACGAGGGAGGCTTCTCGTCTTTTATCTAGTAATTCGAACTTGTATTCATAGCCTTATAAATTAACTCTTCTGTTGCATGCTGAAACCTGAGGCTAGGTTCTTTGATTTTTACCGGGATCAAAGCTTCGGCACCACAGGCTAAAGAGAATGGTGTTTCCCCCTTACTGAATTTGACGTTGTACGGTATGTCCAAAGGACCTCAAATAATATTTCTCTCCATTTTCTTTTAGCATCAGTCAACCTTTTCTTTAGATTTTGAATGATGGTATTGTTTTTCGATTCAGCTTGCTTGTTCCAATTAGGGTGATATGGCGCTAATATGATCCTTTTAATCTTGTGGTCTTTGAGAAACTTTTTCACTTTGCTATCGATGAATTGCTTCCCATTATGGCATACGATCTTGGCAGACATCCCGAATCGCTATATAATGTGGTCCCAAAGGAAGTCTATGACTTTTTTTTCTCTGACCTTTTTGAAGGTATGTGCTTTAACCGACTTAGAAAAATAATCAGTCATAAACAAAATGAATTGAGCTTTACCTGGGGTCGATAGGACAAGGCCAACGATGTCCATTCCCCTTTTTATGAACAGCCATGGGGATAAGACTGAATGGAGTTGTTCTCCATGTTGTTGAATCATTGGCACATACCTATGGCATTTAACTCTTTTGTATCGTTTTCCATATCGGCCCAATAGTATCCTGCTCTGATGACTTTGTGAACCAATGACTCGTTGTGAGCACGTGATTTTTGCCTTACCTGAGAAGTACTCCCAGAAAATTCAAAATAAAATAGTTTCGTGTTGGGCATGATTTTTGTGATTTTTGTGTTATTTTTATCTTAAATTTGCATTTTTTTGTGCGTGTTTATTTATTTAAATTAGTAAAATACAAAAAAAAATATATATATTATGTTTTGCATTTTAGTGTTTAATATCGAAATTAGGTGATTTACATTTTAGGCGATATGTAATTATGTAGGATAATGGTAGTAAAAAATTTTAATTGTGTTACAAGTTAATATATATATATGTGTTACAAGTTAATATATATATATATATATATATATATATATACATATATATGTAATACATCATGGAGTCTAGTCTTAAGAGATATGATTGGGCCAAAACCCAATTCCATACACCAGGCCCATATTAATTCAACACCCAGCCCAAAATACTCGCCCAGCATCAGCTAATGTAACGTTTGATCTGGACCGTTGGATTTTATTATCCAACGGCCCAGATTAATCTTTAAATTCAAATATACACCCAGGCCGTGACTTAACCAAACGACACCGTTTGGTTTAAGGGAGGAGATCCTGGTCGTTGATCGTAAATGATCCAACGATCAGGATTTAACCTCCTGAGTCATATATAATCTCACCTTCACACCCCGCCCCCCCAAGCCAGACCCCCCTCATACCTATCGTCTATCTTAGAGACTAATAACCTCGTCGTGCCTCCGCCGCACACCGCCTGTCGGAAATCGCCTCACGGCGGTTCCGGTAGGCCAATGGCCACCAAATTAACACCATAGACTCCCCTCACCTCCCTCTACACGAATCCCCTAACCGTTAGTCTCGAATCATTCCCGAGCTCTTCGAATATTAGATCGAAGCTCACCGGAATTTGAAGTTCTAAGCCAATGGCCACCAAATTTTCACCAGCTCTTCTCTTCACCTCCCTCATACCCCCACAGGCTGTAGTTTTGGTCGAATCTTGGTGGAACTAGTCGAGCCCCAAATCCGAGGCTATGAACCCTAAATTCATTTCTTGCCTAATTGAGGTCTAATAGACCTTAATTGGGATGTTTTCACTATTGAAAACATCTCAATTAAGGTCCATTGGCCTCAAAGAACAAAGGTCCGAGCCAAATTGAATCCAAGATGGGTCCGAGGTTCATTCGAATGCAATTTTCGCCTTACATGGTATTTTTCCTTTCCTTCTTCATATGTTAGTGTGATTAATGACATAAAAATCTATCCTTTATCTTCTCTTTTTATTTTCTGCTTTGCTCTTCATCTCTTTGAGACCTTTTTTTTTTGGTCAATTATTCGTCTGTATCGTTTGTTTGATTGCGTATGTGTGCAAATGCGTATTCGCTTCGATTAGCGTCGTCGAATACTTAGTTTCAATTGTTGCCGAGATTTTGAAGTTCACTGTTTTATCGGCTAAACTGTTATCATTGCTATGTGTTGTGTTGATTAAATGTCGTCGTTTGAATTCACGAGTTGTTTGTGGGAAATCCCGGGCAGTGGCTTATTTTGGGCTGAATTGAACTTTTATGCCTGTTGTTAGGATTTGTGTATTGAAACTAGTGGTTGTTTGTTATAACTGATAGAAACTTAAGAAATCCATAGTGAATGCACATGCTTAGGGCCAGTGGAACCTGCTAGACAGCAGGTATCCACCTAGGCTTTACACTTAGGGAGTTTTTAATAGAAAAGCCCACACTTGACAAAACTTAGTGGCTAAAAAACACAGGGGCTAGTGGGCTGGCAGAGAGGGATGGGCAAGGTGGCTTTCTGCTGGTCTGTTTTGGTTATATATAGAGCAGGGGTTGCAGAGAAGAGGGGACTGGTTTTTTGTGAGCTAAAAGAGAGTTATACACATTAGGAAGAAGTGAGGCAGAAGTACACACACACATAGATCCTGGGTACTGTTTCATTAAAGTTTTGGTGACTGTTGTTGTTTCTGCTTGTAAGAGAAGGCTATTTGGCTTGCTGTTTTTTGTCTGCTGAGGTTGTTGGTCGTGTGTGGTGCAACTGTTGCTGTTGGTCTGGTTATTGTTGTATGCTGCTGGTCTATAGTTGTTGCTGCTGTGTTGATTGTTGATGTTGCTGGTCTATTGTTGTATGCTGCTGCTGTGTTGATTGTTGTTGCTGCTGGGTTGATTATTGGGTTGTTGCTGGTTTGGTTATTGGGTTGCTGTTGTTTGATTATTGTGTTGATTACTGTGTTGACTGTTTGTATACTGCTGGGTTGCTGCTGTGTTGGTTATTGTATCATTTGTTGTGGGCTTGCTGTTGGTAGTGTTGTTTGGCTACCACTGTTGGGTTTTGATTTGGGTGTTAAGTGCTGTGGAGACTGATTACCTTTGATACTGCTGTGCTGTTTACTTGCTGGGCTAGTGCTACTGTCTTGTTTCTCCTGTTGCTGCTGTTTCACCTACTGTTACTGTTGCTGCATTGCCATTGCTCACTTTTCTTTATCCTTCCGCATTCCAGGTACACATCTCCGTCATTGTAGTGTCTTGTTTCGAAAGGAATGAAGTTTGAAGCTCCCTTTTAAGTATGCTGGATACATATAGATGTCTATAGTTCTAGTACTTGTTATGTTCTGTTATTCAAGTGTGTTGCTGATTTTAGCTATGAAAGATGTATCCAGATCAAAAATACATTATCATTAGATGTGTATGTAAACCCGAACCGTCCTGTTATATCTGTGTTCAATACTCTCTATTCATGTGCGTAATCTCAAATCTGTTAATACTAGGCCCTGTGTTAAAAGTGAGGTTAGCCATTTGTTTAAGTAAAAATTTCAAGGTAATTTGAACACCCGTGAATAATGATATCTTGAACTTGCAAAAAATATATGACATTAGCTCCTTGAGGATTATTTGAATTCAAAGCGAGTTCTTTCCATATAATTGTCCACCATAGACTCAAACCTACTCACTTAATTAATTAATCGTATGTTTGCTCGAATTGGTTGTAGTTGAGTAGGATTTTGTCACCTTGTAGGAATTAGTGAGTTATTATTCAACCGAACGACGTAATTAGATTAAAGGAGTCGGGGGCGCATTTCATGTGACCCGACCCCAATTTCGGGCAAGAGTAAATAAAGCGTGTCAGGAACCACATGCGCATTTCATGTGGTGTGGTTCGTAGCAAGTTTTTAAATAATTTGGAATCAACTCCTAAGTAAAATACAGTGGGATGTAGTTCGCTTTAGATTTGAATTAGAGGTGCGCCTCGCCCAATAGTTACCCAAATCGCAAGGCCCTCATAAATGTACATATAACATACTTAGATTTCGAGATGTGTCGTTTCTTAGCGAATATCACGTCCTTCTCAAAAGTGTAAATAAGTAATTGCTCCAGGCATATATTTTAATTCTATCTTCTTAAATATGGGTGTGCATTTCATGCGACCCAAATCCAAACCCCAAAATGTTGAATAAGAATGTGTCGAGGATCCGGGTGCATTTCATGTGACGTGATTCGAAAAACATATTTTTAAGCAACTTTCTCTTTCGTAAATCATAATAAATAATAAAAGCGGTAAAGGGATATTAATTTGCGCTAAGTACATAACTGTAAAAAAGCAGATAGATAAGCCGAACACGACAGTTGAGCGACCGTGCTAGAACCACGGAATTCGGGAATGCCTAATACCTTCTCCCGGGTTAATAGAATTCCTTATCCGGATTTCTGGTTCGCGGACTGTTAAATAGAGTCATTCTTTTCCTCGATTCGGGATTTAACCGGTGACTTGGGACACCATAAATCTCCCAAGTGGCGACTATGAAATAATTAAATAAATCCCGCCTCGATTGTCCTTTAATTGGAAAAACTCTTTGCACCCTCGCGGGTGCGGTAAAAAAGAGGTGTGACAGCTCTGGCGACTCTGCTGGGGAATTTTTTTTTTTTAGAATTCGAGCTCGGAATAATTGTTGTATTTGGCATATTTATTATCTGATTTTTATTACATGTTGGCATCAATGTGCTAAATATTGTTTTTACTGCTTTGATATTTTGTGAACTGTACATATAAATTGTGCCGGAACCAATCTCCTCTCCGAGTCTTCTAAATCATGAAGAAGGGTGCACTTCGTGTGACTTCTTTTCTGTATAGTGTCTAATTCCCATTTTTAGAACGAGGTTTGGATAAGTTGCAAAACCGGTGAAGCTTCTGTATTCCCGGGTTGCTGCCTCCTCCTCGGCTCGAGCTGTCCGCTCGGGTAAGCCAAGTCTAGAACAGATAAACCCGGGTTTTTAAACCTAGAATAACAAAGCTTCATGCCGGATCCCTAGTAGGAAACGTTTATTTGCATCATGTCTCATTTGGCTTAGGGGACTCAACACAGGGGTTGGGTCCGTCTAGGACAGGTGACCTGAAATGAACAGACTATCCTGCTGCATCCTGTTTGTCTTGCGCATTTATCTGTTATAGACTTGCATGCTGACCGGCTTTAGAGACTAAAAAAAAAAAAACAAAAAAGAAAAGAAAAAAAGAAAGAGAAAAAAAAGGAAAAGTGTGTTTTGTTCTTAAGATAGAAATAGCTTACTTGTTTTTCTTTAGTAAAATGAATAAATAAATAATGTCGTTTGTTTCGTTAAAACCGAACTACGTGGGTTTGATTCTCATTGGATGTGAGATACGTAGGCAACCTCCATCAGGTCCAACTTCACCTTTTGAAAAATGGCCAAAATATCAAAACTAACTTTTGTACTAAATAAGTCGGTGACGTTGTTTTCAAAAATAGCCGAATGTTCCCGAAAGGGACGCCGGAAGGCTAATTTCGTATAAACGGCCACCTTTGGGTCAATTTTGATTTCGATCAATTTACCCCACAGCCTTAAAAGCCTCCGTCCCCGAGACGTTGAAAGGCCGTGATTGAAAACTGATTTTTTATTTTTAGCAAAACAAAGTTATTTTTCTTATTTAAATTACCTTAATAAATGTGCAGGATGAGCACGAATCAGAATAAATCATTTTCAATCTTTAGCGAGGTCCCTCGGCAGCTCCGTATATGGTGGAACGATTTGGAAGACAGTAGCAAAAAGGTAGTGGGGAGAATTTTGGGAGGTTTGGTTGATTCTGTTGAATATCGAGCCAAGGGAAGACATCATCAAGGCACTGGTATCTTTCTGGGATCCGACCCGCAATGTGTTCCGTTTTGTTGACTTTGAACTGACACCCACATTAGAGGAAATTGCGGGCTATGCAGGACTAAATGGGAAATTAAGAGGGCAATACCTGCTCTCACCAAGACCGGTATCTCCACATGGGTTTCTGGATTTGCTTAGTATTAGTCGGAAGGTGAAAAATGATGATCTGCTGAAAGGATGTTGCGATCTCCAATTCTTATACCAACGGTATGGCACTCCTCGAGGTTTTGAAGAGTCAAACCTTGGACTAACTCACGCAGGGAATAGAACCAAGTGGGAGGCCAGACGAATTCTAGCATTCATAACGACATTCTTGGGGATTGTGATTTGTCCGCGCGAAGATACGAAAATAGAGATAAGTCTGGTAGGAATAGCCGATGTTGCAATCAAAAAGGCTACCAGCAAGGTGGACCCTTTGGTTTTGTCCGAAATCTATCGAGCCTTGACCGTATGCCGAGAAGGGGGCAATTTCTTCCAAGGATGCAATCTGTTACTCCAATTATGGATGCAAGAACACCTCCATCACCGAACACAATACATGAACCATGGGTTGACCGGAAAAACCTGTATCAGGGGTTTCGAAGAACGGATGATGGGTGCTGTATTCCCTGAAGGCGTCGAGGCATGGCTTGCACGACTGAGCTCAATAGAAGCCGATCAGATTGAATGGGCGTTCGGGTGGTTACCCGATACCGAAGTAATATATATGGCAGCCGAGGAGTGTTATATCCTTCTGATGGGGATCCGCGGTGTCCAACCATATGTCCCTCACCGTGTATTACGTCAACTAGGAAGGTTTCAGGTTATTCCTACCGATCAAGACCTGAGGAAGTACGCCATTGAGTTGAGCCCAGGAGTCGTATTCCCCGAAGAGAAGATTAGAAGGCTATGGCACGAATGTTGGTTCCTCGAGCCTAAAACCATGGTCCGGGAACTAGCTAAGGGAGAGGTGGACCCAAAGTACAATGTGTGGTTCGGGAAAAGATTTCGGATTCGTCGGAAATGTTCTAAAAGAGCCCATGTCCAACAGTTCACGGAAGATTCACAGGAACAATGGAATTGGCTAGCAAAGGAGGAGGGGTACAGGACGAAGATTGGTAGGATAGAACAGCAGGTCCGGGACCTTCAGTTCGAGAAGAACGTGCAAGCTGCCACCGACGAAGGAGACAAAAAGAAGTTGGTACAAGAAAATGACTTCTTGAGAGCTCAAATCCAGCAAATGAAAAGGGACGCTGACAGACAATTGAGGAGTCGGGCAGACGAAAAATTGATAAAGGGTTTGAGAAGCCAAGTCACCGATATCCAAAGAGAACTGGACGAGTCGAAAGCCCAGACAACGAGGATCCGTGCTAGCTGGAGAAAGGAGGCACATCAACATGCACTTCACCTAAAACGGGTGGAAGAAGATTACACTGAGATCATCGCTAGTCTGAGGGAAGCAAATGTTGTCCTCGGGGAGCGGGTTTTCAAGCAAGCCCAAGATGCCAGAACGGACCTCGACCGTTGCCACAATTTGATGGCCCGACTGCAAGGACAAGTGGATAGGATCCTAGACCAAGTCACCAACAATGCTCGAAGATTGGGGGCGAAAAGCCAGCAGATAGAGCGGCTACTCGGAGAAAGGGACATGATCAAGGACGGAATTGGAGAAATCGGGCACTATGTCACCATGAAGTGCCTAGCTTGTGAACGAATGCCCCGCGCCGACCTTTTCGCTTCAATTATGGGTTATGTTCATCGGATCATGGAAGAGTTGAGGGGACTGCACAAGGACCTCACACCAAGGCCCGCGGCAAGGCCGAATGATGCCTCGCGGGCCCCCAGGAATTTTAGAGCATTAGATTTTTGATTGAAAATGTATTTTTGAAATGTTGGGTCAAGCTAGTTGGCATTTTTATCTTTACTTTCCCAAGTCAAGCATTTCTTTTATTTTGCTGATTGTTGTAAGACGTGTTTTGTAACTGCACGGTTTTATTTGATATAAAAGTTACTTAATTTTGCCACAATCTTGTTACCAGAACTACGCTCGGTCTGATTCACGCGGGGTCGTGATACGTAGGCAATCCACATAAGATTCGACCACCACTAAAAGAAAAAGAATACAAAGGTTAATAACAATAAGGCTTTCACGGATAAAAGAAAAGAAGAAAAAAAAAAGAGAAAAGAAAAAGAAAAAAAAAGGGCTGGAATGACGCATGTTAAGAGTGCATGTAGAAAAGGGTTATTTGGTTAGGTGCATTGCATCCAACGTGCTATAACATATCTGTCAAACTCGGTAAACTAACAAGTTTGTTGCATTTCCAGAAAAGTTTAGCAGTTGGTTTGACAGAATATACTGGCCAACCATCATTACCGTACTAGATCCAAAGGACCGATTACAATAAGCATGTCTAGTTCTGGTAAGAGCCTCGAGGAGGAAAAATCAGAGTTACAAATCATGAAAGAAGAGGTAGACCGGTTAAAACAACAGATAACAGAGATGCACCTGGCCTGGGCCAGGGAACAATCTTCACCAAACCGCCCTACTCTCGCCTCAGCTCCGGAACATCCGCCCATCGATCCTTCGACAAGCGCCCCGGTCTATCCATACTTTCGGGGGAAAACCCATATGCCACCCACATTCCACCAGCCAAACCAAATCCTCCTCCAGCCACCCCTGTTTTTGTGGCACCTCCACCTGCTCCTCTGCAAAGGTCGGCCGGCGAGCCGCATGTTCAGATCCATGACAACTCTTACTATCCTCCAGAGCCTACTTTTAGGGCTCCCGAACCACAATCACATACCCCTCACTGGGATAATCCGGCAGAACCGGAAAAGCACTTCCAAAGTTCAGAACATGAGGAAGTTATCAGAAAAGTTAAAAGCCTGGAGCAGTCCTTCAGGAACATGCACGGTTTGGGTAATCAGGTCAGTGTCGCGTACAAGGATCTGTGCCCGTTCCCCGACGTCCAATTACCGGCCGGGTTCAAAATGCCCAAGTTTGACCTATACGAGGGGCACGGTGACCCTGTAGCCCACCTCCGAGGGTTCTGTAGTAAAATGAGAGGAGCCGGAGGACGGGACGAGATTCTGATAGCTTACTTCGGTCAGAGTCTGGGAGGATCTGCGCTGGAGTGGTACACTAGACAGGACCCCAGCAGATGGTTTACGTGGGATGACTTGGCTCAAGCTTTTATCGGGCAGTTCCAGTACAACCTTGAAATAATCCCCGACCGCTTGTCATTGCTAAAATTAGAGAAGAAACCCGCTGAGAGTTTCAGGGAATTTGGTTTCCGCTGGAGGGAACAGGCAGCCAGGGTAGATCCGCCGATGAGAGAAAGTGAGATGGTGGATTATTTCTTGCAGACACTAGAGCCAACCTATTTCGGACATCTGGTAACGTCCGTGGGCAAATCATTCACTGAGGTGATAAAAATGGGGGCTATGATCGAGGAAGGTTTGAAGGCCAACAAGATCATGAGCTACTCAGCATTGAAGGCCACCACTCAGGCTATCCAAAGTGGTACTGGAGGAGTACTCGGGAAAAAGAGGAGAGAGGAAGTCGCGGCAGTCGAGTCCGGGGCATGGTTCAGAAATAGAGGCCCTGCACCCCAATATAGCCCGCCCCAGCCTCACCACCAAAATTACTCCCACAATCCATATCACCACCCGCAACATTACTATCCCGCACTTGATCCCCATTTTACTGTCCACCACGCACAGTCCTATTCTGCACCTCCCGTCCATGCACCGTGGCGTGCACCAAACCCGCAGAACAATCATCCACCCCCAAGAGCTTACAGAAACCCCTCGGGCGCGAGTTTCCGTCCGAACCAAGCATTCAGGGGCGACAGGGCGCCGAGGCCAAAGACTTTCACTCCCTTAGGAGAGTCTTACACCAATCTGTTCCACCGGTTGAAGCAAGTAGGGTTGCTAAATCCGGTTGAAGCTAAGCTACCAAACCCCCTCCCGAAGAACCTGGACCACTCAGTAAATTGTGCATATTGCTCAGGATGTCCAGGACACGACACGGAAAAATGTTGGAGGTTGAAAATGGCCATCCAGGAGCTCATCGACACTCGCAGGATTGAGGTCCAGACTCCAACAGAGCCCAACATCAACCAGAACCCGCTACCAACTCATCATGAGACCAACATGATCGAGTTGGTTCGGGTGGAAGAAGGAAAGGAGAAAGCCTCTCAGATGGTAATGATGATCAAATCTGGCGGGGTAGGAATGAGAAAGGGGCCGAGCTTTGATGAGCCATCCATTTGCAAGAAGGACGTACCGGGAGGGTTAGAAGCGGAAAAAGGAAGTGTGAACGAAGTACCGGTGAGCCCGGGGGAAGCAAAGATAGTTGTACCAGGGGCAGCAATCAAGCCCATCTTGACAGTAGCAGGCGTTCGAATGGATCCTTTCATCATCAAGCCAGCAATACAGTTGCCAATAACTAATAGCCGGGCTGTTCCATGGAATTATGCTCGGATTACAACGACCTACAAAGGAAAGGAAGTGAAAGAGGAAGTTTGCGAAGCGCAAGGGTTGACCCGCTCGGGGAGATGTTTTGCCCCTGCGGAATTGAGGAAGATCACTCCGGCAACATTGAAAAAGCCGGTAATTGATGAAGAGGCAGAAGAATTCCTCAAAAAGATGAAGCTGCATGACTACTCTGTCTTAGAGCAGTTGAAGAAGACTCCGGCGCAAATATCATTGCTATCCTTGCTGATACATTCTGAAGAACATCGGCAAGCTTTGATGAAAGTCCTGAATGAGGCACATGTACCGGATAAAATCTCGGTGAGTCATTTGGAGAAGATCACCAATAGGATCTTCGAAGCGAATCGGATCACCTTCACCGATGATGAGTTGCCTGAGGAAGGCACCGAGCACAATAAGGCTTTATATCTTACGGTGAAGTGTGAGGAGGCGGTGCTTACCAAAGTCCTTGTCGATAATGGGTCCAGTGCTAACATTTGTCCTCTCTCTACACTGGACAAGTTGAAAGTGGACATTGGCAGGATACGCAAGAACAGCATATGTGTTCGAGGGTTTGACGGAGGAGGCAAAGCGTCGGTTGGTGACATAGTGCTAATCTTGACAATTGGGCCAGTGGAGTTCACCATGGAATTCTAGGTGCTGGACATGGTGGTGTCATATAACCTTCTGATAGGGCGACCGTGGATCCATGCCGCAAGAGCAGTTCCATCCAGCTTACACCAACTCGTCAAGTTTGAGTGGGACCAACAGGAGATCGTCGTCCATGGAGAAAATGATCTACAATCAGGCGCCATCGTCCCCTTTGTTGAGACAGAAGAAGATGTTGGGCCGTGGGTGTATCAGGTATGCGATGTGGTATCCGCCAACCGAGTTCCAGAAGGGGAATGCATTCCCAATGACGGAATAATTACTGCAGACGACATGGTGGCGCATGAAATGTTGAGACATGGTTTCATACCCGGCAAAGGTCTAGGTGCATCTCTGCAAGGAATCATACAACCGGTATCCGTGGTCGAAAACGTGGGAACCTTCGGCTTGGGATTCAAGCCAACATCAGAGAACATCCAGCGAGCCAAAAGGAATAAGCAGAAGACATGGGTGCTCCCGAAGCCGGTTCCACGCCTTTCCCAATCTTTTGTCCGGTCCGGAGTAAGAGGACATCCGACGACAAAGATTCCCGGTCCTATGGTTAGGCCAGACGAAGAGTTCTTAAGAAAGTTCGAGGACCTATTCTCAGATGTATGTATGCTCGAGGACGGTGAAGGATCTAGTCATGCCGAGATACAATTTGTGGGACCAAAGGCAAAACTGAATAACTGGAAGGCTACTCCTCTCCCCGTCCGGAAGGAGTCTTGGTAGTTTGTCTTGGATTGTTTTTCTTTCGAAATTTTGTGTTGGGGGTTTGTCCCCGGAGTAAAATCCAGTTGTTTTTAGTTCATTTTTGATTTAAGTTTGCAGTTTGTTTTCCCTTGTACAGTTCCCATTAATGAAATTTGGTTCCCTTCGTGTCTAATTTTGTTTATTTTTTCCTTCTTTTTTACTTTTCTGAACAGCCTTCTTTCAACTGATCTTAATGATATGGCGTGCTTAAAGATTAATCAACCCAGTCTAGAAAGTCAATCGGGTTTGGAAATAATAACGCATGAAATAAGAAGTGACGAGAGTGAGTCGGAGTACGGCGATGATGAAGCCGTAGAAGAAATCGGTGAAGAATTAAGTCACTTCGAGGAAAAACCCAAACCAAATTTAAATGATACCGAGGCCGTTAATCTGGGGAATGCGGATGACGTCAAAGAAACCCGAATAAGCGTCCATATTGAACCCAATCTGAGGGAAGAGTTGATCAAAACACTCATGGAGTTTAAAGACATTTTCGCATGGTCGTACGACGACATGCCAGGACTCAGCACTGATCTAGTGGTTCATAAATTACCCACTGATCCGGCATATCCTCCCGTCAAGCAAAAACTGCGGAAATTCAAGACGGAGATGAGTGTAAAGATCAAAGAGGAAGTAACCAAGCAGTTGCAGGCGAAAGTCATTCGCGTCACCCGATACCCTGAATGGTTGGCTAATGTAGTACCAGTGCCAAAGAAAGACGGAAAGATCAGAGTATGTGTGGACTATCGCAACCTCAACAAGGCGAGTCCTAAGGATAATTTCCCGCTTCCCAATATCCATATCCCGATTGATAATTGCGCCGGACGCGAAATCGGATCCTTTGTGGACTGTTATGCGGGATATCATCAGATTTTGATGGATGAAGAGGACGCAGAAAAGACGGCTTTTATCACACCGTGGGGGACTTATTGCTACCGAGTGATGCCGTTCGGTTTGAAGAATGCAGGGGCAACCTATATGAGGGCGATGACTACGGTATTCCATGACATGATACACAAGGAAATTGAGGTGTACGTGGATGATGTGATCATAAAATCTAGGCGTCAAGAAGACCATGTTGCCGACCTCGGGAAGTTCTTTCAAAGACTTCGAAGGTACGACATCAAGCTCAATCCGGCCAAATGCGCATTCGGAGTTCCATCAGGAAAGTTGCTAGGGTTCATCGTCAGCCGACGGGGCATTGAGTTGGACCCATCCAAAATCAAGTCCATTCAAGAGCTACCCCCGCCAAAGAATAAAACAGAGGTAATGAGTCCGTTAGGAAGGTTAAATTACATCAGTAGGTTTATTGCTCAGCTTACAGCAACCTGTGAACCCATATTCCGTCTGTTGAAGAAAGACGCTGCGATAGAATGGATGACAGAATGTTAGGGAAGCGTTCGACCAAATCAAAGGGTATCTGTCAAACCCACCCGTACTAGTTCCGCCTGAGCCAGGTAGACCCCTGATTCTTTATCTGACGGTCTTGGAGAATTCGTTTGGTTGCGTACTGGGGCAGCATGATCTTACTGGCAGGAAGGAACGGGCCATTTACTACCTCAGTAAGAAATTTACAGTCCACGAGGTCAAGTACACTCATCTAGAAAAGACATGTTGCGCCCTGACTTGGGTAGCCCAAAAGCCGAAACACTATTTGTCTTCTTACACCACTTACCTCATTTCGCGTTTGGATCCGTTGAAGTATATTTTCCAGAAACCTATGCCTACAGGGAGGTTAGCAAAATGGCAAATATTACTTACGGAGTTTGACATCATATACGTGACAAGGACGGCTATGAAAGCTCAAGCCCTGGCCGATCACTTAGCTGAAAATCCTGTTGATGACGAATACGAACCTTTGAGGACGTATTTTCCGGACGAAGAAGTATTGCAAATTGAGGGGTTAGAACTAACCAAGGATCCAGGGTGGAAGCTCTTCTTCGACGGAGCGGCGAACGCAAAAGGAGTCGGAGTAGGGGCCGTGCTCATATCTGAAACAGGACATCATTATCCTGTTACTGCTCAACTGCGTTTTCACTGTACCAATAATATGGCCGAGTACGAGGCATGTATCTTGGGGTTGCGATTAGCGGTGGACATGGATGTACAGGACGTCTTGGTCTTGGGGGACTCGGACCTTCTGGTACATCAGATTCAGGGAGAATGGGAAACCAGAGATCTAAAGCTTATCCCATATCGTCAGTGTTTGCATGATTTGACCAAACGCTTTCGATCGGTAGAATTCGGGCACATCCCAAGGATGCATAATGAGGTTGCCGACGCGTTGGCTACTTTAGCGTCAATGCTACACCACCCGGACAAGGTTCGTGTCGATCCGTTACATATCCAGGTCCGGAATCAACATGCTTATTGTAATGTGATAGAGGAAGAGGTGGATGGTGAGCCGTGGTTTCATGATGTCAAGGAATACCTCAGGTTAGGAGTATACCCAGAGCAAGCAACTGGAGATCAAAAGAGGGCTATTCGGCGATTGGCAAACGGATTTTTCCTTAGTGGAGGGGTGTTGTACAAAAGAACCCCGGATTTGGGATTATTGAGATGTATAGATGCAAGTCAAGCCACAACAGTGATGACAGATATACACTCGGGAGTTTGTGGACCACACATGAGCGGATACGTATTGGCAAAGAAGATTCTTCGAGCGGGATATTACTGGCTCACGATGGAGCGTGATTGTATAAGTTTCGTGCGAAGATGCCATCAGTGTCAGATACACGGAGATTTGATTCATTCTCCACCAACTGAATTGCATACAATGTCGGCACCATGGCCGTTTGTTGCATGGGGTATGGATGTCATCGGACCTATAGAACCTGCAGCTGCCAATGGTCATAGGTTCATTCTGGTAACGATCGATTACTTTACCAAGTGGGTGGAGGCCAAAACATTCAAATCAGTGACCAAGAAGGCGGTGGTGGACTTCGTACACTCCCACATCATCTGTAGGTTTGGAATTCCAAAGATAATCATTACGGATAACGGTGCAAATCTTAACAGTGGATTGATGAAAGAGGTATGTCAACAGTTCAAGATTACACACCGAAATTCCACACCGTATCGCCCAAAAGCAAATGGTGCGGTCGAGGCGGCAAACAAGAACATAAAGAAGATATTGAGGAAGATGGTAGAAGGGTCTAGGCGGTGGCATGAAAAGTTACCATTTGCGCTGTTGGGTTATCGCACTACCGTCCGGACTTCGGTAGGTGCAACTCCTTACTTGTTGGTATACGGGACTGAAGCAGTAATACCCGCAGAAGTTGAGATCCCATCCCTCCGAATTGTCGCTGAAGCCGAGATTGATGACGACGAGTGGGTCAAACCCCGATTAGAGCAATTGAGCTTGATCGATGAAAAGAGATTGACAGCAGTATGTCACGGCCAATTGTATCAAAAGAGAATGGCGAGAGCATATAACAAGAAGGTACGTCCCGGGAAATTTGAAGTGGGACAGCATGTGCTGAAGAGAGTTCTACCACATCAAGCCGAAGCGAAAGGCAAGTTCGCTCCAAATTGGCAGGGACCATTTGTGGTGACTAGAGTATTATCCAACGGCGCTCTATGTCTGACTGATGTTGAGGGAAGATGCACCGATATGGCTATCAATTCTGATGCGGTCAAGAGATATTATGTGTAATTCTTTAATGCATTTGTCAACGTTTGGTTTCGTTTGTGTGTATTTGGCATTTTTCGGAGAATGAAATGACAGAGGCAATTTTTCTACTACCCAAACACTTTAACCTTTGTTCCCCCCATTTGAGCCTTAATTATTCTTTCATATACCCTCTTTCGGAATCATCAAGGAAGATGTGTAACGGAATAGAAAAAGAAACAAAAAAAAAATATATATATATATATATAAGAAAAAGTGAACTACGTTCGACCTGATTCCTCAAGAAGGATACGTAGGCGCCACACGGCTCGGTCATAATAAAATAAAAATCAAAAATCCCCCAAGCAGCAAAACTGGGGCAGAAGTCATTGTTTCGTTGGAAAGATAGTGTGGATTCCGAAAGTTGTAATAAGCTAACCGTTGAGGCTAAACCCCTTTCTTCAGCCTCACGCGCAGAAACCATATTAAGAACCAGAAAGACCTCTCGATCAGTATTTGAGAAGTGCCAAGTCATGTGAATGAAAGCCAAGAGTGACATCCCGACCCTCGATTGAATCCAGGATGCACAAGCTGAAAGGGGATAACGCTCTAGAGGGAATCTCAGGGGTGATACCCCGCCGCAGGGAAAGAAAGCGTAAATGAGAGAGTCTTAACGGCGAAAACCCTCGAGGGCACCTTAAGGCGAAGGAAGTTGAGAGAAATAAAATGAGAGAGTCTTACGGTGAAAACCTTTACGGGCACCTCAAGGCGACGGGAGATAGAGAGAAATGAGAGAATCTCATTAGTGAAAACCCTTGAAGGGCACTGTGAGGTGACAGGACGAGATGGTTACAAGATGTCTGCATAAGACAAGGTTTGGACATCCGTTTACCTCTAGCAGAACGCGGCATCAGAAAGTAATTGACATGAATAGACTGGGTAGTTTTAATCTCAGAGGCGCGGCATAACCATTGGATCAGTCATACATTCAGATAAGTTTTCCTATTTTTGAGTTCAGAAAAGTTTTTCTCTTCTTTTGTCATTTGCGGTCGGTATTCTTTTCTTTTCTTTCATTTTTCGAAAATTGATTTTGCAAAGCTTACTACCAAGTCTCCCAAAGCAGTATAATGAAAATGAATAGGCGTGGAACGAGGCAATAAGGCAGAAGTTGTTACGATAGTGAGATTGGGATGACAGGCTGACTGGAAGGTTCGCAGGAATTATGGAGTATAATGGACACATCTGGCACGTCCGAAAGATGATTTCACGCAGTAGATCACCGGCTAAAAAGAGTCGGATCAAACCAAAGATTGGAATAAAGGAAAGACGAGAGGTCGTTCGTGGAAAGAACATCGTCCCCAGCAAGCGTCAACGTCGCCCTCAAAGTTCGAGAGAGGCCAAGCAGCCGAAAGAGAAAATAAAAGGGCCCCAACAAGAGTGGCACGACCACTCACCGCGTTTTGAAACTAACAATTTTTCTTTGATTTAAAAGCAGGAAAAGAGGGTTCGTTGGCGAAAAAGCATACCATCCAGAAGTTTATCAAACTGGGGCAGAAAATTTTCTCCTGTTGCGAAAATTTTCTTGAAAGCAAAGACTCGGAGGATAAGGGTAGAAAGCAACACAAGATTGCGGGAAATACCAGCTCCGAGCAGAATAGTTTTGAGAAAGGCCAGACAACACGATGGGATGATCTTTGAGCCTGGTATCATCCCCAGCAGTTGATGGAAAAATGAAACAATGGCTTCGAGATTCCCCCAGCAGTATTACATTCCATAATTTGCTCGAGGAGGCAAAAGCGTGAGTCCCAGAGGAGGTATGGGAAGAAGGAAGAGAATGAGGGGTGAAGGAAACAGAGAATACTTCCTCAGCAGCATCATCCCCAGCAGGCGAGTAAACGGTTCCAAAATATCCCCAGCAGCCAGAAGACAAAGTAATACGACCCAGGGGAAGGCAATTCCAAGACAAGACAATTCAGAAGAGAAGGTGGCCCGAGAGGCAATGCAGGAAGAAGGAAATGGTACAAAAGGCAAAGGAAGGTAATCAAGATAGGATGAAATCGGTGAGTAGTAGTTGAAGTCAGGGAGCCCGCCTGGAGAATGGAGTGGCGATTTAATTTTGAAGTTGTAATTGAAGTCGGGGAGCCCGCCTGGAGAATGGAGTGGCGATTTTATTTTTGAAGCAGTAGTTGAAGTCAGGGAGCCCGCCCGGAGAATGGAGTGGCGATTTAATTTTGAAGTAGTAATTGAAGTCGGGGAGCCCGCCCGGAGAATGGAGTGGCGATTTAATTTTGAAGTTGTAATTGAAGTCGGGGAGCCCGCCCGGAGAATGGAGTGGCGATTTAATTTTGAAGTAGTAGTTGAAGTCGGGGAGCCCGCCCGGAGAATGGAGTGGCGATTTAATTTTGAAGCAGTAGTTGAAGTCCGGGAGCCCGCCCGGAGAATGGAGTGGCGATTTAATTTTGAAGTAGTAGTTGAAGTCAGGGAGCCCGCCTGGAGAATGGAGTGGCGATTTAATTTTGAAGTTGTAATTGAAGTCAGGGAGCCCGCCTGGAGAATGGAGTGGCGATTTAATTTTGAAGTTGTAATTGAAGTCAGGGAGCCCGCCTGGAGAATGGAATGGCGATTTAATTTTGAAGTAGTAGTTGAAGTCAGGGAGCCCGCCTGGAGAACGGAGTGGCGATTTAATTTTGAAGTTGTAATTGAAGTCAGGGAGCCCGCCTGGAGAATGGAGTGGCGATTTAATTTTGAAGTTGTAATTGAAGTCAGGGAGCCCGCCTGGAGAATGGAGTGGCGATTTTATCTTGAAGCAGTAGTTGAAGTCAGGGAGCCCGCCTGGAGAATGGAGTGGCGATTTTTATTTTGAAGTAGTAGCTGAAGTCAGGGAGCCCGCCTGAAGAATGGAGTGGCGATTTATTGTCGAAGTTGGTTGGGGAAAACGGTAGAGCATAACGAAATCCCCAGCATGAATCCAAGTTCATAATCGAAAGGAAGGCGACAAGGATCAGAAAAGATAGATTCAGATTTCGAAGAAGAATGGTTCGAAGACCACAAAGAAGGAACCAATGGTCGAAGGTCGGCCATCAAGATAGGCCGAGACAAAAATTGTCAGAAGAGAAGAAGCACGCGAGGAAATATCAGAGCGGGCAGGATGGCAAGGAGCATGACAAGATCAAGTCAAAAAGGATAGATAAGAGTTTGTAATACTGTAACTTAGTCTAGCTCCTTGTTTTTGTTGTTTAGTACGGTGTAACAAGGAGGTCAGCTAAGCAGTGGTAACAGCAGTAATAGCAGTAACAGCAGTAACGGCGAGATCGCAACAGTCATGGTAGTCCCAGCTACCAGAACTTCCCGAACTACATTGACCTTGATTCCCTTTTAGCCAGGGATATGTAGGAGACCTTTGAAGCAAGGTTCGGTCAAAACTTTTCCAAAAAATGCTTCATACGGAGTGCTTGAATGGGCAAAAATCGCTTATATCCGCTCACTTATCTTTGCCCGAAAACTCTTCATGTTTCCGTGCAAAGAGGGGCAGCTGTGAGCACGTGATTTTTGCCTTACCTGAGAAGTACTCCCAGAAAATTCAAAATAAAATAGTTTCGTGTTGGGCATGATTTTTGTGATTTTTGTGTTATTTTTATCTTAAATTTGCATTTTTTTTGTGCGTGTTTATTTCTTTAAATTAGTAAAATACAAAAAAAAATATATATATATATATATATATATATATTATGTTTTGCATTTTAGTGTTTAATATCGAAATTATGTGATTTACATTTTAGGCGATATGTAATTATGTAGGATAATGGTAGTAAAAATTTTTAATTGTGTTACAAGTTAATATATATATATATATATATATATATATATACATATATATGTAATACATCATGGAGTCTAGTCTTAAGAGATATGATTGGGCCAAAACCCAATTCCATACACCAGGCCCATATTAATTCAACACCCAGCCCAAAATACTCGCCCAGCATCAGCTAATGTAACGTTTGATCTGGACCGTTGGATTTTATTATCCAACGGCCCAGATTAATCTTTAAATTCAAATATACACCCAGGCCGTGACTTAACCAAACGACACCGTTTGGTTTAAGGGAGGAGATCCTGGTCGTTGATCGTAAATGATCCAACGATCAGGATTTAACCTCCTGAGTCATATATAATCTCACCTTCACACCCCGCCCCCCCCCAAGCCAGACCCCCCCTCAGACATATCGTCTCTCTTAGAGACTAATAACCTCGTCGTGCCTCCGCCGCACACCGCCTGCCGGAAATCGCCTCACGGCGGTTCCGGTAGGCCAATGGCCACCAAATTAACACCATAGACTCCCCTCACCTCCCTCTACACGAATCCCCTAACCGTTAGTCTCGAATCATTCCCGAGCTCTTCGAATATTAGATCGAAGCTCGCCGGAATTTGAAGTTCTAAGCCAATGGCCACCAAATTTTCACCAGCTCTTCCCTTCACCTCCCTCATACCCCCACAGGCTGTAGTTTTGGTCGAATCTTGGTGGAACTAGTCGAGCCCCAAATCCGAGGCTATGAACCCTAAATTCATTTCTTGCCTAATTGAGGTCTAATAGACCTTAATTGGGATGTTTTCACTATTGAAAACATCTCAATTAAGGTCCATTGGCCTCAAAGAACAAAGGTCCGAGCCAAATTGAATCCAAGATGGGTCCGAGGTTCATTCGAATGCAATTTTCGCCTTACATGGTATTTTTCCTTTCCTTCTTCATATGTTAGTGTGATTAATGACATAAAAATCTATCCTTTATCTTCTCTTTTTATTTTCTGCTTTGCTCTTCATCTCTTTGAGACCTTTTTTTTTTTTGGTCAATTATTCGTCTGTATCGTTTGTTTGATTGCGTATGTGTTCAAATGCGTATTCGCTTCGATTAGCGTCGTCGAATACTTAGTTTCAATTGTTGCCGAGATTTTTAAGTTCACTGTTTTATCGGCTAAACTGTTATCATTGCTATGTGTTGTGTTGATTAAATGTCGTCGTTTGAATTCACGAGTTGTTTGTGGGAAATCCCGGGCAGTGGCTTATTTTGGGCTGAATTGAACTTTTATGCCTGTTGTTAGGATTTGTGTATTGAAACTGGTGGTTGTTTGTTATAACTGGTAGAAACTTAGGAAATCCATAGTGAATGCACATGCTTAGGGCCAGTGGAACCTGCTAGACAGCAGGTATCCACCTAGGCTTTACACTTAGGGAGTTTTTAATAGAAAAGCCCACACTTGACAAAACTTAGTGGCTAAAAAACACAGGGGCTAGTGGGCTGGCAGAGAGGGATGGGCAAGGTGGCTTTCTGCTGGTCTGTTTTGGTTATATATAGAGCAGGGGTTGCAGAGAAGAGGGGACTGGTTTTTTGTGAGCTAAAAGAGAGTTATACACATTAGGAAGAAGTGAGGCAGAAGTACACACACACATAGATCCTGGGTACTGTTTCATTAAAGTTTTGGTGACTGTTGTTGTTTCTGCTTGTAAGAGAAGGCTATTTGGCTTGCTGTTTTTTGTCTGCTGAGGTTGTTGGTCGTGTGTGGTGCAACTGTTGCTGTTGGTCTGGTTATTGTTGTATGCTGCTGGTCTATAGTTGTTGCTGCTGTGTTGATTGTTGATGTTGCTGGTCTATTGTTGTATGCTGCTGCTGTGTTGATTGTTGTTGCTGCTGGGTTGATTATTGGGTTGCTGCTGGTTTGGTTATTGGGTTGCTGCTGTTTGATTACTGTGTTGATTACTGTGTTGACTGTTTGTATACTGCTGGGTTGCTGCTGTGTTGGTTATTGTATCATTTGTTGTGGGCTTGCTGTTGGTAGTGTTGTTTGTCTACCACTGTTGGGTTTTGATTTGGGTGTTAAGTGCTGTGGAGACTGATTACCTTTGATACTGCTGTGCTGTTTACTTGCTGGGCTAGTGCTACTGTCTTGTTTCTCCTGTTGCTGCTGTTTCACCTACTGTTACTGTTGCTGCATTGCCATTGCTCACTTTTCTTTATCCTTCCGCATTCCAGGTACACATCTCTCGTCATTGTAGTGTCTTGTTTCGAAAGGAATGAAGTTTGAAGCTCCCTTTTAAGTATGCTGGATACATATAGATGTCTATAGTTCTAGTACTTGTTATGTTCTGTTATTCAAGTGTGTTGCTGATTTTAGCTATGAAAGATGTATCCAGATCAAAAATACATTATCATTAGATGTGTATGTAAACCTGAACCGTCCCATTATATCTGTGTTCAATACTCTCTATTCATGTGCGTAATCTCAAATCTGTTAATACTAGGCCCTGTGTTAAAAGTGAGGTTAGCCATTTGTTTAAGTAAAAATTTCAAGGTAATTTGAACACCCGTGAATAATGATATCTTGAACTTGCAAAAAATATATGACATTAGCTCCTTGAGGATTATTTGAATTCAAAGCGAGTTCTTTCCATATAATTGTCCACCATAGACTCAAACCTACTCAATTAATTAATCGTATGTTTGCTCGAATTGGTTGTAGTTGAGTAGGATTTTGTCACCTTGTAGGAATTAGTGAGTTATTATTCAACCGAACGACGTAATTAGATTAAAGGAGTCGGGGGCGCATTTCATGTGACCCGACCCCAATTTCGGGCAAGAGTAAATAAAGCGTGTCAGGAACCACAGGCGCATTTCATGTGGTGTGGTTCGTAGCAAGTTTTTAAATAATTTGGAATCAACTCCTAAGTAAAATACAGTGGGATGTAGTTCGCTTTAGATTTGAATTAGAGGTGCGCCTCGCCCAATAGTTACCCAAATCGCAAGGCCCTCATAAATGTACATATAACATACTTAGATTTCGAGATGTGTCGTTTCTTAGCGAATATCACGTCCTTCTCAAAAGTGTAAATAAGTAATTGCTCCAGGCATATATTTTAATTCTATCTTCTTAAATATGGGTGTGCATTTCATGCGACCCAAATCCAAACCCCAAAATGTTGAATAAGAATGTGTCGAGGATCCGGGTGCATTTCATGTGACGTGATTCGAAAAACATATTTTTAAGCAACTTTCTCTTTCGTAAATCATAATAAATAATAAAAGCGGTAAAGGGATATTAATTTGTACTAAGTACATAACTCTAAAAAAGCAGATAGATAAGCCAAACACGACAGTTGAGCGACCGTGCTAGAACCACGGAATTCGGGAATGCCTAATACCTTCTCCCGGGTTAATAGAATTCCTTATCCGGATTTCTGGTTCGCGGACTGTTAAATAGAGTCATTCTTTTCCTCGATTCGGGATTTAACCGGTGACTTGGGACACCATAAATCTCCCAAGTGGCGACTCTGAAATAATTAAATAATTCCCGTCTCGATTGTCCTTTAATTGGAAAAACTCTTTGCACCCTCGCGGGTGCGGTAAAAAAGAGGTGTGACACTCGTCACCGGAATAATTTTCACAAGTGTTCTCGTGAATTTCCCATAGAACGTAGTCGGTGTCTCCTGGTCCCAAACATGGTCCATCGAACATTCTACTATACAACGTTCCATCCTCGGTTAATATAAATTGTGTGGCCTTCGTGCGTAGATTCCTTAGGATCTGATGGAAGCTTACCACTCTTTAGTATCTAATATACTTATTACTCCAATCTCAAGTTAGATTTGGGGATTTTCTTTCAGCAAGACCTTCTTCGATTAATGACCTTTCCAAGTTATACGACAGTCCCCAAGCTAAGTTGGTCATCTTCGATTGATAACCCCAAATTTACAAGGGCATTAGCCTCGTTGTTTTGTTCTCCAGGTACGTGTTGTAGGGTCCATTATTTAAATCGATGTAGAGCCACCTATAGTTTTTCCAAGTACCCACTGATTTCGATGGCCTATTTGGTCAATCGACCCGAAAGTTTGGGCTTGGGAAAAATGTTGCGCACGTCATAAGTTTTTACAACACAAATTGGTTGACACTGAAAGTAGGATTTTAATTTCCTAGAGGCACTTATCAAAGCGAGCTCTAATTTTTCTAAGTATGAGTATCGGCTTTTGGCCTCTCCTAGGGTTCGATTAACATAATAAATAGGGAATTGTGTACCTTGTTCTTCTCGAACTAAGACCCCATTTACCATTATCCCCGAGACCGCTAAGCATAAGTAAAGTTGCTCATCCACTTTTATGTATGAAGCAATGGTGGGCTCGATAGGTATCATTTCAGTTCCTCCAAGGCTTGTTGACACTACGGGGTCAATGCAAAATTGCTCTTCTTCTTAAGCACTAAGAAGAACCGGTGGCTCCTATCTGAGGACCTTGTAATAAATCGGCCTAGGGAGGTTATACGCCTCGTTAACCTTTGTACAACCTTGACATTATCAATGACTGTGATCTCTTCGATTGACTTGATTTTATCGGGGTTAATTTCGATCCCACCATTTGATACCATAAAGCCGAGGAAATTTCCCGAACCCCCAAATGAACATTTCTCTGGGTTGAGCTTCATGTTGTACTTTTTTAATATGTCGAAGATTTCCTGTAAATGCTTCAAATAGACTTCTATCATAGGGACTTAACTAGCATATTGTAAATATAAACCTCCATTGATTTACCTATTTCTTCTTCGAACATTTGATTTACTAGACGTTGATAAGTAGGACCAACATTTCTTTATCCAAATAGCATTACATTATAACAAGAAGTGTCATATTCAGTGACGAACGAACTATTTTCCTGATCCTCCGGGTTCATTTGTATTTGATTGTACCTGGAGCAGGTATCAAGAAAAGTAAGGATCTCGTTGCCGGCCGTAGCATCGATCATGTGATCGATATGAAGCAAAGGAAAAGAATCTTACGGAATACTTTGTTTAGATCCTTATAGTCTACGCACATTCTAAGTTTATTTCCCTTTTTAAGGACTGCAACTACGTTAGCTAACCATTTGGGATATTTTACCTCCTGAGTGGATCCTGTATCGAGAAGTTTGGTTACCTCGTCCTTAATAAATGCATGTTTTACCTCGGACCGGGGTCTTCTCTTTTGTTTTACCAGGAAGAACTTCAGGACCAAGCTCAGTCGATACGTAATGATCTCCGATGGGATCGCTGTCATATCTAGGTGGGACCAAGAAAAATAATTTATGTTGTCTAAACGGAATTGAACGAGTTTTTTCCTAGAATTGGGGTTAACCTCGTGCCCATGTATAACTTTCGATAGGGCAGATGCTCGATCAGTATGATCTGTACCAGCTCTTTAACCATTGACTTTGTTGCATCTGAATCATCAGGGATTATGAAGGTTCGAGGTATTCTATAATCATCATCCTCAAAATTTTCATGCTCCCCCGATCGGGCTGAGGCCGGTGACTGTGGTTGCTATTTGACTTTCTACTTTCCCTTTGACTCCGATCCCTTTATTAATGAAAGCGACGATATTGGTACTACTTCGTCAATCACAAATATTTCTTTGGCAACGGGTTGTTCACCGTACACCATTTTGATTCCTTCTAATTTTGGGAACTTCAGGACTTGATGAAGCAACGAGGGCATTGTCCTCGTGTTATGGAACCAAGTCCTTCTAAGCAGCGGATTGCACCTCATGTCACCTTCGATCACATGGAACTTTGTTTTTTGGATGGTTCCGGCCACATTTAGTGGAAAGATTTTTTCACCTTTGGTGGTTTCACTTCCCATGTTGAAGGCGTTAAGTACTCGAGCTACAAGCACGATTTGATCTTGGAGGCCGAGTTGCTCTATGACCCTTGATTGAATAATATTTGCCGAGCTACCAGGATTAATAAACACACGTTTAACTTGAATTTTATTCACAATGATAGATATTACTGATGTATCGTTGTGAGGTTGTTAAATCCCTACTGCATCTTCATCATTTAAAGACGGGGTTTCTTCCAATAAGTAGTCTCGAGTTCGCTTTTCCCTTGTGATTATCACCTTGGTGTGTTTAAATACCAGTCCTTGAGGAATATCAACCCCTCTCATGATCATATGAATCGCGTGTTGTGGATCTTCCTGCTGCTATCTATTCGAATCCCTATTTTTGAAGTAGTTCTTGGCCCGATCGCTTAAGAATTCTCAAAGGAGACCCTCGTTGAACAATCAGGTTACTTCCTCCCTTAGTTGCCTGCAATCTTCTATTTAATGGCCATGTATACCATGGTACATGCATATTTTGTTTGGATTTTTCTAGACTGGATCAGTCTTCATAGGTCGAGGCCATCTGGTATCTTTTATACGTCTATTGGTTGATACTATGGCGGAAGCATCCACGTTGAAGTTATATTCTGATAAGTGGGGTGCTTCTTTTGTCCCGACATCACAATCGAAACCACTTTTTCTCATGATCCCTCGAGAACTCTACCCCTGATCATTTCTTCTATCATTCCACACAGGGTTGCGCTCGGGACTATTATTTCTTTGGTCTCCACCATATGGTTGATATTGGTCTTTGTTCGATAGTGGTTCCCAATTGATGTCCCTTTTAACTTTGTCTATAGACTTGTTAGGGTAAATCAACCCAATCAGATCCCCTAGTTGATCATCCTCGACCTTGATCTTTGACTGATACCGATGATGTATATCGGCCCAAGGGAGAACTGAATATTTGATCAAATTCTGTTTCAACTGTTGTAAAGCTGTGGAATTCGAGCGTTAAGACATTGAGTAAAATATTGAATAGCCCAATCGTCGGTGACTGGTGTAAAATCCATTTGATCTATTTGGAATCGAGATATGAACTCTCTGATCATTTTGTTGTCTTTTTCTCTTACCTTGAAGAGGTTCGACTTTCTTGCAGCAACCTTAATGGTTCTAGTGTGTGCCTTCAATAAAGCATCTTCAAGCATAGCAAATGAATTAATAGAGTTAGGTGGTACGTTATGGTACCATATCTTATCACCCTTTGATAAAGTCTCCTAGAATTTCTTCAGTAACACTGATTCGATCTCATCATCTTCCAAGTCATTTCCTTTAATGGCACACATATAAAAGGTGACATTTTCATTTGGATCTGTCATCCTGTTATACTTCAGAATCTCGGGCACATGGAACTTTTTGGGGATTGGCTTCGGAGCCGCACTAAGGGGGAAAGCCTTTTATTCAAACTTTTGGGAATCAAGTCCTTTCAACACTGATGGTGCCCGGGGATTTGATCGACCTTAGAATTGTAGGTCTCCACTTTCTTATAATTTTCTTCGATCATCTTTTCCCCTGTCTCGATTTGCTTCGTTAGTTCCTCGAGCATTTTTACGATAGTAGGATTGGTCTCCGATTCTCTTCCATTCGATCTCTTTGTCACTGATTTAGCTCTATGAACAATTTCTTGTGATGGATCGAGCTCGATCCTGCTTGGTGCGTGTTCTGGTTTTGGAGTTGCGCTATCGTAGCTTGCTGGGTTTGCAACATTTCGAATATCATTTGAAGACTAATCTCGCCTTCTTCACCGCTCTGTGCGTTCTAATCAGCTATTCGAGCATCCCTACGAACACTATTTTCAGGATCGATGCCAAAGTTTTCATTAATGGCAATTTGAGAACTAACATCGATTGGATCCACGGGCGGAGCTCCATCGGAGTTGACCGGAGGTACTCTGTTCCCTAGGGTGGTTATGTTATCGTTCTCGCTATGAAGAACCAAGGCCATCGTTTATGTGTGTAGGAACTACTTGAGAGTTTGACATGTTGATCCTGAAATCAAAGACACTTCATGTCACTACCCCAAACCCGGTCGTGATGGCGCCCAACCCAACGGCTAGGCAAGCCCGGCCAAAACTGCTCTCAACCCGAGCTTAGAGCTCAGGAACCATTTATTTAGAAATCCTTAATATTGAAATAAACCAAAATCTCACAGAACAACATAACTTTCCAAAGACCTGAGGTCACGAGTCAAGAGCCTCTATCAGAATATCAGTCAATACTATAAATAACACTACAAGTCAAAGTGTACGCAGAATAAACAATAATAGAGTAGTAAGGGGAATATCGGGTCCTGCGGACGCCAGGCAGCTACCTCGACGATCCTGATTGGAGCTCTATATCAACTTCAAGCTCAGCTAAGCTTCCAAGTACCTGACATGGTGCAGGGAGTCGAGTGAGTACTTCCAACTCAGCGGTAATAAAAGTAAATAATGTTGAGCAAAAGAAAACCACACAAAGCACTATCTCATGCTATGAAATACTGAACCATCTTTTAAACTACAATACACTTTCATTTTATTCCTTTTTAGTATATGTGAGTAGATTATTTAGAAATCTCTTTTTAACATCTCTTCCTTTCATTATGACAGATCAATACCTAGTACAACCTCAGACAGTGCAAGTCTGCACTCAAATCAGCCCCTTGGGCTCAGCACTCTTTAACAATTTCCACCAGAGTATCTGGTCAGTAGGGCGGATAACATATGTATGCCAGTAATGTATGAGTGATAAATGCCATGCCACGTAGTACAGATAAAGCCAATGTATATATGCAATGCAATGCACATGACGTTGTGGCGTACAGCCCGATCCATGCAAAGGCGCATGTGCTCATTGTGGGGGTTCAGACTCCTGAGGGGCTCCTACAGGCCAAGCGCAATATCAATATCACTCATGCTGCGGCGTGCAGTCCGATCCATGAATAGTCATGAATGCATATAATCCCCCTGGGCAACAGTGTCATAACAGCTCACAGCTAAAATATCATTAAAGCCTCGTTTAAGTTTTCAAATCTTATAAAAATGCTGAGTAACAAAATACCTTTTTAAAACCTTAGACTGAGATGAAATATGCACAATATTATCAAGACAGTGATACCGATCCCTGAAGGATTCAAATATTCAGCACGAAGCCCCAAAACATGATAATCAGTTCAATTCATGATAATTAATATCTTTATTAGGGTGTCAATTCAATTTCAAGCAATTATGTAGTATTATTTATTAAGTGGAACGGACCAAGTCACAATCCGATCCCCAACGGTGCTCTACCCCACGCCCGTTATCCGGCGTGCAAGTCACCTCAATACAGCACTAGGATGTGCAAGTCTGGGGTTTACTAACCCTGAGGACGTCATTTACAAGTATTACCCTCCTCGAACCAGCGAGAATTCTAGCCCGCGATGCCTTTGCTCCTCAATATGGCCTCCACGCGCGTCCAATCTATCCAAAATCATAAGTAATACATCATAATATGCTAATGGGACATAACCCAATCGAAATAACTCGAAAAATACTCACAATCACGAAATTGGCAAAACCCGAGCCCCGGCCCATGTTTCAAAAAATATCGAAATTCATATTTTCGGAATCCTCGTCTCGCCACGAGTTCGTATATACCAAGAACTCCTAAATCGGACCACAAATGGCCCTTCAAATCCTAAATTTAACGTTTTTGCTCAAAGCCATAATTTCTTGATTTTTAGCCATAATTTCATGAATTCCATGGATGATTCTTGATAAAAATATGTAATTAACTCATAAAACTTACCTCCAATCGATTCTCAGTTGAAATCCTCTTTAACCCTTGTCCAAAAGCTCCAAAATGTGTTCAACAATGGTGGGAAATTATTTTGCTCGCGGTTGAAATGCCAATTAAAAACCTTCTGTCCATATTTTTAACAAAATATTGTTCATCCGTGTACTGTTCACCCATGTTACTGTTCACGATTCACGAGTACTGTATATGATACAGTTCATAATTACTATTTATGATCCCTATTCACGGGTACTATTCACGTGCTGTGAAAAACAAATTCCAGCAATTTTCTTAAGTTAAAATCGATCTGCTAGCCTTCCGAAATTCACCCGAGGCCCTCGGGACCTCAACAAAATGCATCAACATACCCAGAAATATCATACAAACTTGTTCCAATCATAAAAGCACATCCTTAAACACAAAAATCATCAAATTACCACGGATTCAAGCGTAGTTTTCCTAGAACTTCCGAATCTCTCATCCAATCTGAAACCCCGTCAAACGATGTCCGAATGACCTGAAAATTTGCAGACATATTCAAAGTCACCTAACGAAGCTACTGCAACTCTCGGAATTTCATTCCGACTCCCGGATCAAAATATCATCTATCAACCGGAAATCGCCAAAATAAGCTAACTTTTTCACCGGACCTCCATAATTACTTTCGATTGCGCTCCTAAACATTAAATCATCACCCGGAGCTAACTGAATTATCGGAATTCAATTTCGAGCCCTCTAACTAATAAGTCAACATCCAGTTGACTTTTCCAACTTAAGCCTTCTTAAAAGAGTCTAATTGACTCATTTCTTAATAAAATTACTCCAATTAAATTCTAACGCAACCAATACCGGTAATGAAACATAAAGCAACACAATAAGGGGGATACAAGGTGGTAAATCATGAGACGACGGGTCGGGTCGTCACACTTCAAAGAACAAGCGTAAAATTATGTGTGTTACGAAAATTGCACCAGGCAATTACTGTTATCCCAAAAGTATAGCTCAATGGTCAAGGGTTCAAAATCTTTGTAAGGTCGCTAGTTCAATTTCCATGGTGGGCGCAATACGTTTACCCTAAAATTCATATAACAATTAAACTTATAAATATTTTTAAGGAAGTGTAATTTCACCTAGCACCAGCTGATAAATATGATGATTGATAGTAGAAATAAATTAACAACAAAATAAAGTAAGCCAATATAGAAATACATTTCAGCCCTTGAGCTAGGCCACTCTCGAATTGAGTGAGCAAGAGTAAATTTATGGAATAAACTAATGAACAAAAATGAGAGGAAAAGAGTATTGTATATCAGCTATGCGTAAATGTAAGACGGTTACAAAATGATTAGATCCCTCTTTATATATATAGTAGAAGAATCTTATCTATATGGTACAATCTTAATTACAAAAGTAATTCCCATTAGCTAAACAATCGCTCTTGATTTGATCTATTCTAAGATTTCCTCCATGATCTTCGACCATTCACAAATATCTAGCTTTTTCGTTATTATGCTATCTTCGGTCTTGCTCGATGTCTGCATCGTTTAACCTTGATCATTACTTATTTCAATCTTACTAGGTGCCCTGAACTCCGAACTTGTTACCTTATCATCGTATCCCAATCTGCTAAGCCATGGGTCTAATCCTCGGTCCATCCTTCTAGTCTTGATTAATTCGTATAATCGAATGAGTCCGATTATTGACCGTATACAAATATATAAATTGAGACGGAAATAATATCCATTATGAAATTATCAAAATGATGAATACATAAATTAAACAAACAAACTAATAAGGGACAAAGAGAGGGCGCCGGGTGATAATATATTTAACAACTTGCACGATTTCTACGAAAAATGACAAGTTTAATTCGTCATTGCAATTACCATGCATGCAATAGTTGGATCTCGATATTGGAATAACAAGCTAGCTAGCTAGCACTATTAGAAGTGTCAGTTCTCTAGGAACTTGAAACACCAGATATTTTCTTGGAAGGACAAATTCAATTATGAAAAAATAATGCTATAATACAGGCACATAAAATAAAAAAGAGATAAAAATCCAAGAACCTTTTTGGCTTTGTTCCAAATACCAAGTATATTACCTAAAAATTTAAAGCATATCACTCATTTAGGTTACCCCTCCATCTCATATTAATAGTCATAATTATTAAAAATAGTTTTCTTAAACTATTTATTATTTTAGAAATTTAAGATAAATTAGATGTTTTATTCTTTTTTTACCCATAGTAATTATTGTTCTTGAAGATCGAGACAATACATAAATAGATTAAATATTTAATGAAAAGAAATGATATTTTAAAATAAAAATAAAAATAGAATAATTTACTCCGATTCCTAATTAATATTTTTAAAGAGCATGTAAAAGCGAATCACGATACATAATATAAGAGGGAGGGACTATGATCATGTGCCAACCTTTTTTATTTTAATGCATAACTTGCTGTCCTACACATAAATTTCAACCAAAAACATATTGATTTCCATTGGTTTTAACCTCGAGAAGCTTATCAGAAATGGTGCCTTCATTTCAAAGCTTTCTCTTTAACTAGCTGTATTCACATAAAAAGAGGATCAGATACAAGGTAAGGATTAAACAAAAACCAAATAGGATTAGAATTGAAAACGAAACCTATATATATCTCCAACTTCTAATATTCTTATCCTACGTAAAAAAAAGAGGATGGTCCTTATTCCAAAAAAGAATGGACATATTTGCTGACGCTGTTTTGAAAGTTATTAGAATCAAAGTTGAAAGATGTAGATTCCATAAACTGCCAAGAAGAAGCTTTGTAATTGGTACAAATATTGAAAAAGAACCACCCCCTATAAAAAAGAACATAAATGGTCAAATAGATTTTGCTTAGCTAGGATTAGGGTTAGGTTTTTAGGGTTAGTCCAAATTTGTTATATATATATAGTCCCAATGAGTTTGCCTTTTTGAACATGGGCACACGATTGGTGATTATTTTCTCTATGTAGTTGCTTTATGCAGCAATAATAATATAATATCATATTTAAAGTGCAAGGACATGTGGAGGCGGATTTAGGGGAGGAAGGATGTTCATATGAACCCTTAGCCGAAAATTTAGGTAAGTTAAAATCTGTATTTATTGAATATATATACTCTCTCCGGTTAAAAATAAGTGATTTTTTAGATGTTTTCACACATATTAAGAAAGTTACTTTTTAGTATTAAGTAGCAATAGAATTAACCATTTTAACTTTATTATCTCACATAAACACTCCTAATACATATTCCAATACTATTTACTCCAAGGACAATGTAGGAAAAATATCATTAAGTCATTCTTGAAATCCAAAAATATTATTTTTTTGGACCACAAAAAAAAGACCAAAAAATCACTTATTTTAGACCGAAGGGAGTACTTTTTTAACTTTTTTTTCTGAACCCCGCGATGATAATTCCGCCTCCCACTGAAGACATGCAAGTATGCAACTAGTAAATGTGGATTTCTTCAAAATGACGAAGAGCACCAAAGCACTTTAAAATTCCTCCTAACGCAAAGATTTCCCTCAGCTAATTTGAACCATATATTCGTCACAAATATCGACAAGGAAAAGAAATCCTAGGGCTTGGTTGTTAGAAACTAAGGAAGGAAGGATTAATATTATATGAATTATATTGTGTAAGTTTGGCATTTTTAATTAATTATTTTCGATTCACTGGATCTTTCATCTTTTGAAAGAAGTTAATAAAAAGTCAAAACTTAAACTAATTTAAAACTTAAAACGAATTTTCTATTCTTACTTACTCTCAGTCTTTGTTAAATACTTCAACTATTAAAATCAAGTAATTACAATTGGTCAAATGATATGAAGGGATTAATTAGTAGTCTCTTTTGAAATAAGCCTTTTTCACCAAGTTTGATGAGTGAATCGAACGGAAATTATTCAAGTTTTTCATTTCATGAAGTAAAAATGTGGTTGTTATCTTTAAACCTTTCGATTGTATTATGTAAATTAATAATGTTCAATTATAATACATAAATTAATTTTTTGTTAGATGATTAGTTTGATATGTTAAAATTAAAATTACTATTCTAAACAAACCAAAAGTCTATGTACTATTAAGAACTAGGGTTGAATTTACATTTTAATTGTTCTTACTAGTTCATGTGTTATTAATATTCATATATTCTTATTCCATATCATATCTCCCACATAATTAATAATCCGTAATTTTTTTTTATTATTTATGCGAATTACATTTACGAGATAAAGAAAAGTAACATTCAAGTATTATTTTAGAAATGATAAATCGATATTGAAGTGTGCGATTATTCCATCTAAAATGTTAAAAAGCTAGAAAAATATTCTTAATTATTTAATTATATTATATCTAGACATGGCTCTCACATGTGGACCCAGTTTTTTCATAGGCCAAATATTGAAAATATTTTCTCTAGATAGCGATGAGATTCAAGCAATGACCTCTGTCTATTGTATTACTGTGTTAAAGTGAATGACCACCTCATCTAAAGAAAAATAAAGTTGTTAAATAGAGTGTACTTTTAATCACTTAATTATATTATATTTAAACAGTTTGCCTAATGTAATTAATTAGTTAGCCGGACACGGTAAAATGTCAATTAACAAAATTATGCTAAAAAGAAAGTTGATCTCTAAGTTAATATTTTCTATCAATCTTTTGGGGGAGTGAGAATTGTGGAAAGGGGGGTTGAACATAGGCTCTCTAATAATAGATAGGCTAGTTATCCATTTGTAGTCGTGAATGCCAGTGGGGAATCACAGACCAAGAGCTTGTGTTGGAGAGTTGTGCTATTAAAGATAGTGGACAGAACCATATGCTCACTTTTCCATAGCCTCTCGTCTCATTTTTTTCATCACTAGATTTTTTATTTGCATCTGCTCATGTGTCCTAATCCTATTTGCCACTTATATGGTTCAAAATTAAATTAATTAATTTAATCTTTTTCAATTATCTCTACTTATTCTTTAAGATATAAATGACGGAAAATATGGACCCCAACCACAGAGAAGGTATAACAATTGCTAACAAGTGATCCAATAGAAATCAAGTAGGTAGCTTTTTGAATAATATAGAGGTTATCATTTTTCTAAAATATTCTGTAAGTTATTTTCTCCCAAATTTTTTGTATAAAATATATAAATGCAATAACAACAACAACCCAATATATTCCTACCTATAAGGTCTAGCGAAGGTAATACGCAGACACTACCCCTACTCAAGGGATAAAGAGACTGTTTTTAGGAGACATAAAATATATAAATGATGCATAATATTTTAAAATATTTCATAAATGATCTACCAATCAACTCTTTGTTGACTTTGGTACGAACATTAGCAATAAATAAGACTAGGATTGTCAAGGCACTAATGAGATACTTATTTTTATTGGCAGCTATCCGAAAACTTTACGTTCTAAAATATTACAAAACGTACATGATTATAAAGAATTAATCAACAAAAACTGTGTGTTGATTCTCTTCATTCTACTTTTGTACTTTAATATATATGCACAATTGAGTCAACTTGGAATCAGTTCATTCATATTCATTTATCACCCCGCAATCAATTTTTAGCTAGTATTACAGCAAAGCAATGTTTTCTGAGGTAAAAATAATCTTATTTTAGCTCTAATCCTCTGCATATACAGCTAATTATTCTTTGGATCAATTTTTAATATGCATTCGTGAGCCAACACACCAATATCTAGTGAGTTGACCTATGCAGACAATTAGTACAAATCCCTATAGTAAGGTGGAAGCATAGACACATATGACATACCCTTTTGCTAAACTTTTGATTATTTTTTTATGGGTATAATTTTATTCTTTGGAACTCCACCGCCCATAATTAAATATATATATTGCCAGAATTCTTAATTTATCTATGATATTAGCCTATAACTTTTCAAAAATAATAGCCGAAAAGGGGAAACTTTTCCAAGCTCTCATCTTGAATTGTCTTACGCTAGAAATACGATCTTTAATCTATATACTCAGAATTTCATTAAAATTATTTGATATAATCTAAAGTCACAAAATTATATTTTGTCACCTTAAAATATTTAATTTTACCACATATAAACAATAAAGTGACAATTAAAACGCCCTTTGATTTCCTCATATACCCTTCCCTTTACCCCCATAATCAACAACAACAATAACATATATAATCAATATATTTTTATAGTAGCGATACGAGGAGGATAATGTGTACATATAATCATACTTTTGTTAGAGGTAGAGAAGTTGTCTGGACTAAAAAAATTAAGTTTGAAAAAGAAAATCATAATAAAGAAGCCATGTTGAAATATATATATACATGCAAAACATATTGGTAGTCTCCCGCGCATCAGTTGGGTGGGAGGCCGATCCTTGAACTAGTTTTCGAATGAGTTAGGTCCAGTTTTATTTATTTAACATAATATCACAGTTATATTCATCCAATTCTTATTTTACTTGATGTTATGGCCTTGAACATGAGTAAGGTGAGAAGTTTTTGGAAGAAAGGATGCCGAGGGTTTATTTGGAAATAGCCTCTCTACCCTAGGGTAGGGGTAAGATCTGCGTACACACTACCCTTTTCAAACCCTATTAAATAAGATTATACTGGGTTGTTGTTATTGTTGTTGTGTTATGGCATTTGAACAATATTCACTTATTGAGCTAGCGTTTGAGGTTGATTGACCCAAAAACCATTTCTTTAACATATATTTGAGTATTTGACTATCCACGTCTACCAACATTAAATTAAAAATGAATCTAAATATTTAGAAATAATTAGTTTAGAGTAATATGTAATATGAATACGTGTAAGAGATGGGGATAGAGAGATGTGCTTTAATTTCTTTCACACGCGTCTATGTGAGATTGAAAATTATGGGTGCATCCATCGTTAATTAGATAAGATTCGTTCGCATCAACATCACCAACTTTTGGTATAACCATATATGTCCATTATTTGTACGTGTACATATACATCAGTAAGGAATTAGGAAAAATGAAAGACAGGGACAGAAAGAGACGACGATGACGACAACAACAACCCAGTGGGGGTAGTATGTATATAGATCTTAACCATACCTTGGGGTAGAGAGGATGTTTCCAAATAGATCCCGGCATCCTTCCCTCCAAGAACTTCTCATCTTGCTCTTGGAGAGACTCGAACTTACAACCTTTTAATTGGAAGTGAAGATTACTTACCATCAAAGCATTTCATACATGACTTTATTTGTACTTGTATTTTCTACATATATACAATGCTCTCGTCCTTCGGACGAGTAAACCCTTTTGTATTATCCATAGTGTCAAATCAATTACTACCATTCACCAAAGTAAAGAAAATGAGGTAATTTAATTTGCTTCGTTTTTCTTTGCTTCCTAACTTGATTTTTTAACCTTTTACAAGCAGTTTTCAATCAATTTATTACATTTTAAAGTTCCAAAATTAAACCATAATATTATTTAATAGTTACTAAGTGCTTCAATTCTTATTCAAAAACATAAATAACTATGTGCTCGCATAATTAAATTGGTCAAATAATAATTAGTTCTCCTTTTCTACACCAATCTGTCTCCCTGAATTACACACATATACACGTACGTATACGTGCGTACATAGTATTATTTAAGGGCCGGGGTCGTTGGTTACTAATTCCGGCATATTACGCTAAGCTAGCATTTGGTCTTATATTTGGTTGAAATTTAAAAAAAATAATTTTTTAAGTTGTGTTGAAAAATATATTTTAGAAATTAAAATTGGGTTTTGACATGAATTTTACTTAAAAATGATTGAAATTGTGCGAGTGAAAAAATATTCCTCAAAAAATTGGACCAGCTTTTAGAACTTGAAATTTTTTTCTTCAATTTATTGTAGAGATTTTTACCTTCTTATAGCATATATGAAACATTATTACCCTCATTATTTAAGGTTTGTGGTAATTACACTTTAGTATATCAAATTAGCATTTATATACCATATCTAATTAAGGTTATAATTAATGTGATATTTTATACTCCTTAATTTCAGCCTTTCCGTTATTTTGCATTACTAAAATAACGAAACGCAAAATTCAGCTCGATCAACTTTTATCTCCCTTGGAGTGTTGGTATCCACTCAAAACTAGAATAGCAGGAAGATCAAGTTCGCGTCGTAGATCACACATGTTCCTTTCATTCGGTTCGAGCCAAGGAAATCAAACACTTGCTTCTTTGTATCAAACTTCAAGCTTGCACACTTTTTTTATTTTTTTTATGTTTTATTTTTGGGCGGTGGCTGAAGGTTACCAGTTAACACATTCGATTGAAATTCGAAAAAGAAGAAGACATATTTTCAGAAATTGTAGATAAATTATTGAAAAATTAGAAAAATTATTGATAAATTGTAGACTGTTTTTATAGAAGATTTTGTAGAAGCTTTAGTCGTTTTGGATTTGTGAAAATAGAAAATAATGCATCTACAATCAGAATACAAATAATCTACAATTTATCCACAAGATATCTACAAAGTAGATACATTGAATTTTAATATCCCAATTCTCATTTCAATTGTAGCATAATTAGAATTTTTCACATAATTGTAGAAGATTTTAGTCCTCCCAATATACAGTTTATCTATAATTTATCTATATTTCTACAATTTAACTATAATTTATCTATAATTTTTGAAAATATATCTTCTTCTTCTTCTTCTTCTTCTTCTTCTTCTTCTTCGAGTTTTAATCTGAAATTCAGTCAAAACCAAGTCTAATCTTCACCAAAACCCCTCAAAATTGAGATATAAACTCCTAAACATGTTTCAAATTATTTATAACTACACCCAATCCAAATAAATAATAATTTTTAAAAATCCAAATTTGAATTCAAAACTTTCAAGCTTTTAATGGCTATCAATAGTGAAAAATATATGGAAGAACAGATGAAGATGAAGATGTAGATGAAGAACATAAATCTCCTTTTCGTTTCAAAACTTGAATTTAGTATAGAATTAATCAATCCCAAAATTAAAGTTAATGTAGAATCAATTGCTCACAAAATTCTTTCCTGATTTGTAGCATACTTTTACTATAGACTTTTTACTGTAGAATCCACCATTAAAGCTTAAGCACACTTATGGCAGATTTTTCTTTTACACTCAATCAATGCAACATTCTTTCCTAAATATGGACTAGGGGATAATTTAGATACTATGCACATTTTTAGTAATAAAATTTCATATATGGTATAGATAGGGGTGTGCATTCGAATCGGTTTATCGATAAATCGAATCGATTATTTGTTATCGATTCATCGGTAAATAAAATCGAAAAAATCGAAACCTTATTGAAACGATAACGATAAGCAGTTTTACAAATCAATAATCGATAAGCAATTATCGATAAAGGTCAAAATCGAATCGATAAATTGAATGCACACCCCTAATTATTTTATCTACCACATTTAAGGAATGATCATATTTAAAGATGAAGGGAATGAAGTTCAAATTAATGAAAAATAAAATTAGCAGTGATGATATATTTTTATTTTTTTTAATATCGTTGGAGTGTTGGTGGCATATATTTGATCCCTTACTTTAGTTTCGTTGCATATGTCTATTGACACAATTTTTATGTTATAAACAGTGTTCGTCTTATTTTAGCTTCTTTTTGTCCATATTAGTTAGGCGTGTTTATAGCGATATACTTTCCGTGGAATCCCGCAAATTTTCTTATTGGTGTAATCGATAAGCCCCAAAAATTAATAAATCGAAATCGAATCGAAACCTTATTGAAACGATAGCGATAAACATATGTACAAATCGACTATCGATAAGTAATTATCGATAAGAGTCAAAATCAAATCGATAAATCGAATGCACACCCCTAGGTATAGATAAGAAAAAATCTCTTTATTGTAAAGACTAACCAATTTCTATGTAGACAATATTTTCAATTTTTTTGTTGAGAAAAGCAAAAAAAAAATCTATGTCCAAATGAGGCTAATTTTGAGATTGTATTTATTCGCCGTTTGATTATCGGTAATGGCTAATATTGTTATAAATGTGATATTATCTTTTCCATTTAGAAGGTAAGATTATATTATAAACCTAAACTTATATTTTGCAATAACCTTATTTGAATCAAACGACATGTTAAGTGGAAGTTTGGACATAAGAATTGTAAAATTCCAACAAAAAATAAACAAAAGTTTGGACATAAGAATTGTAAAATTCCAACAAAAAATAAACAAAAGTTTCAAGTGAAAATGGAATTTGAAAATCAGAGTAATGTTTAAAAATTTGTGAGTAATTTGAGTAAAATTGAAAAATAACTTTTTGGAGTTTTTTAATTTTTAAAATCATCTTTAAGTAAAAATTACAAATTTTATGGAAAAACATCGATTTTGAGAAAATAAAAAAAAAATCTTTGTCCAAACGGGCTCTAATAGTATTATAAGGGGATGAATTGATTCTTTAAGGGAAGAGCTTTATAGTGAGGATGGGGTTTTGTGTGCCGCCCAATCATGTTGGCTCTCCCAAAGGTGATGCCTTTGCTTCCTCCTTAAGCCATTTTTCTCGTCCAATCACCATCGCTTGACACTTGACTCAATTTGTACCAACACTTTAATTTTATTTCCTTTCGAGAAAATGTTCTGCTGATGGAAGCTTCTCTTTTTAAATTCAATAGGAGACTCTATTTTCCATGCATTATAAGTAGTACAAATTTTACTATTAGTAATGTTACCATTCCGAATTATTATAATGTACACATACCGTGATATTTGTTTATAACCATTTTGCATCTTCAATAATAAAAAGCGAGTTATACTGTCAAACAGCATAACGTATTATATATTCTTTAAGGCCGAGATGAATAAAAGATTAAGACAGTAACATATACAATTAAATTGTAATTTATTTGGAAAAGGCAAAAGTGGGACGCCAACTGTCACTGGAGGTCGAAAAGGCGAAAATGAAAAAACAGAACCCAACATATATATAATAAAATATATATAAATGGTAGTAAAAGATTTTATGGTGTAGGAAAGTATATAAGTGAAAAGGCCAAATGACGCAGCAGCTTTCATAAACATTCTCCAAAATGGTACATTACAAGGCTCCCACTGATACCACTGACTTAATTTATTTATTTTTTGGTTTCTGATCGGTCTGTATATTGCGGTCTGATTAATCAGAATTCGTTGAATAGAATTTCAATTCGAGGAATAAATTGCTCCTTACCAAGCAATTCTATATCTGGAAATCGAACCCACGATCTATGGCAATTAGCTTTGGTTGTTAATTATACGTGGACAAGAAAGTTTTACGTGCCTCAGATTTTTCACCAACTGTAGAGTATTTATTGGGTGTGCGAATAAAGTCTTACATTAGTAGCTAAAAGGATTTGGAGTCTACATATAAAGTGTAGGAATCTCTTAATTGTGTGAGTCCTTTTGGAAAAAAACTATGCGGATTTGGTCCAAAGCGGACAATATCACACCATGTTAAAAGTATCTTTGACCCATTTTAACCTAACAAACTGGTATCAGAGCCCAGGTTTTGAGGGACGAGTACGAAGATTTCACTACAACTAAATGTTTCAAAGAAATATAACTATTTTCGAAATGAAAGAAACGGTAAAATAAAATGTCTAGAAGGGGACTTTAGGGTCCGCGAACGTAAACAAATATACTTTGGGTCTCCTCACGATCAGCCCGGACTAGTACAACCGACCCCATGTACTGGTAAGTGTCAAGGCTAACCTCGACAAAGTAATGACGAGGCTATGACAAGACACTTACAAAAATACCTGAGCAGTATAACATTGTATATAAATATAACAGCAATGAAAGAAACTAGACAAATAATATCGGGAGGGGGACATACTAAGAGGATCACAAGATAAATAATCACAACAGTAATAAGAACTTGGTCAACCGATATACCAAGAACAAGAAAACATAGTAAAGGAAAATGCACGGCATCGTCATTCGTGCTTTTACTCTCATTCTCACCATATAAATAAATAAAAACGACACGAAATCACCCTTCACGCATTAACTCTCTCATAACATGGCAGGATATCACCTTTCATGCGTCAACAGTCGCAATATGGCACGGTATCACTTTTCATGAATTAACACTCACGATATGGCAAGGCATCACCCTTTGTGCATTAACAGTCTCTCTTACCAAAATAATGAACAATAGCAAGTGAGAGATAGAAATAACAAGAACAAGTCTTACTTCAATGTTTGGTTCCACAATACCAACCTCAACGTTGAATCAATACTCAATCAATGCCAAAGTCCGTAAACATGATAAGAATGGTCAACATAACAATTAACTAGTCTAAGCATGGATAATATGATCATGGAAAGCAACAATTACAAGAATGAGAACCACCTGCATGCTATAACCCGACAACAACGCATAAGTACTCGCCACTTTACCTATATGTTGTACCCAACATCTAAACACGTAACAAAGAGATAAATATGTCATAATCCCTCAAGCGAAAGATAACCACGACATTTACCTCTTTCGACGACCAAACTCAAAGCTCAACCACGACTTTTCCCTTCAAACAAGTGTAACGACCCGGCCCGTCGTTATGGGAATTACCACCCCGATACCTTACAATTATATATCTTATGCTTTTATAACAGTATTAGAGTATATCGGGTGAGTTAGGAGTGATTTGGATTGGAAATGAAGCAAATAGTATGTTTGAAGGAAGCTTGAATATGGGAAGTCAACCAAGAGTTGACTATTGAGTTAGAGTACTCGGAACCGGATTCTGATGATTTGACTAGTTTCGAGGGATCATTTATGACTTAGGAGAGCAATTGAAATTGAATTCGGAGGTCCGGTGTAGTTTTAGGCTTAAATTGGCGAAGGTTGAATTTTGGCAAAAACCGGATGGTAGGTGATATTTTGATCCGGGGGTCGGAATGGAATTCCGACAATTTCTGTAGCTTCGTTATGTGATTTTGGATGTGTCCGCAAATTTTCAGGTCATTCGGACATCGTTTGATCGGGTTTTGGATTGAATGTTAGTTTTGAAAGTTTTGAAGAAACTTAGGCTTGAATTCGTGAGTAAATGGAGATTTTGATGTTTAGTATGGTGTTTTTATGATTGGAACAAGTCCGTATCATGTTTTGGAGTATGTTGGTGGTTTTCGTTGGGGTCCCGGGGGCCTCGGGATGATTTCGGACCATCAACCGGGCATTTGGACTTGGCAAAAAAAAATCTGCAGAAAAATTGCAGGTTCTGCCCAGGCCTTTAAGCCCTCGCGTTCGCGTGGCAAGGGCCGCGTTCGCGAAGGTCAAGCGAATCAGTGCATCGCGTTTGCAAGGAGGGGAACCGCGTTCGCGTAGGCCAGGGATTCGTGTGCATCGCGTTCGCGTTCCAGCGGTCGCGTTCGCGTAGGTGTGTGAGGGTAAGGCTTCGCGTTCGCGGGAGGAGTATCGCGAACGCGTAGAAAAAAAAATAGGTGGCTGAGAAGATTGTTCATCGCAAACGCGTGGTGAGGTTCGCGTTCGCGTAGGGTAAATCAGAGACGGGCATCGCGAACGCGTGGGAGTCGTCGCGTTCGCGTAGAGAAAGAGGGGGTTGTTCATCGCGAACGCGTGGGAGCTCACGCGAACGCGAAGAGCAAAAAGCTCTGGCAGTGAATAAAATCCAGAAACAGAAGGCTTACGGGTTTACACCCCCAAAATTCATAATTTTGAGCCTTAGAGAGAAGAAAACTCGAGGAAATCACTGAGAAGTCATCGGGTATTCATCGGAGGTAAGATTCTTGACTCAAAAACATCATTTTATGGTAGAATTAACATCAATCTTCATGAAATTGGGTTGAAATCTTGAAGAAATGTGGCCTAAATATTGAAAACGGGATTTTTGGATTTGGAAGGCCATTTGAACTCCGATTTTGATAAATTTTATATGTACGGACTCGTGGCGAGATGAGGGTCGCGTTGGTACTAATTTCGAAATTTTCCGAGCAGTGGTCGGGTTTTACCAAATTGGTGTATTTATGCGAATTTCATGTAAATTGAAGTGTGTTATGATTCTTTGACCTGTATTTGATATAATTATTGTTATTTGACTAGACTCTACACACGAGGCAGCGAATTTCAAAGGAAAAGGCATCGCGGACGAGTCTACGGCCGGCTAGAGGTGAGTAGTTTGTGTATATGGTAGCTTGAGGGTTCGAAACCCCGGCTTAGCACATTGTGACGCTAGTAGGGCATGGCTCGCACACCGTGGCAGGTGCGGGATTGATTTTGTCTAGGGATTGAGACTTGATCCATCCCGGATGTGAATAATATGTTGTTAGTGTTGGAAATACACTGTATTTGATATATTTGTGGGCTGTAAGCCTTGTTTGGGGCCTTGTGCCGACCTGTAGTGTCCTTAGAGGACAATATTTATGTGATAGCTATAATTGTTTAAATCACTGATCTCAGCCCTGGAAATTAAAATCACACTTTTGAAATGCTAAGTCACCGGCTTTTGCAAATTTAATAAAGTTTAAGTATTTTTCATAAATTATGAATTGAAAACTGGAATTAAGAAAAATGAATTGTTTTGTGACTTAATTGCTTATTGTGGACTGAGTATGGGATCGGGCTGCACGCCGCAGTGGTTGATATGAGGATCGGGCCGCACGCCGCAGCAGTATTGCGCTTGGGCTGTAGGAGCCCCTCCGGAGTCTGTACACACCCCCAGTGAGCGTCGTCGACGTTAAATTGGATCGGGCTACACGTCGTAGCGGTTATGTGCATTGCATTGCATCTTTATTTGTTGAATTACTTTGTGGTAGTTGTATTGTATTGTTGATGCTAGTTCGTATGAGATTCGAACTGTAGTTTAGCTTCATTATGTGGTAATCTGTGGATTTTTTATTTTCAGCTGCTGTTATATATTTATTACTCACTGAGTACTTAGTACTCACCCCTACTCCCTGCACCTTTTGTGTGCAAACTCACGTACTCAGGAGCAGTAGACAGGCATTTCCAGCGTTTGCGGTGTCATATCGAGTTGCTGAGGTAGCTGCCTACGTTCGCAGAACCTAGCTTCTCCTCTCCTTTCCAGTTGTTATTTTGTATTTTGTATTCAGACTTGAGTATTTCTATACAGTACTCTCTATTCTTGTTGGGTTTTGCTAGAGGCTCTAGACTTGTGACTCCAGATCTTTAGGAGTGTCAGTATTTTGTTCATTATTATTATTATTGGAGTTCTTGACTCATATATTCTTCTTGGAAATGTCCATTTGGGACTGATAGTCGTTGTGATAAGTAATTGTTGGTCTGGCTGGCCTAGCTTGATTGTTGGGCGCCATCACGACCGGATTTGGGTCGTGACAAGTTGGTATCAGAGCTCTAGGTTATTAGGACTCGCGAGTCATGAGCCGGTTTAGTAGGCTTTCGCAGATCGGTACGTAGACGTCCGTATCTATCTTTGGAGGGCTACAGAAACTTTAGGAAAAACCTCATTTTCTTGGATTCATATCGTGTGATTTGTGTTGTCATGAAATTAAAATTTTCCATGTTCCATTCTCTCGCAGATGGCGAGAACACGAGCTAACGGACGTGGCGGACGACCACCATTGGCACCAGAGGCCGTGGTCGTGGTAGAGATAGGGCAGCAGTACCAGCACCTGCTGACCTACCAGCTGACCAGACTCAGGGTCAGATTCCTGCACCAGTGGCCCAGACTCAGGACCAGATTCTAGCGGCAGACGCTCCGGCAACTCAGGTTCAAGCACCGGTAGTGCCCATGGTCATACCAGGTCTTCAGGAGACCTTGGCTCAAATCTTATCAATGTGCACAGGCTTGGCACAGGTAGTTGCAGCTACTGCTGCAGTATCGTCTTCACAGTTAGGTGGAGGAAATCAGACCCCTGTGGCTCACATACCCGAGCCAGTCCAGCCAGTTGCGCCCGTTGCACCAGTTCCTGCTTATATGGTTCCAGCTATGCCCGACGATGAGCAGCGTCGTTTGGAGAGATTTGAGAAGCTACAGCCTCCGACATTCAGTGGTGCTGAGGGCGAGGACGCCCAGGGTTTTCTTGATAGATGTCAGCGCATGCTTCGCACCGCGGGTATTCTAGAGTCCAGCGGCGTTTCATTCACCACTTTTCAGTTCACAGGTGCAGCATTTCAGTGGTGGGAGGATTTCGAGAGGCGTAGGCCCGCCGGGGCAGTGCCCCTCACTTGGCAGCAGTTCTCCATGGTATTTTTGGAGAAGTACGTACCTCAGTCTCAGAGAGAGGAGCTGCGACGTCGGTTCGAGTGGTTGAAGCAGGGAGAGATGACGGTTAATCAGTACGAGATGAGATTCACACAGTTGGCCCGTCATGCCATGTGGATGGTTCCTACAGACAGAGAGAGGATTCGGAGATTTATTGATGGCCTTATTTATCCCATCCGCATATTGATGACCAGGGAGAGGGTTTCGGCAGTTACCTTTGAGGAGGTGGTTGATGCTGCCCGTCATATTGAGACAGATCGCCGCAGAGAGCGGGAGGAGAGAGAGGCTAAGAGGCCTCGTAGTTCTGGCAGCTTCAGTGGTGCTCCATCTAGGGGCCAACCCTAGTATAACAGGGGTCGTTCTTTCAGGTCTCATCAGTCTGGACGTGCAGAGTCCAATGGGGTTTCATCAGATCGTGGTCGTCAGGGCCATCAGGGTTATCAGGGTCAGTAGAGCCGTCAGCAGAGTCAGCCTGCACTGAGTGCTCTTCCAGCTCATAGCTCTGCTCCTGCTTCCTCAGCACAGGGTTCGTCTGTAGCGAGGGGTCCTCAGCAGCCCCTTCTTCCATCTTCAGGCCGTTGTTTTGAGTGCGGTGATTTGGGCCATATCAGGAGAGAGTGTCCTCAGTGGCTTCGTAAGCGGTCTCAGCAGAGGGATCAGCCCTCATCTTCTACTCTTGTTTCTTCGGCGCCAGCACAGTCGGCTAGGACTGGTGGCCAGGTATCCAGAGGTCGCCCTAGGGGTGAAGATCGTACTGGTGGAGGCCAGGCTCGTTTCTATGCTCTTCCGGATAGGAAGGATGCTAGTCCTTCTGATGCGGTCATTTCAGGTATTATCTTAGTCTGCCACAGGGATGCCTCTGTCTTATTTGATCCCGGATCCACCTATTCTTATGTCTCTACTTATTTTGCACATCATTTGGGTATGACCCGTGGTATTCTTGCTTTGCCCGTACATGTGTCTACCCCGGTGGGGGATACTGTTGTTGTGGATCAGGTATATCGATCCTGTCTTATTACTATTGGGGGTCTGGAGACCCGAGTTGATTTATTACTACTGGGCATGGTAGATTTCGATGTGATTCTAGGCATGGATTGGCTATCTCCTTACCATGCGATTATGGACTGTCATGCCAAAACAGTCACACTAGCTATTCCAGGTAATCCAAGAATCGAGTGGCGTGGCTTGACTGATTATGTGTCCGATAGGGTGATTTCTTATATAAAGATCCAACAAATGATTGGCAAGGGTTGTTTATCTTATTTGGCCTTCATTAGAAATGTTGAGGCCGAGACACCCAGGTCTTGATTCGGTCCCCATTGTGAGGGAGTTTCCGGATGTATTTCCAGCGGACCTGCCGGGCATGCCGCCTGACAGAGATATTGACTTTGGTATTGACTTGGTGCCGGGCACTCAGCCCATTTCTATTCCTCCCTATCGCATGGCACCAGCAGAGTTAAAAGAATTGAAAGAACAACTTCAGGAACTCTTAGATAAGGGTTTCATTCGTCCAAGTGTGTCACCTTGGGGTGCACCAGTGTTGTTCGTGAAGAAGAAAGATGGCACAATAGAATGTGCATTGATTACAGGCAGCTGAACAAGGTAACAGTGAAGAATAAATACCCATTGCCTCGTATTGAGGACTTATTTGATCAGCTCCAGGGAGCTAGTGTATTTTCTAAGATTGATCTTCGATCGGGCTATCATTAGTTGAAGATCAGGGACTTAGACATTATGAAGACAGCGTTCAGGACGCGATATGGGCACTACGAGTTCCTGGTGATGTCTTTCGGGCTGACTAATGCCCCAGCTGCATTCATGCAACTTGATGAATAGTGTATTTCGGCCGTACCTTGATTCTTTTGTGATTGTGTTTATTGATGATATTCCGGTGTATTCACGTAGCCAGGAGGAGCATGCACAGCATTTGAGAGTGGTATTGCAGAGGTTGAGAGAAGAGAAGCTTTATGCAAAATTCACTAAGTGTGAGTTCTGGCTTGATACTGTCGGTTTTCTGGGACATGTAGTGTCCAGTAATGGTATTCGGGTTGATCCACAGAAGGTTGAGGCAGTGCAGAATTGGCCCAGACCTTCCTCAGCTACAGAGATTTAGAGTTTTCTTAGCTTGGCAGGCTATTATCGCCGGTTTGTTCAGGGTTGCTCATCTATTGCTTCACCGTTGACTAAGTTGACACAGAAGAATGCTCCATTTGTGTGGTCTGATGAATGTGAGGAGAGCTTCCAGAAGCTTAAGGAGGCTTTGACCACCGCTCTAGTACTTGTGTTACCATCAGCCTCAGGGTCATATACGGTGTATTGTGATGCTTCCAGAGTTGGACTCGGTTGTGTGTTGATGCAGGATGGTAGAGTTATTGCATATGCTTCTCGTCAGCTAAAGCCCCACGAGAAGAACTACCCTGTTCATGATTTGGAGTTAGCTGCTATTGTTCATGCCTTGAAGATTTGGAGGCATTACTTATATGGTGTATCTTGTGATGTATGTACAGACCACCGCAGCCTTCAGCATTTGTTTAAGCAGAAAGATCTAAATTTGAGGCAGCGGAGATGGCTTGAATTGCTTAAAGACTATGATATTACTATCTTGTACCATCCCGGGAAAGCCAATGTAGTGGCTGATGCATTGAGTCGGAAGGCTATTAGTATGGGTAGTTTGGCGTATATTCCAGTTGGGGAGAGACCCCTTGCAGTTGATGTTCAGGCGTTAGCTAATCAGATGGTGAGACTAGATATCTCTGAGCCCAATCGGGTGATGGCTTGTGTAGTAGCTCGTTCTTCTTTATATGATCGTATTCGAGAGCGCCGGTATGATGATCCACACTTACTTGTCCTTAAGGACAGAGTTCAACATGATGATGCTAGAGATGTCACTATTGATAGTGATGGTGTATTGCGGATGCAGGGCCGGATATGCGTGCCCAATGTTGATGGCCTTCGTGAATTGATATTGGAGGAGGCCCACAACTCGCGGTATTCTATCCATCCAGGAGCCGCGAAGATGTACCAGGATTTGAAGCATCATTACTGGTGGAGAAAGATGAAGAAAGATATTGTGAGCCATGTGGCTCGGTGTCTAAACTGTCAGCAGGTCAAGTACGAGCATCAGATACTTGGTGGTGTATTTCAGCGTATTGATATTCCGGAGTGGAAGTGGGAAAGGATAACTATGGACTTTGTCAGTGGACTCCCTCGGACAGCGAGGAAGTTCGATTCAGGTTTGGGTGGTGGTGGATAGGTTGACCAAGTCAGCTCACTTCATCCTAGTGTGTACTACTTATTCCTCAGAGCGGTTAGGAGAGATATTCATCCGTGAGATAGTGAGATTGCATGGAGTTCCCATTTCTATTATATCAGACAGAGGTACCCAGTTCACATCTCAGTTCTGGAGGACATTTCAGCGAGAGTTGGGTTCACAGGTAGAGCTGAGCACAGCATTTCATCCACAGACGGATGGACAGTCTGAGCGTACTATTCAGATATTGGAGGACATGTTGCGTGCTTGTGTCATTAATTTCGGTGGTTCGTGGGCTGATTATTTGCCTCTTGCGGAGTTTGCTTATAATAATAGCTATCATTCCAGCATTCAGATGGCACCGTATGAAGCTTTATATGGGAGACGGTGTAGGTCTCCGGTCGGTTGGTTCGAGCCCGGCGAGGCTAGGTTGTTAGGGACAGAGTTAGTCCAAGATGCCTTAGATAAGGTGAAGGTGATTCAGGAGAGACTTCGCACAGCTCAGTCGCGTCAGAAGAGTTATGCAGACCAAAAGGTCCGAGATGTGTCTTTTTCAGTAGGTCAGAAGGTGTTGTTGAAGGTTTCACCTATGAAGGGAGTTATGAGGTTTGGAAAGAAAGGAAAGTTGAGCCCAAGGTTCATTGGACCTTTTGAGGTGCTTAGGAAAGTTGGGGAGGTGGCCTATATGCTTGCTTTGCCACCCGGTTTGTCGGGAGTTCACCCGGTGTTCAATGTATCTATGCTCCGGAAGTATGTCGGAGACCCGTTTCATGTGTTAGACTTCAGCACGATACAGCTAGATGAAGACTTGACTTATGATGTGGAACCAGTAGCCATTTTGGGTCGACAGGTTCGTAAGCTGAGATCCAAGGACATAGCTTCAGTGAAAGTGCAGTGGAGAGGTCGTCCCGTGGAGGAAGCAACTTGGGAGACCGAGCAGGAGATGCGAAGTAGATATCCACACTTGTTTGATACTCCATGTATGTTTCTTAACCCGCTCGCGGACGAGCATTTGTTTAAGTTGGGGAGAATGTAACGACCCGGCCCGTCGTTACGGGAATTAACACCCCGTTACCTTGCAATTACATATCTTATGCTTTTATAACAGTATTAGAGTATATCGGGTGTGTTAGGAGTGATTTGGATTGGAAATGAAGCAAATAGTATGTTTGAATGAAGCTTGAATATGGGAAGTCAACCAAGAGTTGACTATTGAGTTAGAGTGCTCGGAACCGGATTCTGATGATTCGACTAGTTTTGGGGGATCATTTAAGACTTAGGAGAGCAATCGGAATTGAATTCGGAGGTCCGGTATAGTTTTAGGCTTGAATTGGCGAAGGTTGAATTTTGGCAAAAACCGGATGGTAGGTGATATTTTGATACGGGGGTCGGAATGGAATTCCGACAATTTCTGTAGCTTTGTTATGTGATTTTGGATGTGTCTGCAAATTTTCAGATCATTCAGACATCGTTTAGTCGGGTTTTGGATTGAATGTTAGTTTTGAAAATTTTGAAGAAACTTAGGCTTGAATTCGTGAGTAAATGAAGATTTTGATGTTTAGTACGGTGTTTTTATGATTGGAACAAGTCCGTATCATGTTATGGAGTATGTTGGTGGTTTTCGTTGGGGTCCCGAGGGCCTCGGGATGATTTCGGACCATCAACCGGGCATTTGGACTTGGCAAAAATCTGCAGAAAAACTGCAGGTTCTGCCCAGGCCTTTAAGCCTTCGCGTTCGTGTGGCAAGGGCCACGTTTGCGAAGGCCATGCT